>CM076569.1:78628011-78726291 GCA_034641835.2 Pinus albicaulis
CCTTGGAGGCTTGTAATTGGTGTAAGGTATGAGGAATGGGAAGCTCAAGGATGGCTTAAAATTTAAAGGGGTCAAGCGTTATACCATCTTTAGACACAATGAAGCCTAAAAGACGGTTGAAAGGAACACAAAAGATACACTTAAGCAGGTTGAGGCAGATATTATACTTGCGACATCAGAGAAAGACGGTCTGCAAATCATGGAGGTGTTGCGCCCGATGTTTAGAATGTGCAGTGAGGTCATCTAAATAAGCAAGGATAATATGATCCAGGTCATGAAAACGGTATGACATGGCCTGCTAAAAAGTGGCTCCGTTATTCTTAAGGCCGAATAGCATGGCCCTATAAGCAAAGGATCCCCACGGACTAATGAACGCAGTCTTAAGCTGATCAGCACGACGGATAACAATCTCGTTGTATACAGAGAAACCATCCATCAAGGAGAGAACCTCGTGCCCCGCAAACTTGTCAATGATTTGGTCAATGAATGGTGTGGGGAAGTTGTCTTTGGGACAAGCTTTGTTCAGGTCATGAAAGTTAGCGCAGACACGGACGGTGCCTTGTTTCTTGAGAACAGGAACCAGATTGAACACCCAAGTGGTGTATTCAATGGAATAGCTAAAACCAACCTTCTTGAGATTATCGATTTTGGCTTTGACAACCTCTCGTTTGGAAGGATTAATGGGTCTCAACTTTTACCAGACAAGATTGGCATCAGACCATGTATCAATATGGTGTTTGACAATTGCAGGATCAAGTCTGGGAATTTTTGAATAGGACCAAGTGAAAACATCGTGGAATTCCTTGAATAACTTGGTGTAAGCCTCAATTTATTCTAGGGTGCATTGGGCACCCAAGGTAATGTTTTCTTCTACTCTTGGTTTATCAGAAATAGTAATTTTAATGGTAGGATAAATATTGGCCATATTTCCTTCTTTGAAAGCATCGGGTGCATGGATGGGATTTCTAAACCAATCGACCTCATTGGGAGTGGAGTATTTTGTTTCCACAGCATATAGGTCATGGGACTATTGCAGGAGGAAGTATGCACGATGGTGCATATCATCCCATGGAAAGTCAGGAAAGGTCATCGCTTCCATAAAGTCTTCATCAGAATGGAAGATGGGGTGACTAGTGGAAGGGAGACCACATGATGCGGCACAGCTACTTGACTCATCGTCATGAGATGAAAGTTTCACATGCGCATCATCATGGGGGGTGACAAAAGAACAATAGATGATGGATCCACCGATGTTGAGCCCATGGTGATCGTTGAATGAAGGTCAGGCGAAACATAAGGGGAAGTCCCAGAGGGGTCTTCCACCGTGGATCTCATAGATGTTGATATGCAGAAAATGGTGGCTAAAGGCTCTGTCATCTCAACATCTGGAGGGGGACTGTCAATGGGAGAAGGCGCAACCTCTGGTTCTGCTGAAGCAAAACTCGTAAATAAGGGAGAGGTGGACTCATTGCGCTTGGCCTCGAATTGGCAGACCACTTCTAAAGAGGTGCGATAGTCGTAGAGGTGGGGAAAAAGGTGGGTATAGTGGCCATGGAAATCACATAATGTATAAGGATTATTTACGCATAAATAATTTAGTTTCGGGACTAAATCGGGTAAAGTGACATAGACCTCTGGGATATCAGACTCTAGAAACACTTCATTGACCATGGGCTTGAGACGAGGAAATTCAAGACAGGTATGGGTGGCATGAATGACAACATCACAAAAAGCACACCTGGTGGTACGCTTTGGAGGTTAAGGAGGAGCAGGGGTTGTCTGGATGGCCTTGTCCTTAGGTACCTTCTTGCATGCTTTTTCCCCCTCACCTGAGGCATTCACAACAGGAGTAGGTTCCTGTTGAGGTGGCTTAGGTACACAAGCAAATGGAGGGGTCATGGCGACCGGTTGGACCAAGGTCAAAGTAGTATAAGGTTTGGGCTAACTAGGTGGGATAGTGGCTAGGGGATCAATGTACTAGACTGGGATCCCCAGGGTCATGTTAGGAAGAGACAAAGTAGCCATAACAGGTACCGTAAATACTCTAGGAGGGGGAGCTAAAAATGATATCTAATCGGAGGGCTAATAGCCAGCCAAGCGGGACGGCTCCAAGATGGTTAAGGCTAGGGGGAAAAATTCTAGGAGGGTAGAAAGGCTCATGGAAACTAGCTACAGATGAGGGGCCTTGAGGAGGGGGTCTTGAAGGATGAGTCGAGATGCTAGGAGCAGGTTACAGAGGGCGAGGCTGTTGACTAGTCAAACTGGTCCGTTTGAGGTCGGGTCGAGATGATTTCATCATGCAAACATTCGATCAGATAGGGTTAGAGATAGGATGAGGAAGACCCGTGAATGAACCAAGAAAAGAGGAATATTTATAGACTCTAGGAGAGACACTGGTTGGAGGTTCGACTATTTGTTTATTGGACATCGAAGAGATAATGGACTCACGGGAGGTCTAAGACTTCGGTTTATAATATGTCAACTGGTCAATGGTGACGATATTTCCATTGTGAGGAAATCACATCTAACGGTGAACTGCAGTTGGGACAACAGACGTCACATAAGTGTAGCTACGACTCAATAAAATGTTGTAGTCTAAGGGGGCATCCATGACTTCTACATCAACACAAACAATATTTCCTGCAAGAGTAATAGGACAATTGCAGAACATGCCAAGGGGCTGGGAAGAGTGGTCATCCCATGCTCGGAGGTTGATAGTGGAAGGGGCTAACTTAAGAGATTCGAGTTTCTTCCAAATCGAAGCGGAAATAACACATTTGGATGCCCCCTCATCAATGATACAACGAGAGACGTTGGCATTTCGGATATGGACAGGGATTTGGAAGGCGACAGAAGCAGGAAGGGGGAGGTATGTTTTGACCGGTCAACATTGAAGACAATCAAACGATCATCTGAAGGATCCACCACAACCATGGAAGTTATTAGATATTTTCTTTGTGAAGCGCATGACTGGAGGACTTCTAGTGTTGACATGGTAGCAGGGGATTGTGCCAAGTCATCTACTATACTATAGGAGTGGGCAGCTTTACCAGAAGCAACGTTTCGGCGTAATGGTCCCTTAGGGATCTTGGCATGAACCTTTGCCTTAAGCTGAGGGATCGGTAAAAGACCATTGGGTGTCGAAAGAGGCTCTGTGGGACCTGAAGAAGGGGGCTTGGTGGCAGACGTAGCGGGGGGCTTGTTGTACTGACATGACCAAGTTTGAAGGTTGAGGTCAATGGTAATGGGTTGGTTAGAGTTCATCATGAGGATCTGGTAATCAGAGGTACCAGATGGATGAGGTTGAGTGGCCACATGACTTTCACAAGGTTGGGCAGTCACATATCCTTGCTGGGGGAAAGGATTGGTAAACACAGTCAGCTGGATAGGGCCAGCATTGGGAGGAACCGAAGGAGAGGCTTGCTATCCTCGAGATGCTTCTTGAGCTTCCCACATCTAACACATTTGAGGTAAAAGAGGACAATCATGGGTGTAGTGACCATAGACACCACAACAAGAACAAGATTTATTCGTGTGAATGGGCGTGTCATGCTTGGGCTGAGTGCCCTGTTGCTGGGTTGCTGTGTTAGGTGCATTCCCTTGGGGATTTTTTCTTGGATTACTTGGGGCAGATTTTTTTTTGGTTTCCTTTCATCTTCTTTTTGGAAGTAGGAGGATTAGTCGCACCCTGCTATGCATATACCTGACCCTAAGGGGTTGGTAGTTGCTGTTGCAGGGGTTGAGAAGGCAACGGAGGCTGAGGTGCTATTGATGGAGGAGCTGGAGCACCAGGCTATGGATACGAATAATAAGGAGGTTGGGCAACATTGGGGTAAATAGGTTGGGAAAAATCAGGAGGCATGCCATATACTAGATACATGCTACCGGGAGGGGGAAAAGTGCTGGAGGAGCTAGCCCCTCTCTAAGGGAAACAATAACGCATGGGAGGATGAGTGTATATATGAGAAAGGGCTCCAACAATACTGTTAATGACATGGGATGCCCTGGGAGTGTTGGCACCACCGAGTCTAGGGAGATTAGGTAAGACGGTATAAACATAAACAAACTGTGCATAGATCAGGTCATACTTTAACGTAATCTAGATGGGAGCTTTCTCGGTATGAGGGAAGTGAGATGCGAAATATTTTCCAATGGAAAGAAAAATGGATATGAGAAACTAGTCCATGTAGACATGGTCTTCAAACATAGGGGCTCGACATAGGCTCTTTCTTCTTTACCATTCCTGGACATGATCAGATAGGTGGGTCGTAGATAATTGATGGAAAGAGGTCAAGAGTTCGGTACCGCTGTCATAGTGAAGGGGAAGCTGGAAGTAAGAGAGAAAAGCCTTGGAAAGAGTCGCAAAAGTAGTATGAAAGGAGGAGGCCTGTTCGACATACCACTCGGAAGCTTCTTCAGTAAGAATACGCTAGAATAACTAAAGACGAACGAAGTCATCGATGATGGCATTAGACAAACACCACATGTGGAAAGAATGAACATGGTTGGTAGGATCTTCTCCAACAATTCCTTCAAATTTGGGGATATTTGAAGGGAGCTTAGTTGGCATAGCAGGCCAACCAGGATAATGGTGTATGGGGTCGTTAATCAACTGGCTAAAATTGTGAAGACTGAGGCCTTCCATATAAGGGAGAAAGGTAGCACCAGGATTGTTCCTGTTGCAACACCACTAGTAGAATTCCCAACATTAGGGCTGAGGCTACCACCAACGTTAGGTCCTAAACTAGACATCGTGAAGGTGACAGGAGGAGACTCGGGGATAGAACCAGAAGGGGAACTCGATGAACCAGAAGTATAGTAGGAATGGGGACTCGGTGGAGGACGAACTCGAACCCTACGTGGAGGAGTAAGTGTTCCTAAAGGAAACTTAGGATGAAGGCCTAGGAGTCTCTGAGATAAATGCCTTGAGGGTGAATGATGGAAAACATACACGGATCATGGAAGGAAGAGAGATCAACAAGGGCAAGGAGGTGCAGGATCAAATTATTACAATGTCGAAACAAGGGCAGGGAGGTGCAAGATCAATTGATTACAATGTTTTAGTCTTGGCCTAGCGGTGTAAACCATGCACTCTTTACTTAGGGTGTGTGTGTAGGTGATATGTGTGTTAATTTTAATAAAGCCTAGACTTGTGTAGAGAAAAAAGAAAAAATATGTTTTATAACTATAAATAAATCTGAAAATGACAATAAAGGAAACTGAATATGACAGAAAATAAACAGCTAAAGATGCATCAATTTAAACCCAAAAACTAGTCTATGGGTGGGAGAAATCTAGTCAAAACAAACAAAATGGCCAATGGATATAAATTCGGGAGGGACAAGGATCTAAAGGCCAGATCTACTGGAAATAGGTGCAAAAAACAACAAAAAACCAGAGGGAAAAGCGCTGCAAAAAATGTGGCGAAAGGCTACAATGTGAAGGGAAACGAAGGGGACCCTAAAGGAGGACCAAAAAAAATTGAAAAGAGGTGCTTTGGATGGATTAATAACCGATCTGGAAAGGATTTGAAAGTACAAGTTTAGATCTGAAAAATGGCTAAACACACTGAAATCTCAGAAGACCTGCTTCAGCTAAATACCTCCTAAAAAGGTGGAAGCGTACTGAAGCTCTAAGGGGCTTGGTTCCTACTTCGATGAGTAAAAATAAGCAAGTATAGGTCCAATACAGGTGCAGAGGGAGGTCAGAAAACCCTGAACAGTATCCTAGACAAACCCATAAATATCACATAAAAAATCCCGCAAAAAGTACAGGTCGCATGTTCTAACCTATTTTCAACTGAGGTCGTAGGTTTGAGGCTATTTTCTGCATCTTGAAGGTTGAGGTCGCAGGTTTTGGCCCAAAAAGTGCGACCTGCACTTTCGGCTGTCTTGGGAGCAGGTTTAATAAAAAGTTGTCATCTCTGCTACAGTTGATACCTGTTACTTGCACAATAGGCCTAGAAACACACGAAAGTAAGAATTTTTACTGTTCTAGAGTTTTAAAGGTTAAAAAAAACATTACGAAATGAAAAATAAGAAGCTAAATAAAAACCCTCGGGTTGAAGCAGTTGGTCATGCAGGGATCTAAAAAACGACAACGGTCGTAATTATAAACCCTTGTGGAGTCGCCAGTTGTTAGTGTGAATTCTAATCACAAGCGTACGATAAAAGATCACTTTTTCTGTGCATAAAAAACATACTTAACATCAAAAATGGTTGTCAATTTGCTTAGATATGAAGTTATTGATCATAATAAATGCTACAGAAATCAAGATCTATGCATTTAACGACATTAAATAGCAAATAAAAGCAAGAGTTGCTTCATGCATCCAATGAAAAAGACAATAATGCTTTCAAAGAATTTTTTTATTAAGACACCTGGGAGGGGAACATAGAAAGATGTTACTAGTCCCCCTCAACGAGATGGGTTCTTGTATGTCCTCAGTGCTTTAGATATAAGATATCTCTCTCTTGATGGTGTTGAAAACCCAGACAAAAATGGAACTCAAGGGGAGCTCACAAGCAAAAAGGTAGAAAAATATGACAATGATGGAGGATCAAATTCAGGCTAAAAGTATAGATCCATAGCGATCTTTAGGCAACAAAAGGTAGTGAATGAATAGAAAAATCCTTCTATTTATAACAAAATATTGAATTAGTCTAGATATTGGCACATAATTAAAACATTATTAACCAAATCTAGATCCAACTTTTATGGAATATTTTATATTTTTGTTGGATGGAAAAAAAATTTGAATTTGGTCAAATCCTTTTATTTGTAAATAATGAATAAATAAATGATTTATTTATTATTTTAAGAATGTGGTTGAGTAATAATTAAATAAATAATGATTTATTCAATTATTTATAAATGATTAAGTCAAATTTAACAAGGAATATTATTTAAATAATGTTTTAAACAATTATTCCTAGAAAATAATAATATAAATATTGATTTATCTACTTAATTTTCTTGTTTTGGGTTAAAAATGACCAGGAATATTAATCAAACTGTGGTTTAATTAATTATCACATGAAGAAAATAAAAAAAATAAGGATTTATTCAATTATTCCTCATGGGGTTTCCTATTTAGACCACAAACAACTTAATAAAATATGGATTACCAAGTTATTTTTCATAGTGAAAGCAATTTTACTAGGGTAAAATTGGTGTTACATGGTGTACTTTGGTCCATCTAATAGTAACATGTTATATGACCAAAAATTGGTGTAACACGTTGCTTAATTGAGTTTCGGTGATTGATTTGTTGATTATGTTTTGATGATGATAGTAGGTCTATTTTGAAAATTTTATGAAAGGTGGTCTACAAGTTGTAATTTTTTGATAAGGTGGATCAAGTGTGAAACATTTTGAGAAGTGATCCACAAAGAATTGAATATAATGGGTTTGTATCTGCCTTCCAACAGGTGTTGGAAAATGAGAGAAGGTTGCAGCCTTATGAATGTGGGTTCCTGCTTACTGGTTTGAGTTTGTGCCAATACTAAATTGTAAACAATAATTTTATTAATTAAAGAAGAATATAGAGACAATGACAACAAAGGTTTTTTTTCCCATAATGGGTTTCCACCTAAAATCCTATTGTTCATATGTGTTGACTTGTGTGATGATCTATTCTGTTCTTGCTACACTTGATTATTGTCTAATTAATGCCTAATGAAGTATTGATACATTGGTTCAAGTTAAATTGATAAAGAATTAATTGAAAATTTATTTAACTAGATGTATGCTATTTGTCTTCATAACAGTAGCATACATATGCTGTTTTACCTCATCAAAGTCACGTACAAAAATATGAATAGAAATTGAGAAGGTCAAGTAAGTTTTTAAAATACTGATTCACCGCCCCCTCTCAGTATTTATCCTAACTGTTTGACAAAGGATTTCTAAGCTCGACTAAGATGGAGGGACTTAATCCAGCTGCTCAGCAACCATGAAAATGATCCAGAGGCTCAAGCCAAGGTAGGTATCCTATCTCTTTTGCCTTTTTTATTTATTTTTTCTTGCAAAATAAAATAAATTAATTTCAAATAAAAAACCGCTGTGCAAAAACCACAAAAATTAGCCATGAAAAACACCATGTAAACCATAAAAAACAACCAAGAAAACAATTGAAAACCATAAAAAACAACCCAGAAGACCACCAAGAAAACCCTTGAAAACAAGAAAAAAATTTAATTTAGGTTTTAATTTGTTTTTCTTCATTGTATAAGTTTTCTGCAATGGTAGCATGCTTATGATGAATTTTTCTCTGGTAATTTTGTTGAAATTATTTTAGGTTTTAAATTTTTTTCTAGAAATCTAGTAAAATATTAAAAAAAATGATTTTTTGTTATTTAAAATGCATTTTAAATTTACAAATTTGATCAAAAATATTGCCAAAAAAAGTCCAAAGCAAAAAACGACCAAACTATAAGCAATAAATAAATAAATTAGGAGCTCAAGATTGACAGGATGAATATGGTTGCTCATGGTGAACCTCTATTTATCAAATACAAAAATTTATGTCATTTTTTAATTTTAAATTTAAATTAATTTATTTTTTAAATACTTTTTCAATAATAAATATATTAATTTGTTTGAAAATTTCATTGTATTTAAATAAAATATTAACTAGATTAAAATTCCAAAAGTAGAATTTTGTGTCATTTAAATTATATATATATATATATATATATAGGTAACACGTTATGACATATATGTATATATGTAAGTTAGTTATATCTATAACGTGCAATTACATAACAAAACATTGCACGCTATATATAATATAACTAACTTACATATAACAAAAAAATAGCATTTAACTTGTTATATATATATATATATATATATATATATATATATATATATATATATATATATATATATATATATATATATATATATATATAACATAACTATATAACTATATATATATATAACTATAAATATAAAATATCACACACACACATATAACATAGTTTTATTTTTATTTAACATAATGTGCTTTTCATAATAACATAAGATGGGTGATGTTCACGAGTGATGCTGAACAACGTTTTAAGACTAGAATTTATCTATAAAATGTAGTTTTCCTTAAAAATTCCACTACTCATATTTGTAGAATTATTTTAGCTTAATGCTATGACAACTATATATCTATTAGTTCCCACCTATATTAAATTTATTAGTTGAGTAATGATTTTGTAACTTACACTTCCTATATTAACAATAGATTTTTATTTAACTATATTTAACTTAAACTTCTTATATTTTTGTTTACACACACACACACACACACACACATATATTCAAGTTATATATATATATATATATATATATATATATATATATATATATATATATATTCAAGTTTTCAACAATCTATAATCATTGATACATACATTAAATCCATGATGAAAAGTGCATTTAAAGTGAATAAAAGAATTTTGACTCTTTTTTAATTTGTACCATATTGTTTCATTATGCAGTGTGTTGTGCGAGGAACATTGCCTTCATGTGCTTGCATCTAGTAAAAGTCATGTGTCAAAGTCAAACATTATATGAACTTTTCTTATGGAGTATTTGGTTGGCATAAAAATTTATATGTTTTACAAATATGCTTAGCTCAAATTTTTACATATATTTACATATTTATGCTTTGTAAATAAAATGCTCTATTTAGAAATGGGAAAAAGTGTAGGTTAGATATGATCAGTTCTTTCAATTGTGTTTGCATGGAACTCAATACTTTGGTTGATAATTTATCAAGAAATATACTCTAAATTTTAGGATTTCACACTAGATTATTCTACTTGAGTTTATAAACAGTTTTCCTGTCAACATTTTTTTCTTGGATTAGTTTATATGTATTATATGTAATATGAAGATCCATCTCTCATAGGCCCCCCGACCACATCCTGTCAGAGTGTTGGGGGATATGTTGTACATGATTGGGATCGTGATAGATCACGTAGCCCAACTAGAGTGCATGTTCCACTCATAGAGCCTCCCTCTGACATAGGGAGGAGCATCACAGGGAGTATATTTGTTTTTATTAATGATCTTGCTACTAATAGTGGACCTTCTTCACATGTTGTAGGTACACCTCGTGCATTTTTAAATCCTCTTTAATCTTTATGTGTTTATGTCTTGAAATTCTCTTTAATTTTTAAATTGTATTCAATTGATGTGTTAGAATTTAATGTATATGTTATTAGGATTCTAGTTTGTTATTTATGTTAAATTATGTTTATGATTTATAGACCCTCAGCAGGGTGAAGCTGAGGATCACAGTGAGTGTCGATCCATTCATGGAACAACATAGGTAGTATCATGGTTGAGGATGTTAGGGCCCAGTAAACATGGATCACACAAAAGATGGGTTAAATATATGCTAGTTTTCCTAAAAGGCGTAGTTTTTCTTTGATGCTAGATAATATCAATAGGTTGATCGAGACATACCAGAGGGCGAGCACTCAGATCGACATCCTATATTCCATACATAGGACTAAGACGATAGAGGTTATAGGCCCACATAATTGGGAGGCAGTGAAAGATGCCACCAAGGAAATTGATGTTCATGGGTGTTTGTTTGACATTCCTTCGTACTATCGTGTTAGACATGTTGGTCTGATTCTGATCAAATATTTTAAAAATGTTGATGTCAACCCTTTTGTTTATGATCGATTCATTGGATCTTGGGGATATTTCCCCCATGATGACAAGGTCCCCATATAATTTGAAAAAAATATATATGTGGAGCTCGTGCCACATATGACTGAATTACACAAGCATTGGATTTGAGTTTTATAGACCTAGCTTGGGACGTAGCTATGATTATAAACTATTTATATTAATACGTTTGTATAAGATTGCATTTATATTAATAATTTCATAGCATACATACACAACCCAACTATATGGATGAGCTTTTGAGTTCATCTGAGGGGGTAGTTGATCAGCTAGAGCAACCTCCACTAATGCATGTTTCCATGGCTTAGTCTCCTCCCCCTGCATTTCCACCTCTTAACACTCATGTGGAGGAGTAACTATGTACAATCAAATGGACCAACAATTGGGGTAAATTTTTTTATTCCTAGGATTTCAACATTTTCTTTTTTGAAGTTACATGTATGCATGCTAATTAATTCGTAGACTAATTATAATTTATCATTTCCATTGTGTACACAAGCCGAGATGCAAATTGGTGTTGATGTCACAGTTATGTGGACACATTAGTTGGATGTTGGGTATGGAGTCATCGAGCCATAGATAGGGGAGCACCAAACACATATTGATCAGATCCCCATCCCACCTTAATTCTATTTTCACTCGCCTGAGCCATGGGTAGGGGAGCACCAAACCTAGATTGATTATACCCTCATCCCATCTTACTTCCATTTGCATCTGACTAAGCTACAAGTTGGGAACTAATTAAATGCAAAGTTTGAAATAATTTGTCTTCAAATTTTTTATTTTGTACAAATAAATTTCTAATTAATTTCGAATTTGAATGTGTTATACTGCAGTATGGGATTATAGACAATTATTTTGCGTAGAGAAACTCGTATAAGAGTTCTAGAAGTGATACCTTCTAGATTGGAATATAGATAGTTTGTATATTTTTAGGCCCATTTCATCGAGAACATTCACATGTGATACAAACTTTGTATCTTTTCATACATGGATAGTTTATGGATGGATGAACATTATTTCAATTTATAGATGCTTATTATTTTATTTTATGGATGTTCATGTAATGTAACTTGTATATATATTTTCATATGGAGAGTTTATTGATACATTCATGGTTTCAGTTCATGGATTTTTATTAATCTTGTTTGTGGATATGCATTAAATTTTCATTTATGGACTTGTTAATTTTTTCATTAGTTTAAAAAATATATATATCGTATAGATTTTACTAAAAAAGGTAAAAATTTTGATTTATCACATCATAGACTAAGAAAATAGTACAATATTAGACTATGGTGCAAGCCACTTTTATACTTGAAATAAACTAAAATATATCATGGTTCAATTAAGATACCCAAATAGGATTGAAAGAAGTTTTAAATTCAATTTTAAAATATGTCTTCAACAAGTAAACAACAAATAAATTTTATTCAATTTTATTTCTTTTGAGATCATCTACATGAGCTTAGTCATAACATGATATAAGTCATATGTATTGGAATTTAATATACCAAAAAACTGTTAATGATATGTTTCTAGATAATTTTATATAATTTTATTAAATTTCCTAAATTTACTTGGCTATCCAAAAATTTCAATCAATTCCTTATCTGAAGAACTTCAATTAATAACATTCAGGAAGTAAAATATTACAAAATAACAATTTTTATTTCTAGTTTCATAAATTAAGGAAATATGTACAATATTAGCATGATCCAAGTCACTTTGATACTTAAAATGAAATAAAATATATCATGTACGTAAATTTAATATTGAACTTGTATAAAGTGTCTTTTAGTGCAATCAATGTATGCTAATTTAAATAATTAATGATATGTTTCTATAATAATATATATAATTTTATGAACTTTCCTAAATTTTCTTGGCTATCCATGTATTTCGATCAATTCCTTATCTTAAGACCTTAAATTAACAACATTCAAGAAGTCAAATTTTACAAAATAACAATTTTGATTCCTGGTTTCATAGACTAAGAAAATAAGTACAATCATACTATGATGCAAGTCACTTTGATACTTAAAACGAAAAAAAATATATCATGTATATCAATTTAATATTAAACTTTTAGAAAGTGTCTTTTAGTGCAATCAATGTATGTTAATTTAAACGATTAATAATATGTTACTATAACTTTATGATCTTTCCTAAATTTACTTGGCTATCTAAGTATTTCAATCAATTCCTTATCTTAAAGACATTCAAGAAGTAAAGTTTACAAAATAACAATTTTGATTTCTATTTTCATAGACTAAAGAAATAACTGCAATCTTACTATGATGCAAGTCAATTTGATACTTAAAATGAACTAAAATATATGATGTACATCAATTTAATATCGAGCATGGAAAGAATTACAAATATGTTGTCATACTTTCTTACAGAAAGTTCCTTTTAGTGCACAATCAATGTATGTTATATTATAATGATTTCAAAATATGTCAAGATGTAAAAGTCTACAAAAGACCCATTTCCATCTGACAACACTTCTCCCTTCAGGAAGTTCTACAAGATCCTAATTTTTTTTCTTGGCTAAGGAATCCATTTCTTCTTCCATAGCCTTTTCCCACATTTTTCTATCTACGTCATCCACTTCTTCATGATAGCAAGAAGGTTACCCATATTTAGAATCAATGCAATAGATGAAGAAAAATATTCATACCTTTTGGGCGTTATTCTTTCTCTTGTAGACCTTCTTAGAGTGACCAATTTTTGAACTAGTTCTGGAACTTCTACAGTTTCCTTCGCAAATTCTTCACCTTTTTCTTCAGAAGTCTCTTCATCCTTTCAAATTTATGAGAATGGTCTATCCTCCAATTGAATTTGTTGATTTTGCAACACCTGTTCCTGTTCAACTTTTACAACATTTTATTTTAGAAGAGAAGATTCATCAAATGTTACATCTCTACTAATGACTATCATATGTGAATAAGAATCCCACAACCCTTATCCTTTCACTTCATAATTATACCCAACAAAAGCATAAAATTTTGATTTTTTATCTAACTTTGAACGTTGACTCTTTGGAATAAGAGCATAGGCATCAGAACCAAAAATTATTTAATGTGAATAATCAAAAGACTAACCCAAGCAAATTTATTCAGGAAATTTACAATTTATGCCAACTGAAGTTGATTTGTTTAGCAAATAACAAGTAGTAGATATTTCTTCTTCCCACGACTCCTTTTGCGGGTTAGCATTTTTTATCATGATTCTAGATCTTTCCATAAGAGTCTGATTCATACGTTCATCAACACCATTTAAATGAGAAGTATAAAAAATAGTTTTATGTCTAACAATCCCTTCATCCTTATAATATTTTTCAAATTCTAGGGAAGTACATTCACCGCCAATGTTAGTTCTTAAACATTTAATTGATTTTCTTGTTTTCTTTTCAACCGTAGTTTTAAATTATTCAAAAACATTAAATACATCAACTTTTATTTTCAACATATAGACCCAGACTTTCCTGGAGAAATCATCTATAAATGTTAAGAAGTATAATTCACCTCCATAAGATATAGTAGGAGATGGTCCCCAAATATCAAAATGAATATAGTCGAAAATTTCTTTGCTATTATGACTTCTAGTACTAAATTTATGTTTACATTTTTTTCCATATACACAATGTTTACAAAAATCCAACCTCAAGAATTTCAAATCAGGAAGTAACTTGCGATTCATCAGTACCTGAAGACCCTTATCGCTCATGTGACCCAACCATTGATGCTACAGGCGAGTACCTTCTTATGAATTCTCAGATAAATTCGTTGCCTCACTAACCTGAGTACTTCCTTTGAGTCTGTAAATATTTATGATATTTTCTGCCTTCATAACAACCAAAGCGCCTTTTGAAATTTTCAACATTCCATTATGACCTGTAAACTTGTAACCTTTTAAGTGAGGCATTCCCAAAGAAATAGAAATGATCCTCAATTAAAGTGAAAGTTTAACATTAGTTAATGTTATAAATGTATCATCATACATTTTAATTTTGACATTTCACATCCCCACAGTTTGACAATATACACTATTACCCATAATCAAAAAACTACCATTCACAAACTTATATGAAGTGAACCAATTGTTTTGCGAAATCATGTGATGAGAAGCACGAGAGTCTAATAACCAATTTTTATAATTTTGAGAGACATTGTAAACAAGTAAAACTTCATCTACCATACCTAATTCAACATATAAAACTTCCTCAATCATACCTGAATCAAATTGATTTTCTTCCTTCTTTTGGTCTTCAACAGACTCCTTTCTTTTCTAGCAATATTTCTTGAGGTGTCTAATTATGTTATAGTACCATAATTTGGATTTACACTTCTTACCCTTTGATTTTGATCTAGAAGAACTCCTTGTGATATCTCCTCGTTCCTTGGACCCACCTCTGGTTACCATGGCTTATGGTGTGGAAGTTTCAATGTTGGAATTCCTTTGTAGTTCTTCAAATAATAGAGCTCCCACAACTAAATAAAATTCCAAATATTTGGTTGTGCTTAAACTAATAGAATTTACAAAGTGGTCCCAGGACTCGGGCAGAGAACACAACAAGGTGATAGATTTATTTTCTTCCTGAAATTTAACTTCCATATCTAACAATTGGAAAATAGGTGTATTAAAAATATTTAGGTATTCTGCAATTTTAGTACCCTCCATCTAAAATCTATATAGTTGTCTCTTCAAATAAACTTTTTTTATTAAATATTTGGTCATATATAGTGTTTCCAATTTCCCCCACAAACCTGCAGCTGCAGTTTCTTCAACAATATTGAAGAGAAATTCATAGTACCGAGAACTCGAGCATCAAAGTCCTATCAATCCAAATTTTTCATGCCAGGAAGTTTCTTCTTCAACCTAGCTAAAGCTTTGTGCAACCCTTGTTGCACTACAAAATCCCTTACTTTTAGTTTCCATAAAGAAAAATTGTTCTTGCACGTGAATTTTTCCACCTCAAACTTATCGTTCGTCATTGTTTCCATTTTCTTCCTATAGGGTTAATAAATTTTTGGTTGTAGATTTTCCTTTTATGGTTTATCTATTCACTTTCTTCTTTCAACTATGGTTTCTCTGAATTTGATTTCTTACAAAAAATTCTAATTGTGTTCCCCCATTTTTATTAAAAAAATTCTAGAATTTTTTTTCAATCAAGTAATACAATTCTTTAAACCTACATTTTTCTTTCAAAGGGTTTTAAAAAAATTATGTGATTTTCCAAAAAAGTTGCCATAAATTTCACAAAACTTCAAACCCTATTTCATTTTTCTTTCAACAAATTCACGAGTGCCTAGCAACAGAATTCCAATTTTTCATTCAATAAGTTTTTCTGCTGTAAAAAATTAAAAAATTACCCAGGTGGTCACGACTCTATCTTTCCAGCGGCTCTGCTCCCTTAATTGACCTTCTGATTATCTTGTGACAGCTCTGCAAAAGACCAAAAAATAGTGGTGGTTCCGATTCTCTTGCAGTCATGAAATAAAGTTGGTCTAACCCTCTGTGCCGACAATTCATCCAACGACTCATCTTCCCTTGGCTGAGAAATAAAATGAATAGTGGACATTGTCGACGATCTTCTTTGTTGCTCGGATAGTTCTACTGTCGGTGGGAATTCAACTTTATTTTAGTGGTCCATTCTTGTCACAACTCTTAAAAAAAAATTGACCGCTGCAACTTCTCGTCGGGTTTCTCAATTGCAGAGACTCCTTTCTCGGCAACAGAGACTCCTTTCTCGGCGAAATGTCCTACGACCATGACTTACTTTGGAAGACTCCCAATGACATCTCATGTTGCTATCTCTTCAACGAGACTGTTGGACATTAAATGTCTCACAAAATCCTTGACTTCTTTGGAAGTGTTCAATCACTTCCCTTTGCAGAGAGGCGACTCTACCTTTGTCGGTGACGTTCTTCGGTCAAAGCGGAAGTCTCTACATGGCTTTCAGCGGACTTCAAACAATGTCGAGACTTCAAAACTTCTCTTTTCAACCGAACCCTCTTAACCACTCTCGTTTCTGATACCACTTGTTGGTTGTTTGAAATATAGATGAAAAAAGAAAGAAATACACGAAAAATATTAGGAAATTGAATCATAAAAATTAACACAAGAAATTATGTGGTAAAGCCTTGACAATGTGTTAAGGAATAAATATTCACACAAGAAATTATGTGGTAAAACATTAACAGTGTGTTAAGGAAACCTCCTCTCAACAAGGGATTAAAAATCTTATTAATCAAGAATGATTCTCTTCTATTACAAGCCTATGGGACAATCCCAATTAATATGGGCTACTTCGTTACATAACGTTTTCTCATTTAAAAACTTGCTAAATCGTAAAAACCAAATTTATCCACAATTACATTATTTACACGATTATTGTCATTTTCTACAAACTCTAATTTCCAAGAAAAACCAAATATCAAATTTTCTAATTAAAAAATGTACATATTAAAAAAAAAAATTTAATCCTTCAACAACTTGATACTAGTTCTTTACACAATATAAAATTATATTATACTTAAATTATTATTATTATTTCTCTTTAATTCTTAATAATCCATTTATATATATAAACACAACTCCTCAAAACACCTTTAGCAGTCAGAAAAACTTGGCACTTTATAAAATAATTGCAATACCGTTGAAGTGAAAATTTAAAATCTAAATAATTCATTACTCAAGTGAGACCATAGAACTGTTTTCAAACAATTGAATTTATTAGCTAACAACGAGTACATTAAACGATTCGTGGTAACAGCGAGAAGACGAAACAGAAACGCGTGGTAACCAAGTCATGTTTTGCATATTTCTCTGCAAGTCAATTGCCCACGTATGTTGAAATATTCAAACTTTCATCCGCAACGCCCCACGTAAATTATTAAAAGTCTACTACTAACTTGGAAAAGGTTGTAAGGTTCACGTGAACCCAAAACGATTGGGAGTCTCTTGTTTCCTCGTCTTCTTCGTAATGAGGTAAGAGCCACGCTAGTGAGAGAGGGGATTAAGAGGTAAGAGCCACGCTAGTGAGAGAGGGGATTAAGAAGAGCCAAGCCTTTGAGAGGATTAATGTGAGCTTATATCACAATACAATTATTTATATGTTGTAAAATCATGTTAATTAAAAATTTTAATTTTCTTTTAATATATTATTTGCAAATTTGTTAATAATTTAAAATATTGACTATTCATAGGTTGTGAAGTAATGATTTTAACATTGAGTCTCTAAATAACATATCTAATGATCATCTATTCAAAGGACAATGATGCACGTTTCAAAAGAAATTGCACCATTTATTTCTAGAATGCTAAAAAAACAGGACTATTAATTATGAAAAATTACACAATTACACACTAGTAAACCTACATACATCATTCTTATGTAGGTGAATCTCTAGACTCGTAGTGGTGTTCACCATGTAAGAATTTTTTTTGAGCACCCTTCCTCAAGCTTTAAAATTGGGCTCAAGGGTAATTAGCTTCAAGAAAGGTTGTAGTCCACGGCAATCTAATGTTGGATGGAGAGTTAAAGTCCTAATCTTAGTTTCCAGGCTTCTTGCGTTAAGACAAGTGTTTATCTAAATCTTTGTGCATGTGAAGTTTATATAAATATCATATGAATTCTTATTGTGTTGATATGTGATTATGTAAATGTTGAGGAATTTTTAATTCTTTTATGAATAACGGGGAATGTTTCTTTCCTGTATGAATACTTTGGAGTGTTTATTTCATATATGAATAGTGTGGTATGTTGATTCCCTATGTGATTTTTGTGGAATGGTTAATTCCTACCTTTTATTAATGACTTGGAATCATGTTTAAATTATAGACCTAAGAGACACATAAATCTCTTTGGTTGGCTAAATCCTTGCATCAAGGGACTGTATTGGTAAGCTCTGTCATATGGAATTCCTTGCTAGATATTATGATTTCCGTTTATGTAATAAACTTAATGGTTTATATGGATGTCACGAGTTGAATTCCCATTTAAGCTCTAGAATAATAGTTATATTTAATTCTAAGTTCTAGGGAAGGGGAATTTCCAAGATCAAGGGAGAGAGGCCTTATGTGTGTGTGTGTAATTACTTCATAAGATTATGAGAGATAAGCCAATATGATAAGGAGATGAGGGCACCAATATGTGTGTGTTTGTGTGTGTGTGTGTATGTGGTAGAGATAACGACATGGCAAGATAGTTTAATGGCTCGAATTTAACTCTCTAATATATTTGAATTTGAGAGTCAATTTTTGATAAACTTATATCACTAGAAAGGTCTTGCTGAGAAAGACACAATGGTGATGCTAGTTTTTAGTTTCAAGGAGTTTGAAAAAGACAAAAGTTTAAGACCCTATTTTCATGATAGGACTGTTGGTGTCCGGATATGAACAAGATTCAATCCTTTTTCCACATAAATTATCAACCCGAGGGCGTTAGTTATTTCAAGACTAACAACAAATTATATGTAGATACAAGCACATGGTCCGCTGTAAATCACAGGTTTAATCTATAACACAAATATCATTGTAACAAAAATAAATGAACTGCAGAGATAAAAAGCATTCATAGCAATTAACGCGACTGTAACAACAAATAAAGAATCACACAAAACACAGTACTGCAAGAAAAGAAAGAAGAATGCAGCACTTGATCACAAGAATGGGCCCAACTCTTGGATCAGGGCTGCGGAAACTCAAAGATTACAGGAGAAACAACGAGTTGGTGTATATTCAATTAATAATAGAAAGATTAATTACAAAATCTGTATATGTGTAAGAGTCCCCCGATTCACAATCCGTAGGCTTCTTTATACCACAGTCCTGAAATCCCCAATTCCTCCCTATGACTCCATTGTTACAAAAATACATATTGTTACAACGGAAACCAGATTGCCTAGTAAGAAACCATAAGAAAGCCAAAGATAGCACTGATACATCCATGGTTGTTACGCTGTAGCAGCAAATAAGGGAGATGCTGGAAATGATGGGTTGTGCCTTGACTTGCAGCTGCAACACGCCTGTTGTAGCCAAATTTGAAGAAATATAGGAGTTAATACATAAAAAGATAAAATCTCCATGACAAGTACGCCATTAATAAAATATCCCATAAAAGATAGGAAGAAGGTTTTTACCTCATGCTTTTAAGATAAATAATGGCACAAAGAGATAGAAAGGTAGGGTAAGAATGAGAGAAGAAAGTATGCAAATCCGGTGCCCAACATCTGCCCCCAATTGATCTATTTGCATGTCCTCATGTAACTCGTCGTCTCCTCAGGTTTGGATTGGACTGACTATGATCGACATGAAGCTATGTGAGGTCATATTCCACATCCATCTTTGTTCCTGGTGGCTTGTATCCTTCTGTCAAAACGACGTCTTTCCACCAGTCGGTTTCAACGTTATAAGCAGGAGTATACTGTTCAGCTGGCAGCCATAAAAGGGGAAATTGAAATCTCAATCCCATCCATCTAACCCCACAGGTGTGAATACATGCCACATAACGCAGGATTCTTTCTAAGGCATGTGCAAAGTTAAGTGCCCCAAATGGTTCTCTTCCCATGACAGCTAAAGAATACAACATCCATATTTTCTGAAAACTGTCGAGGGCTTCCTTGCGAAATGCCATAATCCGGTCGACACACAGGTTAGCACACCACTTATGAGTTGTTGTCATGTGTTCCTTATGGCCCTCAATTTGTAGAAAGGTATAATGCTTATTGTAAATATTAGAGGACTGACCATGCTCTCTTCTCACCATTAATGGATTTCTGGCTTGATCTTCTTCAAATGTATCCCAGGCCTTTCTCCATTTAATCTGATTGATGGTATAGGAGGTGAAAGCCCTTAAGTGGATGTCCCCTATGAATGGAACTGGGTTAAAGGACTTATCATGCTTTAAATAATACCCATGCATGTAGAGCTCACACATTAATTGTTGTCTTGTAACATCATGAATTTTTAAAATACGGAGAAATTGAATGGGGTCCTCAATTTTGCACCAAATCTCCTTATATATACTTTCAAGACAAAAGAAAAGAATTTTTTCATGAAGGAATAAGGCATAGCTATGTGTAGGAGGTCTACAGGCCATTAACTGTTGTGCTAGGGAGAACATCTTCTCCTTATCTGTCTTTAGCAACTGAACTTGTTCTTCCAACTCTTCTATCCTAGCTTTTTGTTTGGCTTGCTTCAGTTGAACCTTGTATAACTGATCTATGTACCCTGTAACGACTCCAGCAGCCTGCTCTCGAACACTAGATGTTTCTTTCTTGTGGTCGCTCGCTGCAGACTGCCATTTTTGAATTTCAGCGGCCAATACAAATTCTTGACCTTCAAAAAATTCTTCCATTGGGCCGGTCTAGGTAGCCGCAGTGGAGAATTTAATCTTCGGCTTTATTGCCCTCCATTTGTAGATTTTTACCTTCCTTTTTAAACGTGAAACTTGCTTCTTCAAACTCTGAACCTCTCTTTTCAGTCTCATTGTTTCACTGAATTGTAGCTAGTACCTCTTTTTGAGAGGTAACCTTCTTTTCTTGCACTATTCGACCCATTCCTGTTTAACAGTGAATTCAGGTTCTGGACCTATGATAGGCTCAGAAGATGACAGAATGCTACCAACATCTTCTCCAAATTCTTTCATCAAACCCTCTTGGCCGGGCCCCTGACCCACAGGTCCTTCTTCTCCATTTCTTCTTGAAACTTCTAATGTTTGGCTAGAAAATTAATTGACCCCTATGTGTTTTGATACAGGAACTATGTCTTCCTAGTGAACCTCCAATTGTTCTAGTTCAGTAGTTTCTGGGCCAACCTTGGTTGTGTCAACAAATTTTAATACTGGGGGAATAGCGAATTGTTCCACTAACCGTTTGGGCGAGTGAAATCCCCTTGCCCCTCTGGGCATCATGTGCATGAATGGAGAATAGGGAACAGACCCCTCATCATCATTCCTGGGTTGGACCGAGACTTCATGCATTACTACCTCAACCGGAGTCGATGCTAGTTCTTGTGGAGCAGCATTGATTCCGTGGCTCAATTCCTTTCTTTCCTCTTTTTCCCTGGGAATCACCTTTTTTTTTGCAGTTGGTACCAATTCTTGAGGTCCACCATCAATTCCGTGGGTGGACTCCTCCTGTTCTAGACGAATTGGGGTTGGTTCTTATGTAGCACCCCCAACTATATCAACACCCATTTTTATCTGAATAAGTGATGTTGTTTCTTGCAAAACACCATCACTTACCATTACTCTATCCACAATTCCATCCCTTTGTTATTCATTGGCAAAGGTTTCCGACTGTATCAAAATATCAATTTCCTACATAATGTCCATAATCCCTTCCTTTGTGGGTTCCTCGAGCAAAGCTGGTTCTTGTGTGGCAACCTCGTCTGTGCCACTAATCAACTCTTCTATTCTTATTTCCTCTTGCGTGGCTTTTTCCAACGAGGTTGGTTCTTGTGTGACAGCCTTGACTGCATTGCTGATTACTTCCTCCAAAGTCATTTCTTCAAGTTCCCCCTGATCAATCATCATCTCTTGTTCCTCAGGTTCTTCCTGATCAATCTCTATTTCCATTTCCTTGGGTTCCTCTTGATCAATTTCCTCTGAAGGTTCTTCTTCCACCTGACCAGCCAGAGAGGCTCGCTCTTCTTCTCTAGCAGCAATCATAGCTGCTACCGCTTCTTCTGAGGATCCGCAGAGTTCCACCCAAGAAACTCGCAACCTGCCTGTTGTATGCACGACCAATAATTGCACCAATCCATGGTTAGGAAGTACTGTCATCATCCAGGGGGAGTGACGAGTAGACTATGCCATATGCTATAGTTGTTTCAATAGAAAAAATGGCATGTTTAGGCATGCACCTAATTTTGTGGAAATCAGAGGTGCATTATAATTTTAAAGTGATAGTTGAATAGAGCTGAGGCCCGACCCTCGCAGGTAACATATTTGATTATGAAACCTGCAACTTTGTTCCAAGGATACAGTATAGTTCTACAATTGTATCCCCTGCCAAATTGAACTACACTTTCTCCTTCCTACAAAAACAATTCGTGGAACTTCGGGAGAGAAACCTTTCGAGCAAGCCATTGTTGCCCCTGCTGTCTGAGCTCACTAACCTTTGCAATTACTTCCTCTGTAACAGGAACTTCTAGACCTCTAACCAACAAATTATTCTCCTCTTAATTGAATGTGAATTCCATTGTGATACCTCCATCGAATCCCTACAATCTGTCAAAGTAGACATCCCATCCTGCATCGACAAAAATTTGCCAAACCTCTTGATTGCTGCAAACTCAAACTGTGTTTTCAGGCTCATGCCACACAACCAGCCCACCCATACTGTGGAGACTTGTAGCAGCACTTCCTGTAGCAGCAGACTATTGGGAAAGGTGGTGGGTACTGAATTTGGAGGAACAACATAGTGAAAATAGACATATGGTAACGGTAAATACAGTTGATAATTCTCGAAAACCGAGAAAAATCATAAAAGAGTATGGTAAGTTTGGTAGAATAGGAATAATAATTACTCGTACAGGATGGATGAGACATTTTGTGAATCCCAATAGGATTTAAATGATGATACCACACATTGATGTGATTCATAAGGTGTACCATGAGTGGCATGTCAATCTTAACTTATGGGGTAATTATTACACCATCCTTGGCATGACGACACCCCCGCCCCACCCCGACTTAAATTTTTGACGTTCGCGACATTAAAATCTTCACATGGGATATTTAATTAAATTAGTAAAAGTCACGTGGAGGCGTACCTGATGTCCTACCTGGATGATGGGATGGTTGGTAGGGTCGTGGTGGAGTAATGATGTGGATGGTGTAACAACATCGATGTAACAACATCGGAGTAACAACATCCGGTGTAACAGCATCGGGTGTAATAGCAGCAGAGTAATAGCATCGGTGTAACAACATCAGTGTAACAACATCATGAGTAGCAGCAACCAAGTGACAGCATCCGGTGTAACAACATCAGAGTAGAAGCAACCAAGTAACAGTAACATGAGTATCAACAACTGAGTAACAACATCCAGTGTAGTAACATTGGATTAGCAGCAACCAAGTAATAGCAACATGAGTAGCAGCAACTGAGTAACAGCATCCGGTGTCACGTCATCGAAGTAGCAGCAACCAAGTAATAGCAACATGAGTAGCAGCATCGAAGTAGCAGCAATCGAGTAATAGCAACATGAGAATTCCTTGATTTTTACTCGTTAGTCGTAGCTCCTGCAAAAATACAAGAAAATAGAACAAAATTCTTTTTGGAGACCTTTGGGTTCTCTCTTGTTTGTCGTTGAAAGCGGATGCTACTCTTCTGTAAGGGTGTTCTTATGGTAGGAATACCCTAGAGAAATCATACACTGGCTTTCTTAGGTCCTTGGACCATCCAGCTTTCAGAGAAGGTCCACAACATTTACATCCAAAATACCCTTTTGTTACAAGACCTATGAGATTATATTTGTATACATTAATTAATATGCATGGCACGTTAAGGAATATCATGAATATCATAACAAATATTATAATGAATTAAATAAAAAATATGTGAAAGAATATTGTTAATTATATAAAAAAATCAATAAATTAAACATGTAATTTACTGGAGAAAACTCCTAAGCCTGGATAATCATGTGTCATGTAAGCACATATAACATACAACATAAAACTCCTCTCTACTGTGATGGGCCTTGATACACCGAAACATTTATTCACTTGACAATAATTGTTCCAATGATCATAGAAGACTTGAAGACCAATCATTTTGTAGCAGAGGAAGCTGAATTACTTTCATTACTTTTCAGTTTTTGATGTAAATGACTTGAGGATAAGTCAATAAATAAGGCTGGGGGGGAAAGTGTAAATTCTGAATTTTGTATACCTTCCAAGCCTTATACATTTCCAGTCGCATTCACCAGCAGATTCCGAACATTCAGCAGAAGATCCAGCACCAGATTTAGTAGCAGATGCAGCAACAATAAAAGATTCACTTTTTCGATTTCATCCACCATTTTCACAACCAAGTAAAGAAGACAATGAACAGAATTTTGCAGCCACACGTGCACAACTCTCAACCATTTTTGAAAGGGTAAGTTAAGCTATGATATTTTATAACTTTTAACCATTTAATTCCTTGAAAAGTTAGAATCATAATTCTTGGAAAAGCTTCACTTCCTTTCGTCATTTTGTCAAATTGCCAAAAACATCAGTTGAGGGGGGAAAATACATTCACATTCATATGTTTCCATATTCATATCGAATTCAAAGCCCACATAATTTCAAAATATATTTACTATTACATCTTCGTGAGCATATAAATGGCTTTTCAAAAAGTACTTAAAAGATAATTGGATGCCAACACAATCATGGTTGTCACACAAGAACCAACCATGATGCATTCCAACAAAAATACTATGCAATAAAATCACGTTATCAATATGCAAATATCATACATTGAAATTGAATGCAACAAACAAAATATGGTTGAAACACAAGAACCAACCAAGTTGCAGTTCATCAAAAACACTTTGCAAAAGTTAATTAAATGATATCATGCAGAGTTTAAGCCAAAGCTCAAGTATCAAAAAGTAATGTAATAGATTGCATTAGGACATGCAATACCTTCATTTTGGGGGTATGTTGGGCCTCAAAATAGTCCCTATTCTCACTCCATTATTCACCAATACCTTCACATTACTTCCATATTACCTTTATGTCACCTTCATTCCACCTCCACATCATTACATTTACCTCATCATTGGGTTATAACTATGTTTTTCCAAAGTTTATTAATTCTTAACATTTTTAAGTGGATTTGTGGTTAAAATTTAGAGAATAATATGCTTATACTTATACCTAACAATTAGAATGAGTTTTTTGACATGTGTAGGTACAAAAGAAGATTCCTAAGCACCCTTATGTGGAACTCTATGTTCAAATTCGAATTTCAGGAGATCATGGACCTCATGGAGGAGATCATGGAGGATAGGGTTATGTGTCACCATTGGTTGAGAAATATGTTGGTCAAAGGAGGGAATAGTGGATTTACATTTATGAGTTTGTTATCATAGCTTTTGTATAAATAGGAGTGTTATCTCCTTCATTTGTAACCTTGATTCGTAATCTTAATCTTAATCTTCTTCTTCATTTTGTAATCTTAGTATCTTATAGGTTGGTAGTGAGAAGTTAGGTTGGAGAATCAATGTAATGGTTGCAATTGCAATTTGCAATTGATGATAAATAAGACGGAGCTTCTTTGATCCTCTACATTTGACTTTTCTTTTGGTGTGCTTGTGAATCCTTGGAAGGATCCCCATTGCCTAGCAAGTACACTTTTATTTTAGTAAGCTTTTATTTTATGTTGTTTGTGAATTTCATTAGATTAAATTATTAGGTTCATATGTTTGGAATATTAATGAATGACCTTTCGTAAGAAAGTAATAATGTTTCCTTCAATGAATCTGATTTTTTATTTAATGTTTGATTTCATTAGTTTAAGTTTCTGATTTATATGCTTGAGATATAAATGAATAGTCTCTTGTAAGAGAGCTTTAACATTTCATGAAATCAATCAGAATTAGATTTAATTTCTTTAATTTCATTAGTTTAAATAGTTTGTTGATTAAGATGATTAGAAATATTAATGAAAAGTCTCCTATAAGGGAGCATTAATATTTCTTACACTTATCACAATGTATTTAGATTTCATTTTGATTAAATAACTAAATAGGTGTTGGAGATCCTAATGAAAAACCTCCTATAAGGGAGCTTTGGAATTTCTTCACCTAGCTTAGTTTAGTTTGTCTCTAAGTCCATATATATTGGATGATCCTTGAATTTTACTTACGTGGATTGATAGTAAATGAAACTCTAATTTGCATCCGCATTTTAGACCAAGCATTTTGGCACTGTTGCCGGGGAGGATGATTTAGAGATAGTATTAGGAAGACATTTTTATTGCAATTTATTTTTATGGACTAACTTGTGAAACCTGGTGACAGCAAGATCTTCATAAATGAGTTCAAGTTGAGATTTTTTATTTTTATTTTCATACTTAGTTAGTTTCAAATTCAGTTTTTAAACCCCCCATTTCTTACTAATTCATCTATGGATGAGAAATTTGAATATGTTAAACAGGTACTTTTTGGAGGAAAAGAATAATCTTGAAGACTGGTTCCAAAAGAACCTTGCACAAACTCCAAAAATAAGACAGGTTACTCACATTCTTGCGACACATAAGGTAAAAATTTTAAACATTGATGTGAGAATTTTCAAATTCTTAGTCCGTAGGTGGCTTCATTAGAAGCATTCTTTTACCTAGGAAATAAAAAAAATCTTTCAATCAAGTTAGATAAAATAAATTAGGAAAATAAAACGAGCTCATTAGAAATTTTTAGTCTTATTTTCAAAAATAAAAAAATAATAAATCATCATGAATAAATGAATAAATTCAGTGTCATAGTAAGAGCTGCTTCATCATCATATTTATAAATCTTGTTTCTGTATCATGGGTAAGTCAGGAGCTTGATTATTGGAAATATTTTTCTTCCGAGAGTCTAAATGCCCCCGCGACATTGCAGAAAGCGTATAGACAATGCGAGGTTTTGTCGCAAATCTTGATTTTGTTTATTATCCATCCATGCTAACCTGCAGAAATAAAATTAATTCAAGATATTAATATGCTCTCTTCCTACGCTTCATGCGATCAGGAAGATCATAAAATATATTGATTTATTTCAAATAAAAATACTCGCTGGAAATTTGATCTGCACATTCTATCGATTATAAGAAATTTGCATGCTTCCAATATCTATCTGGTGCAACAATTTAATTTTCTGTTCAAACTAAATTCGCAACATATTGAAATAAATCAATGGCATTATTAATGCACATATGATTGTTTGATTTTGCAATTTGTTTATCACATTCTCTAGTTTTGGCTTCTCTATTTAAATCTATTGTTCCTGCGCCATAATTTTCTATTGTATCGAGATAACCATTACTCCCTGAAAGTAAAAACAAAAAAAACAAAACTTGAACTATGTGAATTAAAGAATCTACATTTAGATCTTATTTGAATTGGCCAATATAAGATAGGATCTATTGAATTTGAAACTCTTACATTAGGGACCATGCAGCCTACACTACAAGGCATCAAATTCTTTGACATTCAAGGGAATGAGATAATCATTGAACCTATTCTTAAATTGGCTAGAAACTCGAATATCATTATAGTAGTAAAAGCATTTGGTATAAGGGAAACTGTACAATTAATGGATTTGCACATTTTCACTGTTCCAAAGGTTATTTTGAAACCTTTTGTGCATGCTTTGGTAAGATTTTAGTGTCCCTCATGAAGAATCCATACGTTGACTTTGGACTAAAACTAGGAGAACTGGTTGGCTTCATGCCAGTGCATTGCATTTCTTTAAAAAGTTAGAAAGCTTCATTTTCAAACCCATGTTGCATATAACCTGTAATCATGGCCGTCCACAAAACTACATCTCTTTCAAGCATTTAATCAAACATTTGGCATGCATCAGAAATCTGTCCAACCTGAGGATTTTGAGATGGAAAATATTAGCAGCAATTTATTACTAAAATGAGTAATGCAAATCTCAAATGCTCAAGTGAGTCCAACCGTGCATCAAATTCATCCTCAGAAACATTTGGGACATTCATATGTGATGAAGTACTTGAACTGGGAGGTAATAAACCTGCAACTATAGATTTTCATCATGAATACTCTTCACATTAACCTCCTTTAGCCAATATTAACTGTTTCATCAAGAAAGCCACCACATTTTTCTCCAACATTTTTTCAAAGAATGAGAGATGAACCCATCATTATCGATTTATTTTGATAGATGAACCCAGCAACAATTGGTCAAAAGGCTATCACTACAAATGTGGGATCTCACTCACTTGATGCAGAAAATTCTATTCTTGTTAAATGTTGTGTCATACATTGAAGGAATGACATTTATTTGGAAATTATGAGTTCAATTTTGTGCTAATTTTATATATTTAATTATTCTACCATTATCCAAATATGCAATCCAGTTATGAGATCCAATTATTGAGCCTTATTTGGAGCGATTTGATGATTATGATGGAAATTCAAATGTGAATATGAGCAGCGGGTTGTTATGCATTCTGCAATAGTCGGTGGAGAAGGTTGAAGCAGAACTTGTGATATATCTCAATCCCAATCTCACCCTGCACTCTAGTGATTAATACTATGTTACAGTGCATGTATCACTGTGGGGAATACTTCCTCAATATCCATCCTAAGATTTTCCAGTCTAATTCACAAGGAGGAGGAAATCAGCAACCTAATGCAGGTGCAGGTGGGACTACTGCGATCTAAGAAGCAAAAGGATCTGGCCTTACTATGGTGCTGCGACGACTAGATCATCAGCGAGTGGATATATTGTTTAAGAAACTGAATCCTACTCTCTGTGCAGGTTTCCCGGATCCAGTTGAAGAATACATTGATTAAGACATTTATGCAGTAGTTGTAGGATAGGAGGGGGAATCTGCATCGAAAATAATTTTCTTCATGTAATTGCAGATGGAAGTCCCTTTTGGCATTTCATGAAGTGTTGGGTGGAATGTAGCAGAGGGCTCCTAGTGTGGGAACTATTTATCATTGCTGAAGCTTCCATTGGTCCCTCTACATGCAACTCCACTCCACTAATTGTGCTCTCTCATAAACTCAATTTGGTTCTTTCAATTAGATTGTTCTATCACTACACAGCCGAACATATCGCCTCATCCCTAAACATTTGTACCATACCACTCTATAACCTCTGACCTAAAATATAGGGTTAAATGCTATTTTATATAGCTGTTGTTTTTATGACATTTTCTCGACCCCACAAATTTCCCTTTGTCGGCCCGTTACCATACTTCACTCCATTTTCTCCAATGGAGGCTACTGCTACAATGCCAACAAAAAATTGACTAGCTTTCTGCTTGGTCTCTATGAGATTTCTTGCTTCGTAGATTCATTCACTGACAGCTACAGAGAATAGGACATTATACTATGACATCACCACTAGGACCGGGTTGTGGATGATCAATCCCAATATCAACAAGATGGTGAATCTATCATCTTACAAGCTAACAACGTGATATCTGTTTTGTTGTTTTGCTCTATCGCCCTCATGGATCCCACACTATCTTTTCCCCTGCCATTATTTGTTCATGATTCGAGGTATTCAACCATAATCTGTAGGGTGGTTTTGTACAATTTAAATTCCCATGATGACATAGTTTGAATCATTTTTATTTGTCTGTTTTTGAAAGCTAAGTATGGAGGTTTAAGAGCTTTTTGAAGGCCACTTTGGGCCATGAGGCATGTTTTCTATAATTGGAAGAAGATATTGGGGCTGTGTGCCCAATTCAGAGGGTTACAGTGCAGCAGGTTGCAAGACTAATGGAAGAAGTCATGCTATCAAAGCGAATTTTGAGGCTAGATGTTTCACCAACAATACTTCATTCATGGAAAAGGGTCATGTTTGAGGGAAATTTTTTTAAAAATAGACACTACAAAATTTTTGAAAATAATTCACTATTGTAATTCTCAAAATGCCCTTTCATTGTTGATCTTTTTACTCCTTCACTTGAAGGATACTTCGAAGTCTTCCTAGGAAATCTTACACAAATTTGATATTTCATTGATTTGAAAACATATAATGGAACATTTGGAAGATTAATTTGAAGAAAATTTGGTGGATTATTTAAACGTTGATTAAATTGCTAGAGTTGGAAACTTCATATTGTTGTATGCTTTTATAACGTACTAATCTTCAGGACACAACAAATCTATAATGCCAAGCTTTTCTCCATGCACAAAAATTAGCTGACAAAAACAGGGAGTAAATTTACTTTTCATGTTTATTTCTTTAAGAATGGATTCATACTAATATCATGAATTGAGTTAATTTCAATACTTTGATTTTTCTTGATATTTTTTATTTGGTACGAAATTTTTGTGTAATAATCATGAAGGAAATGCCCATTTCTTCTTGAACACACTTATGTTTTATTTCTGCCAAGTTTTTTTTCACAGGTTACAGGTTAATCAAGTGATCAGTAAGAAGATTACATTGTGACGACAATTGGTCTTACAAAGAAAATTTTCATGAGAAACTCTAAAGAACCAGTCCATGATCATAACCAAAATTTCTAGAAAATTACAAGTTTTTGCAACTTCCTGTAATAGCTCAATGGTTTGACATGTTGCATGATAGATTAGCAAAATTCAAAGAGCTTGGGTTTGTTCCTAAATGTAAAAGGATCGTGAAATACCTATCCACCCTTGAATTCCATGTCTACAAGTAGTTGGTCAATGCTGGTAAAATTCAGCTATTTTAGCAAAAAGTCCAAAATTAAAGAGCATATTTGCTATATTTGAGAAATTGAAGCCATAATTCATTTTTCTTTTCCAAAAAGAGTCATTATCCATTTTCCATTACCACATACACTTCATTATATTTTCTTCAATCCTAACCCACCAATAAAACCAACAAAGCTCATCTATAAGCTTTTTGGTCCACTTTACATATTCATCGTCAATTTCCTTTTTCCTACACTTGCAAATAAAACCTTGCTTACATACACCATTGAGTCCATAGTCCTTGAGACTAAATATTTTTCTAAAAACACCTTGAGGCTTGCATGCCTTAAGGGCAAGCTACCATGCCAATAAACAAAGGGAATACATCAATGTCCCTGGTTCATCAGATCTTCTGAGTATTCGAAAAAAAAAAATTCATTCATACTTAGAAAGATGTGTTGGGAGCATCTTGACTCTCATCCACATTAAATATGGGAGCTCTCATGTTGACTAGTGGCATCCATCAATGGCCACTAAGTTAACAATTTCTTTTTATGTTCGACACCGAAACATTTATTCACATGACAATAATTGTGCCAATGATCGTAGAAGAATCGAAGACCAATCATTTTGTTGCAGAGGAAGCATAATTACTTTCATTAATTTTCAGTTTTTGATGTAAATGACTTGAGGACAAGTATTAATAAAACTTAAGGAAAGTATGAAAATTCTAATTTTGGCAACATCCTTCTAAGCCTTATCACGTTTCTTCACGCATTGACGGTCAACATTGATGAAAGATCCTACTTCGGCAGATTGATATGAATCGACAACGATGAATTCACTTTAATTTCATACATTTTCACATCGAGTAGGGTGTGAAAATAATTTTGCGGCCATATGCGAACTCTAAAAAGGCACCTTGAAGGTATTAGGTATATGTCTTATAACTTTTTAACCATTAATTCACTTAATTCATAATCCTTTGACTTCACTTCCTTTAGTCATTTTAGTAAATTGCAAAATATACATGTTGATTTAGTATTCACATTCATATATTTCACATTCATATAACATTTCATTATTCTATACATTCAAACCCACACTTTCAAATATTTACACAACCATCATCATGACATAAATGGTTTTTTAAGTACCAAAAGATAATTGGATGCCAACACAATCATGGTTGTCACACAAGAACCAACCATGATGCATTCTAACAAAAATACTCTGCAATAAAAATTACATTATGAATATGCAAAGATCATACATTAAAATTGAATGCAACAAACAAAATATGGTTGAAACATAAGAACCAACCAATTTGCAGTTCATCAAAAACACTTTGCAAAAGTTAAGTAAATGATATCATGCAGAGTTTAAGCCAAAGCACAGGTATCAAAAAGCAATGTAATAGATTGCGTTAGGAAATGCAATACCTTCAGTTTGGGGGTATGTTAGGCTTCAAATAGTCCCTATTCTCTCTCCATTATTCACTAATACCTTCACCATTAGGGGAATTTTGAGGTCTAAAATGGGCCTCCTAAGAAAAATGTACAACAAAAATAAACTTTATAAGAACCAATAGGATTTAAGATGATGATGTCAACGATGGGGGATGATTCACCATTTTTTAATTTAAAGGGTAAAATTATTAAAAAATAATAAAATAATAAAACAACTTTTTCAACTCGTATTTTCAACTTATCTCCCAAAGTTTTTACTCAAATTTCGAGTGGGAGTACTCGGTGGATGCAGAATTTAATTCCTCATCCAAGGAGTACCCATGTTGCATACTTTCAATGGACTCTGCTACACGAAAAATGAGAAATACATAAAAAAACGTGATTACAATCACGTTTTTCATGTATTTCTCATTTTTCGTCTAGGAAAGTATGCAACATGGGCTTGGATGAGGAATTAAATTTTACAATCAATGATACTCTGCCTTCAATGCGTGGAGATAGAAAAAATATTTCATTTTCCCTCTAAAATTTGATGATGTCATCAAATCTTATTTGATTTTTCCACTGTATTTTATGATTTGTTCCTTGGGAGGCCCTAGGTCCTCCAAGGTTCCCCTAATACTTCCATATTACCTTTTAGCCTCCCGTTAATTCCTGCCTCACACATCATTGTATTTTATAATAGTTGATGATTCTTATGTTTTAAAACTTTATTAATTCTTAACATTTTAAATTAGATTTGTTGTTATACTTTGAAAATGACATGTATCAACCCCATATACATAACAATTAGTAAGGTTTGTTGACATGTGTAGGTACAAAAAAAGCTTCTAAGGCACCTTATGTAGTATATGTTTCAAATTCAGGAGATCATGGACCTCATGGAGGAGATCATGGAGGATAGAGTTATGTGTCACCATTGGTTGAGAAATATGTGGGTCAAAGGAGGGAATAGTGGATTTACATTTACGAGTTTGTTATCATAGCTTTTGTATAAATAGGAGTGTTATCTCCTCCATTTGTAATCTTGATTTGTAATCTTAATCTTAATCTTCTTTTTTATTTTGTAATCTTAGTATCTTATAGGTTGGTAGTGAGAAGTTAGATTGGAGAATAAATGTAATGGTTGCAATTGCAATTTTCAATTGATGATAAATAAGACAAAGCTTCTTTGATCCTCTACATTTGACTTTTCTTTTGGTGTGCTTGTGAATCCTTGGAAGGATACACATTGCCTAGCAAGTACACTTTTATTTTAGTAGGCTTTTATTTTATGTTTGTTTTTGAATTTAATTATATTAAATTATTAGGTTCATATGTTTGGAATATTAACGAATGACCTTTTGTAAGAAATTAATAATGTTTCCTTCAATGAATCCGATTTGTTATTTAATGTTTGATTTCAATAGTTTAAGTTTCTGATTTATATGCTTGAGATATAAATTAAAAATCTCTTGTAAGAGAGCTTTAATATTTCATGTAATCAATTAGAATGAGGTTTAAGTGCTTTAATTTCATTAGTTTAAATAGTTTGTTGATTAAGATGATTAGAAATATTAATGAACAGACTCTTGTAAGGGAAACTTAATATTTCTTACACTTGTCACAATGTATTTAGTTTTCATTTTGTTAAATGACTAAATAGGTGTTGGAGATCCTAATAAAAGACCTCCTGTAAGTGAAATTTGGCATTTCTTCACCTAGCTTAGTTTATTTTGTCTCTAAGTCCATATATATTGGATGATCCTCGAAGTTTACTTACCCGAACTGATAGTAAAATGAAACTCTAATTTGCATCCGCATTTTATACCGAACAGAATGTATAGACGTTCTTTCCAATTACAATACAAAAACCAATCCAATGATTCCAAGGACCAAATTTTATCTAAACTACACGAAGATTTTATAGAGAACTGGTCAATTAGACATTTCAGACTTTTAATAGCAAAAACGTACAACAACAAAAAAGAAGGAATGAAAAAGTAATATTCCTTTAAATGTTTGTCTAGAACTATTTATAAATATCACTTTTGTTATATTTAATTTTCATATATCAATGTAAAAATTAAATAGTTTATTGTCATGTTACATTGTCAGGAAGATTATGAAAATCTCAAAATATGAACGAGCTGATATCAGAAATATGCTAGTAGGAATGTCCAAAAAAATGTACAAAGAGATGGTCAAGGAAATGGACAAAATTGCATCGCGGGAGGAGCCATCTCAACAACGACGTGCTTCAAATGTAATATGTAACCATTGAATTTTTCAATCATTAGGTACAATAAATAAACAATTTAGCATTAAACATTAATTTTCCAGTATTTTCTTACAGAAAAGAAAAGAGAATGGAACCCATTTAGCACATAAAACAGGACGACAAGGAAGAAAATGATTGATATCTAATTTTGGGAGTAATTTTTACTTCCTTATAAAAACTTAGCTGGATTTCATTTTTGTATTTTTTATACAAAGAAGAACCATCAAAAGAATTAATTGAAATTGGGTTAAATATGGGTTGTGAGTATTTGTTGGCATATCATAACTTAATTGTGGAATTTGTAAGCATCTATCGATCTTGTTTTACAAAGCTCCATCTATAGTTGATAGAAAAAATAAATCTTTTATATTAAATATATGATTTTTTATGGGGTATATAACTTGCAGGAAACAAAGTATGGAACTGCGCCAAGAGATGAAATCTTGAAATATGGCATGTTACATGGTTTTGAAAGAATGTGTATAGTTTATGAGTCAATTGTTGTAATGGTACGTCATTTCTTTTTGATTTACATTAATGTATATTATTTAATATTGCAATTTTAATTATTCACACCAATGTATATACACTCATTACAATTTATTTTTATGTTTGTAGATGGAAGGTGAAGAAGTCGAAAACAATCAACACCGTGAACAAAACATTCCTGAAAATAACAGAAGTCATGGAAGTAGCTCTTGCAGTGACAGTAATTCAAGCGAAGAATGGTGATCACTATGTTTGGATATCAAAGCAAGGCGTTGTATTTTTTGAAATGTGTCTATGAAATTAGACACTTTCTTTAATGTAATGGACATAGTGTCCCAATTGAAAAACAAAGGGATACCAATAACTGTCCCATTTTGTATGACAAAGAATGTCTTATTCATATATATATATATATATATATATATATATATATATATATATATATAATAAAATATGTTATAATTTATTCTATTGCGTTCTCCATTGTCGTTCTCAAATGCACTAATAAAAATTTAATTCATATGAATATTGTTATAAGATATATATGTGTCGAATTTTGATGAATAATGAATTTTTAAAAACCACAATAATTATGATATGATATAACAAATTAATCCAAACATCACATTCAAATACCTTAATAAAAAATTTAATTAATATGAATATTGTTATAAGATATGTCGAATTTTGATGAATAATGAATTGAAAACAATCACAATAACTACACAGTCACATGTCGATGTTTCTAAAAAATACAAAATGAAAACTGGTGCGTGTTAGTTACTGTACACTGGTGCGTTTGTATTCTTAAGTGCACCGGTGCATTTTTACGACCTATGGGCACCACACAAATACCAAAACCAATTAAAAATATCGAGGCGTTTGTGCAGTATGGCGCATCGGTGCATTTATGTGTGAATACACATCGGTTCCATTTTACGACCTATGGGCACTGCACGAATACCGATACCAATTATAAATCTTCATGCATTTGTGTGATATAATGCACCGGGGCGTTTATGTGTCTATACACACCGGTGCATTTGTATGAACAATAGGCACCACATGAATACCGATACCAATTATAAATCCCGGTGCATTTGGGTGATACTGCGCACCAGGGCGTTTAAGTGTCTATACGCACCGGTGCATTTGTACGACCTATGGGCACCGCACGAATACTGATACCAATTATAAATATTGATGCATTTGTGTGATACTGTGCACTGGTGCGTTTCTATAATTCTATGTACCGGTGCACTGATACGACCTATGGGCACCGCTCAAATCCCAAGACCAATTAGAATGGCCTCGTGTGTTGTATCACCAACACTATGCCCAGTGTTGTTTTATACCTTAACGGACCGGTGCATTCTCCTTCGACCACCCCAGGACGCTGGCTACAGGTACGCACCAGTGCATTAAATCCCGAGTAGCGCACCAATGAAAAAAAAATCCATAATAACCTCCGACCGCCAATCGTTTTTCGTTGTGTTGAATTTTCGTTAAAAACTCCGCGAAAACCTCTGTAACCATAAACAGATGTTGTAGAAATTTTTTTTTGACAATTTTGGTCAATTTTATAACACTAAAATATCCTTTATAACCTCTTCTAGAGGGTCTTTTCCTTGTAGTGGTTATATAGAAAGTTAGACCTTCAAAGAATAAAGTTGAAAAAGAAGAGGATATATATTCAGGATGAATTGCTAAAGAAGGAAGAAAAATAAATTTTCATGAATGACAATCATCAAGAAGAGAGTAAGGATGTAGGAGTGGTAATAAGAGTTTATAAAATCACATTACGAAGGAAGGATTTCATTATTGTGAACTAGCACAAGGAGACATCCTTGAAAGAGATGATATGGAGGAGAGACTAGCTGACACTATCGTGAGCTCTTTGGAGAATTTAAATCAACAGACTGATGTGCTGACAAAGGAGTTAGGGGAAAACTCAGAGCATCATACTGAGATGTTGCCAGAGAAGGAAAAGGAAAAGAGGCCTTATATTTTATTTCTGATAATTGGCATATGATTACAGGTTTTGATGAAGGTATTTTTGCAAAGATAAAATAATATTTGGCACAAGACAATAGTCAAATGAAGAAGAGAGGAATCCTCAAAGATATTCAGGAAGTTTGGATGGTAGAAATAACAATATCTATAGCAGTATCTAGAGAAATCTCGAGAATAATAGCAGAATTTGAAGCAGGAGAAGCTAAAAAAATAAGAAACAACAAATGGCAGAGTGATTACCAGTCATAAGATAAACTGAACATGGATATTGAAGAATAAGAAGGTCAATGATGAAAGTGTCTCAGAAGAAGACAACAACAAGAAAGCAAAGAAGCAACAACAATAGAAAGACAACAACATACTTTGACAGCATAGCCAGTGGGGCAATGCAACATAAAGTATGGAGACGTGGATAACAACAACAAACAACAAAAACAACAACAAAAAAATAGAAAGGAGGAGAGGCAACGGAAGTAAAATTACAAACTAAGGTATGGGATCCAGGAGGAATTCCATCAGAATTGAAGACACATGATCTAGAGATCATGATTATTTTCTACCTTGTGAGTCTGATGTAGGAGCGTCATGGTTCCAAATTTTGTACATTTAGTATAATCTAAGGGTTCTTATATTTTCAAGGGAGTGGTTTCCTAAGTATTTAATGAATGTAATTTTCAATGTTTTGAGTGATTTTATGTGAGACATTTAGAATATGATTTAATTAAATATTGTGAGGCATATTTTTAAATGTTCTCAAATGTAGGAGAACATGAGAGATTTAGGCTAGTTAAGAATTCAAAGTGATTGTGAGTCCTAGACTTAGGAATTAGTTGATGATTTTATGGATTTAGAGGATTGTTAGGATTTAGTTGAGAAGATTGAGGATTTTAACCAGAATTGGTTGCAAAACCTTTTGTATATATTTGTAAGCCTCGAAGGCATTAAGAGACCATATTCTTAAATAGGTAATAGAAGAGATTTGATTGTAAGCCTACTGGCATAGAGAGAGAGGAATAAGAGAAGGCTATTTTTAAATAAATTCAGGTCGAGAGAAGGTTTAATTACTGCTAATATATGTTTGTAAATAGAAAACTCAATTTTGAGTTTATGTGGGTGTAGTGAGTTGAGGTACTTCCTAATATGTTAATGAATTATACGTATTTTGCCTAACACAGGTGTTGTAGGTGAATTTGAGGAGGATCGGATTGAGAAAAACGTGCAAAAGCATTGCAATGATCGGGATACAATTAAATAACCAAGATAAAGCACGGGAGGGAATTAATGCCCTAGATAAAGAAGTGAAGTCGCAGTGATTAATTTTTAGAATATCTGTGTTATGAGATTCCTTCTGAGGGGAGAAATCGACTACATTCTTCCGAAGGCCACGACCATGATTTTCATTTAAAATCCAAAGGAAGCGTGAAGACTGAGGATAGACTGTCGAGATCAAATCATAGAATTGAAGTGAGAGTGATGGATGATGAGGATCATATCATAGAAATGAAGCGGAGATTGACGGTCAAGATCTTATCGTAGATATGAAGTGGGAAATGGACAGTCTAGATTAAATCACAATCCTAGTGGAATATCCCACATCACTATCGGAGATTTTTATATTTACATGTTAAGTTATCGCAAGTTAATTGTTATAAGTTGCGATACGATAAGAAGTGGGGTATGCGATGCGATAAGAAGTGTGGTTTGCGATTATATCACATATGATAATATGAGCCTTGATTTGATACAAGTATATATTTGGGACATTGTGATGGCCCAATTTATGATGAGGCTAAAAATTGAGAGGTAATCGCAAATTTTTCCATATATGTTATATGCAATTCGTATGCAATCTACGATGAGCCAAAACCCGAATATGGATGAGAACCGTTAGATCCGTGTATATCAACGGACGAGGTTTGATGTGCAATAAAATGGTTTTGCACATTTGAGGATTTGTGTGCATTTTATTTTGGATCGAAATGTATTTTGGAATTTCGCAACCAAATAATTCATTCATTTATACTCAATTGAGAATTTATTAGGTAACGACGAGATTGTATCTATTATTTTTCATGGGAGTTCGTAATTTTGTTTTAGTTTGATGGCGTTTTATTGTGGATCGAGATGTATCATGGAATTTTGGAACCAAATAATTCATTACTCAAGTGAGACCATAGAAATATTTTCAAACACTTGAATTTATTAGCTAACGATGGGTACGTTAAACGATTCGTGGTAATAGCGAGAAGATGAAATAGAAACACGTGGATTGTCTTGATATGTGAACCAAGTCATGTGTTGCATATTTCTATGCCAATTTTTGTATGCCAAGCAAAAAATAAATACATTTTAGGATTCAGTTGCCTCCGAGGAGCTTTCTGATCTGCTCCACCTCCTGTGAATTGATGGCGAATGACTTGGCCAGCACTTCCTGGGGAACGGCGGGACTGGAAGCGAAAGTTGCCGACGGGATGTTAAGAATACCTAGATTTTGACTGTTGAGTGTGTTGATCGTAATTGCAGGCTTCTCTCCGATGTTTTGAGTGAAGTGTAGCGTCCCCTTGGGGAACACGAACACATCGCCAACTTCTATAATATGAGAAAAGAGTTTGTTGGTGTCTGAATCGACGAAACCAACGGAGAGTTTCCCTTCCATTATGTAGAGTATTTCAATGGCTCTAGGATGGATATGAGGAGGTACTACTCCTCCCACATCCATGTCTATGTGAGCGATCAGTATTCCCAGAGTGTTGAGGCCCATCATGTTGTTTGTATTAGCAGCAACGATGCTGATTCCCAATGGATTGGCTGATGTGTTCCCTGGTGTGCGCAAAGCCAATGTCATGAAGTGTTTAGGAGAAGCTTCATTGGGATTAAGGTAAGCCAACCCATTCATATAAACAGAAGACTTGGCTTCCACCACACAGAAATCCCGCAACGCATCTGGATCTCCACTGATTCTCTCTGTTGCGGCCATGAGAAAAACTATGAGGAAGATGTTAGAAAATTAAATATTATGGAGCAATGCAACACATAAAATATGCGGAAAGTAAAAGCACAAAAAACACGTAAAACTAGAGAGACACAGATATACGTGGTTCACCCAGTTTGGGCTACGTCCACCCCGAACAGCCAGTCCTTCCTTTCTATTATCTAGCAAAAATGAAGAGACAAAACCTACAGCAGATCCGTAATATCCTTTGTTCTCTCTCACAGTCTCCCTCTCTGTTTCTCACTCTGAGAATACACACACAATACACAGCCGCAATACAATGCCCTCATAAAATCGAGGGGTTGCTTTCTAGGGCAAAAAACCCTAATCTAAACATAACTTCTATCGTCAGATCATTTTCCTAATAAATAGGCTAGATTGACTAGAAATTACTATACTTTTACAAGGCAATTTTACATCTGTTTTTAGCGTCGGGGGCGTTGCCCCCGAAAACCCCTGCCAGGGGGGGGCTCCAAAAAGCGCTGCCACCCCCCCTAGACCCCCCACATCAGCGATTAATTACGGGCGGCGTTGCCGCCCCTTTTAAGGTATAGGGGTCCAATGCTGTGATACAAAGTAAACAAGATAATTAGGCTCCACACCCAACAATCTCCCACTTGGAGACTGATTGTAGCAACTCCACCGTTGCTTCATTTGCTAGACAATTACTCCTCTTTGGACCTGGCTGTTTCTCATTTTCATCGTCATCCTTGAAGACCAATTGAAACTGAGCATGTTCTCAGTTTCTCCCTGGTTACAACTTTTGTTAGCATATCTGCAGGATTCTGGCTAGTGTGTATCTTTTCCAGCTTCAACTCTCCATCTTCCAATACTGACCGTATGAAATGGTACTTGAGATGTATGTGTTTAGTCTTGGAATGAAATGTTGAGTTCTTTGCAAGATGAATAGCACTTTGGCTATCACTGTATAGTGTTCCCATATCATGCTTCTTACCCAATTCATCCATAAACCTTTGTAACCAAATCATTTATTTACTAGCCTCTGTAGCAGCAACATACTCGGCTTCTGTTGTTGAAAGTGCAACAACACTTTGGATTTTTGAAACCCAACTGACAGTTGTTCCACCTACAGTAAATACATATCCTGTAGTCCTCCTCCTGTTATCTTTGTCACCTGCCATATCTGCATCAACATATCCCTGTAGAGAAATGTTTGAACCACCAAAGCATAATGTTTGATTTGTGGTACCTCTCAAATATCCGAGAATCCATTTTACTGCCATCCAATGTTATTTTCTTGGATTATTCATGTACCTACTTACAACTCCCACTGCATGTGCAATATCAGGCCTTGTGCAGACCATTGCATGCATTAATCTTCCAACTGCAGATGCATATGGAACTTTAGACATATAATCCATGTCTTCTTGGGTCTTTGGGAACATATCCTTACTAAGTTTTAAATGGCTAGAAAAAGGTGTACTAATCGGTTTTGCATTCTGCATATTAAATCTTTTCAACACCTTCCCTATGTACTCATTCTAAGACAGTGTTAATTTGCGATTTTTCCTGTCTCTAGTTATCCTCATACCAAGGATTTGTTTTGCAGCTCCCAAATCCTTCATTGCAAATGAATTTGCCAATTTTCTTTTGAGCACATTTATTTCCTGCATGTTAGACCCTGCAACAAGCATGTCATCTACATACAATAACAATATAATATAGTTGCCATCATTTTTCCTTTTCAAATAAACACAATGATCAGAGTGACATCTAGTATAACCTTGTTTAGACATAAACTTGTCAAATTTTAGATACCACTGCCTTAGAGCCTACTTTAAGCCATACAAGCTCTTCTTTAACCTGCACACCAATTTTTCTTTCCCTTTTACCTCATATCCTTCTAGTTGCTGCATGTATATCTCTTCCTCCAAATCTCCATGGAGAAATGTTGTCTTTACATTTAACTGTTCAAGATGAAAATCTTCTGCTGCTACAAGACTTAAAATAGTTCTGATTGAATTCATCTTAACAACATGAGAAAATATTTCATCAAAATCAATACCTTTCTTCTGTGAAAACCCATTCACCACTAGTCTAGCTTTGCACCTCTGTTTTCCTCCATCTTCTTCCTTCAGCCTATAAACCCATTTATTCTGAAATACAGTTTTACCTGCAGGCAACCTGACTAAGTCCCAAGTCTAGTTATGCATTAAGGATTCCATCTCCTCTTCCATGGCTAGCTCCCACTTCTTCCTGCTTTCAACCTGCATTGCTTCTTCATAACATTCAGGTTCACTAGAATCAGTCAACAATAAATAATATAATGAAGGAGAGTATCATTCAGGGGGTCTACTTATCCTGGTAGTTCTTCTAACACCACTTTCAGGTGTTTGAGGTGCCTGTTGTTGTTGTGGTGGTTGCTGTTGTTGTGGTTGTTGATTATTATTATTTTTAGGCACTTTTAATTTTTCAGTTATCTCATCAAGAACCGTGTATTCCTTGCTTTCTTTTTCCTGTTTCTTTTCCTGCAACTGATTCTTATACAAGACCTTTTCATTGAATATTACATCTATGCTCCTAATGATTTTGTTATTTTCATAATCATATAAGCGATAACCAAAATCATTAGCACCATATCCAATAAAGGTACATTTCTTTGATTTTTCCTCAAGCTTTGTTCTGTTTTCTTTATTAATATGGACAAAGGCCTCACAACCAAAAGGCTTTAAAAAAAGATTAGTTTACCTTTTTACCTGTCCATGCTTCCTCTGGAATACCACCATCCAAGGAACTTGAAGGCCCTCTGTTTATTAGATAAACAACAGTATCTACAACATCTTCCCAAAATTGTGAAGGCAATCCTGCATGCAATCTCATGCACCTTGCACGCTCCATGATTGTTCTGTTCATCCTTTCTGACACACCATTTTCTTGTGGTGTTCTTGGAACTATCTTCTCTCTACGAATTCCATGCTCTGAATAGTACCTATCAAACTCTTTGCTGCAATATTCACCTCCATTGTCTGATCTGAGACGCTTCAACTTCTTTCCTGTCTCAATCTCAACCAAAGATTTCCATTTCTTGAAAGTATCAAATACATCAGATTTATTCTGAATACAATAAATCCATGTTTTTCTAGTTGCATCATCAATAAAAGTAACATAATAACGAGAGCCACCGAGAGATGATACCTGAGCAGGTCCCCATACATCCGTATGCACAAGCTCCAATTTTTCGCTCTTCTTTTCTTTCCCAACTCTGAGAAATCTGACTCTCTTTTGTTTTCCATAAATGCAATTCTCACAGAAATCCAAATCAACATTCTTCAAACCTCGCAACAAATTTCTTGAGTGAAGAATCTTCATTCCCTTCTCACTCATGTGTCCGAGCCTATGATGCCATAATGGTGCATCTGCTCCTTTGGAAGTTAAAGCATTAACAAAGTTAGAAATACCATTGCATAAATATAATGTACCAACCTTTTCGCCTTTTGCTATTACCAGGGCTCCTTTGGTGACCTTCCAAGTTTTATCTGTGAAAGTTGTCACACAACCTTCACCGCCTAATTGCCCTGTTGAAATCAGATTTTTCTTCAGATCTGGAACATGCCTTACCTCCTTTAGTAGCCATTGGTTTCCATTCTGTTGTTTTACAAGAACTTTACCCATTCCAACAATTTTACAGGGTTTATCATCACCCAAACGAACTTGTTCAAAATCTCCTTGAACATAGTCATGAAAATATTTCTTATCAGGTGTGGCATGGAATGAAGCCCCTGAATCTACAACCCAAGAATCAGTAACATTTTTGAAAGAAATAATCAAAGCATCTTGTAACACATCACCTGTCACATTTGCTTCATGATTGTTTTCTTGTTGTGTGTCTCCTTCTTTTCCCTTCCGAGATCTACAGTCTTTCTTTAGGTGTCCTTTCTTTCCGCAATTCCAACACACTATCCCTGATCTAGACTTGGATCTGCCTTTCCTTGATTTACTGCGATATCCCGAGCTCTTTCCTCTTTCCATTCTTCTTCCCCTAGACTCTGCACTCAAAGCATTACCTGATGTCTCACCGGAGCTTTTCCGTCGCATTTCCTCGCTAAGGATAGCACCAACAACATCATCAAACATTAAAGTACTAGATCTAGAGACAAAGTTACTAATGGCCATTACTAAACCATTCCAACTCTCTGGAAATGAGCACAAGAATAACAAAGCTCTAACTTCATCATCAAATTTTACCCCTACAGAACTTAACTGACTGGTAACTGTATTAAATTCATTTAAATGGTCTGCAACAGATCCACCTTTCGACATCTTCATATTAAATATTTGTTTCATAAGAAATACCTTGTTTGAGGCCGAGGGTTTTTCATATAGTTTCACCAACGTCTGCATCAAACCCTCTGTTGTTGTTTCCTTCGAAATATTGAAGGCGACTGATGCCGCAAGGCACAACCGTACTGTTTTGAGTGCCTTTCTATCGAGAATGTTCCATTCCGCGTCTGTCATGGCCGCCGACTTCTTTGTTTTTCCGCTCAATGGTAGGTATAGATCTTTCTGATACAGATAATCTTCCATCTGCATCTTCCACAGCAGGAAGTTTTGGCCATTAAATTTCTTGACCCTAAACTTACCATCTTCCGCCATTGCTCCCACTCGAACCAAGAACCCTTCTTTCCTGCGAGTTTATCAGCCAAATATACCTTCGGCTCTGATACCAGTTGTTAGAAAATTAAATATTATGGAGCAATGCAACACATAAAATATGCAGAAAAATACAAGCACACAAAACACATAAAACCAGAGAGACACAGATATACATGGTTCACCTAGTTTGGGCTATGTCCACCCCGAACAGCCAGTCCTTCCTTTCTATTATCCAACAAAATGAAAAGACAAAACCTACAGCATATTCGCTGTAATATCTTCTGTTCTTTCTCACAGTCTCCCTCTCTGTTTCTCACTCCGAGAATACACATATGATACACAGTCGCAATACAATACCCTCATATATACAAGGGGGTTTCCTTCTAGGGAAAAAAACCCTAATCTAAACACAACTTCTACCATCAGATCATTTTCCTAATGAATGGCCTAGATTGACTAGAAATTACTATAATTTTACAAGGCAATTTTACATATGTTTTTAGCTTCGGGGGCGTTGCCCCCGAAAACCCCCGCCAGGGTGGGGCTCCGAAAAGCGCTGCCACCCCCCCTAGACCCCCCATGGAAGTGATTAATTACGGGCGGCATTGCCACCCCTTTTAAGGTACAGGGGTCCAATGTTGTGATACAAAGTAAACAAGATAATCAGGCTCCACACCCAACAGAAGAGGAGGGGGATTAAGCAAGAGGGGATCATATTGAAAGCCATTATAACGATTCTAAATGGAATGCTGCAATTGAAATGGAATGACATCTACTGCTTGGGTGATGAGTGAATTTATAGCGAAAGATATGTGCATGAAAATCTAGCCATCGTCCAAATATTCAAACTTTAATTCTCAATTCTCCACGTAAATTATTAATCTCACTCGTGGAAATAGCCATGTAAATTATCAAAAGTCTGATAAGGCAGGCTCTGCTGTCTATAATTGAAATGGAATGACATTGACTACGTGAGTAGTGAAATCATAGAGATAGATACGTGCAAGCACATGAAATGAAATTTTGACATCGTCCAAATATTCAACTTTCTGACTCAATTCCCCACGTATGTTGAAATATTCAAACTTTCATCCGCAACTCCCCATGTAAATTATTAAAAGTCTACTACTAACTTGGAAAAGGTTGTAAGGTTCACGTGAACCCAAAACGATTGGGGAGTCTCTTGTTTCCTCATCTTCTTCGTAATGAGGTAAGAGCCACGCTATTAAGAGAGGATTAAGAAGAGCCAAGCCTTTGAGAGGATTAATGTGAGCTTATATCACAATACAATTATTTATATGTTGTAAAATCATGTTAATTAAAAATTTTAATTTTCTTTTAATATATTATTTGCAAATTTGTTAATAAGTAATAATTTAAAATATTGACTATTCATAGGTTGTGAAGTAATGATTTTAACATTGAGTCTCTAAATAACATATCTAATGATCATCTATTCAAAGGACAATGATGCACGTTTCAAAATAAATTGCACCATTTATTTCTAGAATGCTAAAAAAAATGACTATTAATTATGAAAAATTACACACTAGAAAACCTACGTACATCATTCTTATGTAGGTGAATCTCTAGACTCGTAGGGGTGTTCACTATGTAAGAATTTTTTTTTGAGCACCCTTCCTAAAGCTTTAAAATTGGGCTCAAGGGTAATTAGCTTCAAGAAAGGTTGTAGTCCACAGCAATCTAATGTTGGATGGAGAGTTAAAGTCCTAATCTTAGTTTCCAGGCTTCTTGCATTAAGACAAGTGTTTATCTAAATCTTTGTGCATGTGAAGTTTATATAAATATCATATGAATTCTTATTGTGTTGATATGTGATTATGTAGATGTTGAGGAATTTTTATTTCTTTTATGAATAATGGGGAATGTTTCTTTCCTGTATGAATACTTTGGAGTGCTTATTTCATATATGAATAGTGTGGTATGTTGATTCCCTGCGTGATTTTTTTGGAATGGTTAATTCCTACCTTTTATTCATGACTTGGAATCATGTTTAAATTATAGACCTAAGATACACATAAATCTCTTTGGTTGGCTAAATCCTTGCGTCAAGGGACTGTATTGGTAAGCTCTGTCATATGGAATTTCTTGCTAGATATTATGATTTCTGTTTATGTAATAAATTTAATGGTTTATATGGATTTCACGAGTTGAATTCCCATTTAAGCTCGAGAATAATAGTTATATTTAATTCTAAGTTCTAGGGAAGGGAAATTTCCAAGATCAAGGGAGAGAGGCCTTATGTGTGTGTGTGTGTGTGTGTGTGTGTGTGTGTGTGTGTGTGTATGTGGTAGAGATAACGACATGGCAAGATAGTTTAATGGCTCGAATTTAACCGTCTAATATATTTGAATTTTGGAGACAATTTTTGATAAACTTATATCACTAGAAAGGTCTTGCTGAGAAAGAACAATGGTGATGCTAGTTTTTAGTTTCAAGGAGTTTGAAAAAGACAAAAGTTTAAGACCCTATTTTCATGATAGGACTGTTGGTGTCTAGATATGAACAAGATTCAATCCTTTTTCCACATAAATTATCAACTCGAGGGCGTTATTTATTTCAAGACTAACGACAAAGTATATGCAGATACAAGCACATGGTCCGCTGTAAATCATAGGTTTAATCTATAACACAAATACCATTGTAACAAAAATAAATGAACTGCAGAGATAAAAAGCATTCACAACAATTAATGTGACTGTAACAACAATTAAAGAATCACACAAAACACTGTACTACAAGAAAAGAAAGAAGAACGCAGCACCTGATCACAAGAATGGGCCCAAATCTTGGATCAGTGCTGCAGAAACTCAAAGATTACAGGAGAAACAACGAGCTGGTGTATATTCAATTAATAATAGAAATATTAATTAAAAAATCTGTATATGTGTAAGATTCCCCCGATTCACAATCCGTAGGCTTCTTTATACCATAGTCCTGAAATCCCCAATTCCTCCCTACGACTCCATTGTTACAAAAATACATATTGTTACAACGGAAACCAGATTTCCCAGCAAGAAACCATAAGAAAGCCAAATATAACACTGATACATCCATGGTTGTCACGCTGTAGCAGCAAATAAGGGAGATGCTAGAAATGATGGGTTGTGCCTTGACTTGCGGCCGCAACGCCCCTGTTGTAGCCAAATTTGAAGAAATATAGGAGTTAATACATAAAAATATAAAATCTCCATGACAAGTACGTCATTAATAAAATATCCCATAAAAGATAGGAAGAAGGTTTTTACCTCATGCTTTTAAGATAAATAATGGCACAAAGAGATAGAAAGGTAGGGTAATAATGAGAGAAGAAAATATGCAAATCTGGTGCCCAACATCTCCCCCTAACTGATCTATTTGCATTTCCTCATGCAAATCATCGTCTCCTCAGGTCTGGATTGGACTGACTATGATCGACATGAAGCTGTGTGAGGTCATATTCCACAACCATCTCTGTTCCTGGTGGCATATCCTTCTGTCAAAACAACGTCTTTCCACCAGTCGGTTTCAACATTATAAGCAGGAGTATACTGTTCAGCTGGTAGCCATAAAAGGGGAAATTGAAATCTCAATCCCATCCATCTAACCCCACAGGTGTGAATACATGCCACATAACATAGGATTCTTTCTAAGGCATGTGCAAAGTTAGGTGCCCCAAATGGTTCTCTTCCCATGACGGCTGAAGAATACAACATCCATATTTTCTGACAACTATCCAGGGGTTCCTTGCGAAATGCCATAATCCAGTCGACACACAGGTCAGCACACCACTTCTGAGTTGTCGTCATGTGTTCCTTATGGCCCTCAATTTGTAGAAAGGTATAATGCTTATTGTAAATATTAGAGGACTGACCATGCTCTCTTCTCACCATTAATGGATTGCTGGCTTGATTTTCTTCAAATGTATCCCAGGCCTTTCTCCATTTAATCTAATTGATGGTATAGGAGGTGAAAGCCCTTAAGTGTATGTCCCCCATGAATGGAACTGGGTTAAAGGACTTATCATGCTTTAAATAATACCCATGCATGTATAGCTCACACATTAATTGTTACCTTGTAACATCATGAATTTTTAAAATACGGAGAAATTGAATGGGGTCCTCAATTTTGTACCAAATCTCCTTATATATACTTTCAAAACAAAAGAAAAGAAATTGTTCATGAAGGAATAAGGCATAGCTATGTGTAGGAGGTCTATAGGCCATTACCTGCTGTGCTAGGGAGAACATCTTCTCCTTATCTGTCTTTAGCAATTGAACTTGTTCTTCCAACTCTTCTATCCTAGATTTTTGTTTGGCTTGCTTCAGTCGAACCTTGTATAACTGATCTATGTACCATGTAACGACTCTAGAAGCCTACTCTCAAACCCTAGATGTTTCTTTCTTGTGGTCGCTCACTGCAGACTGCCATTTTTGAATTTCGGCGGCCAATACAAATTCTCGACCTTCAAAAAATTCTTCGATTGGGCTGGTCTAGGTAGCCGCAGTGGAGAATTTAATCTTCGGCTTTATTGCCCTCCACTTGTAGATTTTTACCTTCCTTTTTAAACGTGAAACTTTCTTCTTCAAACTCTGAACCTCTCTTTTCAGTCTCATTGTTTCACTGAATTGCAGCTAGTACCTCTTTTTGAGAGGTAACCTTCTTTTCTCGGATTGTTCAACCCATTCATGCTTAACAGTGAATTCAGGTTCTGGACCTATGATAGGCTCAGAAGACAGCAGAATGCTGCCAGCATCTTCTCCAAATTCTTTCATCAAACCCTCTTGGTCGGGCCCCCGACCCACAGGTCCTTCTTCTTCTCCATTTCTTCTGGAAACTTCTAATGTTTGGCTGGAAAATTCATTATGTGTTTTGAGACAGGAACTATGTCTTCTTGGTGAACCTCCAATTGTTCTAGTTCAGTATTTTCTGGGACAACCTTGGTTGTGTCAAAAATTTTTAATACCGGGGGAATAGCGAATTGTTCCACTAACCGTTTGGGCGAGCGAAATCCCCTTGCCCCTCTGGGCATCATGTACATGAACGGAGAACAGGGAACATACCCCTCATCATCATTCCTGGGTTGGACTAGGACTTCATGCATTACTACCTCAACCGGAGCTGATACTAGTTCTTGTGGAGCAGCATTGATTCCGTGGCTCAATTCCCTTCTTTCCTCTTTTTCCCCGGGAATCACCTTTGTTTTCACAGTTGGTACCAATTCTTGAGGTCCACCATCAATTCCGCGGGAGGACTCCTCCTGTTCTAGCCGAATTGGGGTTGGTTCTTGTGTAGCACCCCAAACTATATCAACACCCATTTTTATCTGAACAAGTGATGCTGTTTCTTGCAAAAAATCATCACTTACCATTACTCTATCCACAATTCCATCCCTTTGTTCTTCATTGGCAAAGGTTTCTGACTGTATCAAAATATAAATTTCCTGCATAATGTCCATAATCCCTTCTTTTGTGGGTTCCTCGAGCGAAGCTGGTTCTTTTGTGGCAACCTCGTCTGTGTCACTAATCGACTCTTCCATTCTTATTTCCTCTTCCGTGGATTTTTCCAACGAGGCTAGTTCTTGTGTGACAGCCTCGACTTCGTTGCTGATTACTTCCTCCAACTCATTCTTTCAAGTTCCTCATGATCAATCATCATCTCCTGTTCCTTAGGTTCTTCCTGATCAATCTCTGTTTCCATTTCCTCGGGTTCCTCTTGATCAATTTCCTCTGAAGGTTCATCTTCCACCTGACCAGCCGGAGAGGCTGGCTCTTCTTCTCTAGCAGCAATCATAGCTACTACCGCTTCTTCTGAGGATCTGCAGAGTTCCACCCAAGAAACTCGCAGCCTGCCTGTTGCATGCACGACCAATAATCACACCAATCCATGGTTAGGAAGTACTGTCATCATCCAGCGGGAGCGACGAGTAGACTGTTCCATATGCTGCAGTTGTTTCAATAGAAAAAATGGCATGTTTAGGCATGAACCTGATTTTGCGAAAATCAGAGGTGCATTATAATTTTAAAGTGATAGTTGAATAGAGCTGAGGCCCGACCTTCGTAGGTAATGTATTTGATTATGAAACTTGCAAATTTTTTCCAAGGATACGGTACAGTTCTACGCTCGTATCCCCTTCCCAATTGAACTACACTTTCTCCTTCTTGCAAAAACAATTTGGGGAACTCCGGGAGAGAAACCTTCCGAGCAAGCCATTGTTGCCCCTGCTGTCTGAGCTCGCTAACATCTACAATTACTTCCTCTGTAACAGGAACTTCCATACCTCTAGCCCACAAATTATTCTCCTCTAAATTGAGTGTGAATTCCATTGTGATACCTCCATCGAATCCCTACAATCTATCAAAGTAGACATCCCATCCTGCGTCGACAAAAAATTGCCAAACCTCTGGATTGCTGCAAACCGAAACTGTGTTTTCAGGCTCATGCCACACAACCAACCCACCCATACTGTGGAGACTTGTAGCAGCACTTCTTGTAGGAGCAGACCGTTGGGAAAGGTGGTGGGTACCGAATTCGGAGGAACAACATAGTGAAAATAGACAGGTGGTAACGATAAATACGGTTGATAATTCTCGAAAACCGAGAAAAATCATAAAAGAGTATGGTAAGTGTGGTAGAATAGGAATAATAATTACTCGTATAGGATGGATGAGACATTTTATGAATCCCAATAGGATTTAAATGATGATACCACATATTGATGTGATTCGTAAGCTGTACCATGAGTGGGATGTAATTCTTAACTTACGGGGTAATTATTACACCATCCTTGGCATGACGACACCCCCCCGCCCTCCCCGACATAAATTTTTGACGTTCGCGACATTAAAATCTTCACATGGGATATTTAATTAAATCAGTAAAATTCACATGGAGGCATAGCTGATGGCCTACCTGGATGATGGGATGGTTGGTAGGGTCGCGGCGGAGTAATGATGTGGATGGTGTAACAGCATCAGAGTAACAACATCCAGTGTAACATTATCCGTTGTAACAACATCATAGTAATAGCATCGGTGTAACAGCGTTGGTGTAACAACATCATGAGTAACAGCAACCAAGTACCAACATCCGGTGTAGCAGCATCAGAGTAGCAGCCGCCAAGTAAGAGTAACATGAGTATTAACAAGTGAGTAACAACATCCAGTGTAGTAACATTGGATTAGCAGCAACCAAGTAATAGCAACATGAGTAGCAAAAATCGAGTAACAGCATCCGGTGTAGCGACATTGGATTAGCAGCAACCAAGTAATAGCAACATGAGTAGCAGCAGCCGAGTAACAACATCCGGTGTAGCAGCATCGAAGTAGCAGCAACCGAGTAATAGAAACATGAGAATTCCTTGATTTTTACTCCTTAGTCGTAGCTCCTGCAAAAATACAAGAAAATAGAAAAAAATTCTTTTTGGAGGACTTTGGGTTCTCTCTTGTTTGCCATTGAAATCGGATGCTACTCTTCTGTAAGGGTGTTCTTCTGGTAGTAATACCCTAGAGAAATCATACACTGGCTTTCTTAGGTCCTTGGACCATCTAGCTTTCAGAGAAGGTCCATAACATTTACATCCAAAATACCCTTTTGTTACAATACCTATGAGATTATATTTGTATACATTAATTAATATGCATGGCATGTTAAGGAATATCATGAAGATCATAACAAATATTATAACGAATTAAATAACAAATATGTGAAAGAATATTTTTAATTATATAAACAAATCAATAAATTAAACATGTAATTTACCGGAGCAAACTCCTAAGCCTGGATAATCATGTGTCGTGTAAGCACATATGCCATACAACATAAAACTCCTCTCTACTATGATGAGCCTTGATACACCGAAACATTTATTCACATGACAAGAATTGTTCCAATGATCATAGAAGACTTGAAGACCAATCATTTTGTAGCAGAGGAAGAAAAATTACTTTCATTACTTTTCAGTTTTTGATGTAAATAACTTGAGGACAAGTCAATAAATAAGGCTGGGGCGGGGAGTGTAAATTCTGAATTTTGTATACCTTCCAAGCCTTATACATTTTCAGCCGCATTCACCAGCAGATTCCGAACATTTAGCAGAAGATCCAGCACCAGATTTAGCAGCAAATGCGGCAACAATAAAAGATTCAATTTTTCGATTTCATCCACCATTTTCAAAACCAAGTAAAGAAGACAATGAACATAATTTTTCAGCCACAGGTGCAAAACTCTCAACTATTTTTGAAGGTTAAGTTAAGCTATGATATTTTATAACTTTTAACCATTTAATTCCTTGAAAAGTTAGAATGATAATTTTTGGAAAAGCTTCACTTCCTTTCGTCATTTTGTCAAATTGCCAAAAACATCAGTTGAGGGGGGAAAATACATTCACATTCATATGTTTCCACATTCATATCGAATTCAAATCCCACATAATTTCAAAATATATTTACTATTACATCATCATGAGCATATAAATGGCTTTTCAAAAAGTACTTTAAAGATAATTGGATGCCAACACAATCATGGTTGTCACACAAGAACCAACCATGATGCATTCCAACAAAAATACTATGCAATAAAATCACGTTATCAATATGAAAATATCATACATTAAAATTGAATGCAACAAACAAAATATGGTTGAAACACAAGAACCAACCAAGTTGCAGTTCATCAAAAACACTTTGCGAAAGTTAAGTAAATGATATCATGCAGAGTTTAAGCCAAAGCTCAAGTATCAAAAAGTAATGTAATAGATTGCATTAGGACATGCAATACCTTCTATTTGGGGGTATGTTGGGCCTCAAAATAGTCCCTATTCTCACTCCATTATTCACCAATACCTTCACATTACTTCCATATTACCTTTATGTCACCTTCATTCCACCTCCACATCATTACATTTACCTCATCATTGGGTTATAACTATGTTTTTCCAAAGTTTATTAATTCTTAACATTTTTAAGTGGATTTGTGGTTAAAATTTAGAGAATAATATGCTTATACTTATACCTAACAATTAGAATGAGTTTTTTGACATGTGTAGGTACAAAAGAAGATTCCTAAGCACCCTTATGTGGAACTCTATGTTCAAATTCGAATTTCAGGAGATCATGGACCTCATGGAGGAGATCATGGAGGATAGGGTTATGTGTCACCATTGGTTGAGAAATATGTTGGTCAAAGGAGGGAATAGTGGATTTACATTTATGAGTTTGTTATCATAGCTTTTGTATAAATAGGAGTGTTATCTCCTTCATTTGTAATCTTAATCTTAATCTTCTTCTTCATTTTGTAATCTTAGTATCTTATAGGTTGGTAGTGAGAAGTTAGATTTGAGAATCAATGTAATGGTTGCAATTCCAATTTGCAATTGATGATAAATAAGACGGAGCTTCTTTGATCCTCTACATTTGACTTTTCTTTTGGTGTGCTTGTGAATCCTTGGAAGGATTCCCATTGCCTAGCAAGTACACTTTTATTTTAGTAGGCTTTTATTTTATGTTTGTTTGTGAATTTCATTAGATTAGATTATTAGGTTCATATTTTTGTAATATTAATGAATGACCTTTTGTAAGAAAGTAATAATGTTTCCTTCAATGAATCTAATTTTTTATTTAATGTTTGATTTCATTAGTTTAAGTTTCTGATTTATATGATTGAAATATAAATGAATAGTCTCTTGTAAGAGAGCTTTAACATTTCATGCAATCAATCAGAATTAGGTTTAAGTGCTTTAATTTCATTAGTTTAAATAGTTTGTTGATTAAGATGATTAGAAATATTAATGAACAGTCTCCTATAAGGGAACCTTAATATTTCTTACACTTGTCACAATGTCTTTAGATTTCATTTCGTTAAATGACTAAATAGGGGTTGGAGATCCTAATGAAATACCTCCTTTAAGGGAACTTTGGTATTTCTTCACCTAGCTTAGTTTAGTTTGTCTCCAAGTCCATATATATTGGATGATCCTTTAAGTTTACTTACCTAGATTGATAGTAAAATGAAACTCTAATTTTCATTCGCATTTTAGAACAAACATTTTGGCGCCATTGCCGGGGAGGATGATTTAGAGATAGACTTAGGAAGACATTTTTATTACAATTTATTTTTATGGACTAACTTGTGAAACCTGGTGACAGCAGGATATTCATAAAGGAGTTTAAGTTGAGCTTTTTATTTTTATTTTTTATAATTAGTTTCATATTCAGTTTTTAAACCCCCCATTTCTTACTAGTTCATCTACGGATGAGAAATTTGAATATGTTAAACATGTATTTTTTGGAGAAAAATATTAATCTTGAAGACTAGTTCCAAAAGAGCCTTGCACAAACTCCAAAAATAAGACAGGTTACTCACATTCTTGCAAATCATAAGGTAAAAATTTTAAATCTTGATGTGATCATTTTCAAATTCTTAGTCCGTAGGTGGCTTCATTGGAAGCATTCTTTTACTTAGGAAATTAAAATATTTCAAGCAAGTTAGATATAATACATTAGGAAAATAAAATGAGCTTGTTAGAATTTTTTAGTCTTATTTTCAAAAATAATAAATAATAAATCATCATGAATAAATGAATAAATTCGGTGGCACAGTAAGAGTTGCTTCATCATCGCATTTCTATATCTTGTTTATGTATCATGGGTAAGCCAGGAGCTTGATTATCGGAAATATTTGTCTTCCGAGAGTCTAAATGCCACTGCGACATTGCAGAAAGAGTATAGACAATGCGAGGTTTTGTCACAAATCTTGATTGTGTTTATTATCCATCCATGCTAACCTGATGAAATAAAATTAATTCAAGAGATTAATATGCTCTCTTCCTGCGCTTCATGCGATCAGGAAGATCATAAAATATATCGATTTATTTCAAATAAAAATACTCTCACTGGAAAATTGATATGCACATTCTATCGATTATAAGAAATTTGCACGCTTCCAATATCGATCTTGTGCAACAATTTAATTTTTTGTTCAAACTAAATTCGCAACATATTGAAATAAATCAATGGCATTATTAATGCACATATGATTGTTTGATTTTGCAATTTTTTTATAACATTCTCTAGTTCTGGCTTCTCGATTTAAATCTATTGTTCCTGCACCATAATTTTCTCCTGTATCGAGATAACCATTACCCCCTGAAAGTAAAAACAAAAAAAACAAAACTTGAACTATGTGAATTAAAGAATCTACATTTCGATCTTATTTGAATTGGCCAATATAAGATAGAATCTATTGAATTTGAAACTCTTACATTAGGGACCATGTAGCCTACACTACAAGGCATCAAATTCTTTGACATTCAAGGGAATGAGATAATCATTGAACCTATTCTTAAATTGGCTAGAAACCCGAATATCATTATAGTAGTAAAAGCATTTGGTATAAGGGAAACTGTACAATTAATGGATTTGCACATTTTCACTGTTCCAAAGGTTACTTTGAAGCCTTTTGTGCATGCTTTGGTAAGATTTTAGTGTCCCTTATGAAGAATCCATACGTTGACTTTGGACTAAAACTAGGAGAACTAGTTTGGCTTCATGCCAGTGCATTGCATTTCTTTAAAATGTTAGAAAGCTTCGTTTTCAAAGCCATGCTGCATATAACCTGTAATCATGGCCATCCACAAAGCTACATCTCTTTTGAGCATTTAATCAAACATTTGGCATGCATCAGAAATCTATCCAACCTGAGGATTTTGAGCTGGAAAATATTAGAAACAATTTATTACTAAAATGAGAAATGCAAATCTCAAATGCTCAAGTGAATTCAACCATGCATCAAAGTCATCCTCAGAAACATTTGGGACATTCATATGTGATGAAGTACTTGATCCGAGAGGTAATAAACCTGCAACTACAAATTTTCATCATGAATATTCTTCACATTAACCTCCTTCAGCCAATATTAACTATTTCATCGAGAAAGCCACCACATTTTTCTCCAACATTTTTTCAAAGAATGAGAGATGAACCCATCATTATCGATTTATTTTGATAGATGAACCCAGTAACAATTGGTCAAAAGGCTATCACTACAGATGTGGGATCTCACTCACTTGATGCAGAAAATGCTATTCTTGTTAAATGTTGTGTCATAAATTGAAGGAATGAAATTTATTTGGAAATTATGAGTTCAATTTTGTGCTAATTTTATATATTTAATTATTCAACCATTATCCAAATATGCAATCCAGTTATGAGATCCAATTATTGAGCCTTATTTGGAGTGATTTGATGATTATGATGGAAATTCAAACGTGAATATGAGCAGTTGGTTTTTATGCATTCTGCAATAGTCGGTGGAGAAGGTTGAAGCAGAACTTGTGATATATCGCAATCCCAATCTCACCCTGCACTCTAGTGATTAATACTATGTTACAATGCAAGTATCACTGTGGGGAATACCGCCTCAATATCCGTCCTGAGATTTTCCAATTTAATTCACGAGGAGGAGGAAATCAGCCAACTAATGCAGGTACAGGTGGGACTACTGCGATTTAAGAAGCAAAAGGATCTGGCCTTACAATGGTGCTGCGATGACTGTATCATCAGTGAGTGGATATATTGTTTAAGAAACTGAATCCTACTCTCCGTGCAGGTGTCCCGGATCCATTTGAAGAATACATTGAGTAAGACACTTACGCAGTAGTTGTCGGATAGGAGGGGAAATCTGCATCGAAATTAATTTTCTTCATGTAATTGCAGATGGAAGTCCCTTTTGGCATTTCATGAAGTGTTGGGTGGAATGTAGAAGAGGACTCCTAGTGTGGGAACTATTTATCATTGTTGAAGCTTCCACTGGTCCCTCTACATGCAACTCCACTCCACTAATTATGCTCTCTCATAAACTCAATTTGGTTCTTTCAATTAGATTGTTGTATCACTACACAGCCGAACATATCGCCTCATCCCTAAACCTCTGTACCATACTACTCTATAAACTCTGACCTGAAATATAGGGTTAAATGCTATTTTATATAGTTGTTATTTTTATGACATTTTCTCGACCCCACAAATTTCCCTATGTCGGCCCGTTACCATACTTCACTCCATTTTCTCCAATGGAGGCTACTGCTACAATGCCAACAGAAAATTTACTAGCTTTCTGCTTGGTCTCTATGAGATTTCTTGCTTCGTAGATTCATTCACTGACAGCTACAGAGAATAGGACATTATACTATGACATCACCACTAGGACCGAGCTGTGGATGATCAACCCCGATATCAACAAGACGATGAATCTATCTTCTTACAAGCTAACAACGTGATATCTGTTTTGTTGTTTTTCTCTATCGCCCTCATGGATCCCACACTATCTTTTCCCCTGCCATTATTTTTTCATGATTTGAGGTATTCAGCCATAATTTGTAGGGTGGTTTTGTACAATTTATTCCCATGATGACATAGTTTGAAGCATTTTTATTTGTCCACTTTTGAAAGCTGAGTATGGAAGTTTAAGAGCTTTTTAAAGGCCACTTTGGGCCATGAGGCATGTTTTCTCCCATTGGAAGAAGATATTTGGGTTGTGTGCCCATTTCAGAGGGTTACAGTGCAGCAGGTTGCATGACTAATGGAAGAAGTCATGCTATCAAAGGGAATTTTGAGGCTGGATGTTTCACCAACAATACTTCATTCGTGGAAAAGGGTCATGTTTGAGGGTAATTTTTTTTAAAATAGACACTACAACAATTTTGAAAATAATTCACTATTGTAATTCTCAAAATGCCCTTTCGTTGTTGATCTTTTTACTCCTTCACTTGAAGGATACTTCGAAGTCTTCCTAGGAAATCTCACACAGATTTGATATTTCATTGATTTGAAAACATATAATGGAACATTTGGAAGATTAAGTTGAAGAAAATTTGTTGGGTTATTTAAATGCTGATTAAATTGCTAGAGTTGGCAACTTCATATTGTTGTATGCTTTTATAACGTACTAATCTTCAAGACACAACAAATCTATAATGCCAAGCTTTTCGCCATGCACAAAAATTAGCTGATAAAAATAGGGAGTAAATTTACTTTTCATGTTTATTTCTTTAAGAATGGATTCATACTAATATCATGAATTGAGTTAATTTCAACACTTTTATTTTTCTTAATCTTTTTTATTTGGTACGAAATTTTTGTGTAAGAATCATGAAGGAAATGGCCATTTCTTCTTGAACACACTTATGTTTTCTTTTTGCCAAGTTTTTTTTCACAGGTTACAGGTTAATCAAGTGATCAGTAAGGAGATTACATTGTGACGACAATTGGTCTTCCAAAGACAAATTTCATGAGAAACTCTAAAGAACTAGTCCATGATCATAACCGAAATTTCTAGAAAATTACAAGTTTTTGCAACTTCCTGTAATAGCTCAATGGTTTGACATGTTGCATGATAGATTAGCAAAATTCAAAGAGCTTGGGTTTGTTCCTAAATGTACAAGGATGGTGAAATACCTATCCACCCTTGAATTCAGCATCTACAAGTAGTTGGTCAATGCTGGTAAAATTCAGCTATTTTAGCAAAAAGTCCAAAATTAAAGAGCAGATTTGCTATATTTGAGAAATTGAAGCCATAATTCATTTTTATTTTCCAGCAAGAGTCATTATTCATTTTCCATTACCACATACACTTAATTACATTTTATTCAATCCTAACCCACCAATAAAACCAACAAAGCTCATCTATAAGCTTTTTGGTCTACTTTACATATTCATTGTCAGTTTCGTTTTTCCTACACTTGCAAATAAAACCTTGCTTCCATACACCATTGAGTCCATAGTCCTTGAGACTAAATATTTTTCTAAAAATGCCTTGAGGCTTGCATGCCTTAAGGGCAAGCTATCATGCCAATAAACAAAGGGAATACATCAATGTCCCTTGTTCATCGAATCTTTTGAGTATTCGACAATAACAAATTCATTCATACTTAGAAATATGTGTTGGGAGCATCTTGACTCTCATCCACATTAAAGATGGGAGCTCTCGTGTTGACTAGTGGCATCCATCAATGGCCAATAAGTTAACAATTTATTTTTATGTTCGACACTGAAACATTTATTCACATGACAAGAATTGTGCCAATGATCGTAGAAGACTTGAAGACCAATCATTTTGTAGCAGAGGAAGCAGAATTACTTTCATTACTTTTCAGGTTTTTATGTAAATGACTTGAGGACAAGTCAATAAATAAGGCTGGGGGGGAAGTGTAAATTATGAATTTTGTATACCTTCCAAGCCTTATACGTTTTCTTCTGCATTCAGCAGCATATTCCAAACATTCAGTAGAAGATCCAACAGCAGATTCAGCAGCAGATGCAACAACAATAAAAGATTCACTTTTTTTATTTCATCGACCATTTTCACAACCAAGTAAAGAAGACAATGAAAAGAATTTTGCAGCCACATGTGCACAACTCTCATCCATTTTTGAAAGGGTAAGTTAAGGTATAATACTTTATAACTTTTAACCATTTAATTCCTTGAAAAGTTACAATGATAATTTTTGGAAAAGCTTCACTTTCTTTCGTCATTTTTGTCAAATTTCCAAAACCATCAGTGGAGGGAGGAAATACATTCACATTCATATAACATTCAAAACATTCATATCACATTCAAAGCCCACATAATTTCAAAATATATTTACTATTACATCATCATGAGCATATAAATGGCTTTTCAAAAAGTACTTAAAAGATAATTGGATGCCAACACAATCATGGTTGTCACACAAGAAATCAACTATGATGCATTCTAACAAAAATACTCTCGCAATAAAATTACATTATCAATATGCAAGTACTATACATTAAATTGAATGCACAATCAAATATGGCGAAATGATAAGGGAGAACCAACCAATTTCAGCTCATCAAAAACACTTGCAAAAAGTATAAATGATATCATGTAGTTTAAGCCAAACATGGTGTATCAAAAAGTCGTAAAAAATCGCGATGTTTTTGGTAGTTAACCTTCCACTTTGGGGGTATGTTGGGCCTCAAAATAGTCCCTATTCTCACTCCATTATTCACTAATACCTTCACCATTAGGGGAATTTTGAGGTCTAAAATGTGCCTCATAAGAAAAATGTACAACAAAAATAAACTTTATAACAACCAATAGGATTCAAGATGATGATGTCATCCATAATGGATGATTCACCATTTTTGGAGTAAAAAAGTAAAAATATTAAAAAATCATAAAATAATAAAACTACTTTTTCAACTCGTATTTTAAACTTATCTCCCAAAATTTTTACTCAAATATACTCAAGTGATGCCAATTAATTCCTCATCCAAGGAGTACCCATGTTGTATACTTTCAATGAACCCTGCTACATGAAAAATGGGAAATACATAAAAAAATGTGATTACAATCATGTTTTTTATGTATTTCTCATTTTTCGTGTAGTAGAACCCATCGAAAGTATGCAACATGGGTAGTCCTTGGATGAGGAATTAAATTTCGCATCCAACGAGTACTCCCGCTCGAAATTTGAGTAAAAACTTTGGGAGATAAGTTGAAAATATGAGTTGAAAAAGTAGTTTTTTCATTTTTCCCTCTAAAATTTGATGATGTCATCAAATCTTATTTGATTTTTTCCACTATTATTTTATAATTTCCTTAGGAGGCCCATTTTAGACCTCAAAATTCCCCTAATGCATTACTTCCATATTACCTTCATGTCACCTTAATTCCACCTCCACATCATTACATTTACCTCATCATTGGGTTATAACTATGTTTTTCCAAACTTTATTAATTCTTAACATTTTTAAGTGGATTTGTGGTTAAACATTAGAAAATAATATTCTTATACTTATACCTAACAATTAGAATGAGTTTGTTGACATCTGTTGGTACAAAAGAAGCTTCCTAGGCACCCTTATGTGGTACTCTACGTTCAAATTCGAATTTGAGGAGATCATGGACCTCATGGAGGAGATCATGGAGGATAGGGTTATGTGTCACCATTGGTTGAGAAATATGTGCGTCAAAGGAGGGAATAGTGGATTTACATTTATGAGTTTGTTATCATAGCTTTTGTATAAATAGGAGTGTTATCTCCTCCATTTGTAATCTTGATTTGTAATCTTAATCTTAATCTTGTTTTTTATTTTGTAATCTTAGTATCTTATAGGTTGGTAGTGAGAAGTTAGATTGGAGAATAAATGTAATGGTTGCAATTACAATTTTCAATTGATGATAAATAAGACGGAGCTTCTTTGATTCTCTACATTTGACTTTTCTTTTGGTGTGCTTGTGAATCCTTGGAAGGATATGCATTGCCTAGCAAGTACACTTTTATTTTAGTAGGATTTTATTTTATGTTTGTTTTTGAATTTAATTAGATTAAATTATTAGGTTCATATGTTTGGAATATTAACGAATGACCTTTTGTAAGAAAGTAATAATGTTTCCTTCAATGAATCTGATTTGTTATTTAATTTTTGATTTCAATAGTTTAAGTTTCTGATTTATATGCTTGAGATATAAATTAAAAGTCTCTTGTAAGAGAGCTTTAACATTTCATGCAATCAATTAGAATTAGGTTTAAGTGCTTTAATTTCATTAGTTTAAATAGTTTGTTGATTAAGATGATTAGAAATATTAATGAACAGTCTCCTGTAAGGGAAACTTAATCTTTCTTACACTTGTCACAATGTCTTTAGTTTTCATTTTGTTAAATGACTAAATAGGTGTTGGAGATCCTAATAAGAGACCTCCTGTAAGTGAACTTTGGAATTTCTTCACCTAGCTTAGTTTATTTTGTCTGTAAGTCCATATATATTGGATGATCCTCGAATTTTACTTACCCGAATTGATAGTAAAATGAAAGTCTAATTTGCATCTGCATTTTATACCAAACAGAATGTATAGATGTTCTTTCCACTTACAATACAAAAACCAATCCAATGATTCCAAGGACCAAATTTTATCTAAACTACACGAATATTTTCTAGAGAATTGGTCAATTAGACATGTCAGACTTTTAATAGCAAAAACGTACAACAACAAAAAAGAAGGAATGAAAAAGTAATATTCCTTTAAATGTTTGTCTAGAACTATTTATAAATATCACTATTGTTATATTTAATTTTCATATATCAATATAAAAAATGAATAGTTTATTGTCATGTTACATTGTCAGGAAGATTATGAAAATCTTAAAATATGAACGAGTTGATATCATAAATATGCTAGTAGGAATGTCCACAAAAATGTACAAAGATATGGTCAAAGAAATGGACAAAATTGCATCGCGGGAGGAGCCATCTCAACAACAACGTGCTTCAAATGTAATATGTAACCATTGAATTTTTCGATCATTAGGTACAATAAATAAACAATTTAGCATTAAACATAAATTTTCAAGTATTTTCTTGCAGAAAAGAAAAGAAAATGGAACCCATTTAGCACATAAAACAGGACGACAAGGAAGAAAATGATTGGTATCTATGTTTGGGAGTAATTGTTACTTCCTTATAAAAACTTAGCTAGATTTCATTTTTGTATTTTTTATACAAATAATAACCATCAAAAGAATTAATTGAAATTGGGTTAAATATGGGTTGTGAGTATATGTTGGCATATCATAACTTAATTGTGGAATTTTTAAGCATCTATCGATCTTATTTTACAAAGCTCCATCTATAGTTGATAGAAAAAATAAATCTTTTATATTAAATATATGATTTTTTATGGGGTATATAACTTGCAGGAAACAAAGTATGAAACTGCGCCAAGAGATGAAATCTTGAAAGATGGCATGTTACATGGTTTTGAAAGAATGTGTATAGTTTATGAGTCAATTGTTGCAATGGTACGTCATTTCTTTTCGATTTACATTAATGTATATTATTTAATATTTCAATTTTAATTATTCACACAAATGTATATACACTCATTACAATTCATTTTTATGTTTGTATATGGAAGGTGAAGAAGACGAAAACAATCAACACCGTGAACAAAACATTCCTGAAAATAACACAAGTCACAGAAGTAGCTCTAGCAGTGACAACAATTCAAGCGAAGAATGGTGATCACTATGTTCGGATATCAAAGCAAGGTGTTGTATTTTTTGAAATGTGTCTGTGAAATTAGAAATTTTCTTTAATGTAATGGACATAGTGTCCCAATTGAAAGACAAAGGCATACCAATAACTGTCCCATTTTGTATGACAAAGAATGTCTTATTCATATATATATAATAAAATATGTTATAATTTATTCTATTGCGTTCTCCATTGTCGTTCTCAAATGCACTAATAAAAATTTAATTCATATGAATATTGTTATAAGATATATATGTGTCAAATTTTGATGAATAATGAATTTTAAAAAACCACAATAATTATGATATGATATAACAAATTAATTCAAACAGCACATTCAAATGCCTTAATAAAAATTTAATTAATATGAATATTGTTATAAGATATGTTGGCTTTTGATGAATAATGAATTGAAAACAATCACAATAACTACATTGTCACACGTCGATGTTTCTAAAAATTACAAAATGAAAACTGGTGCGTGTCAGTTACTATACACTGGTGCATTTGTATTCTTAAGTGCACCGGTGCAATTTTTCAACCTATGGGCACCACACAAATACCAAAACCAATTAAAAATATCGATGCGTTTGTGCGATATGGTGCACCGGTGCGTTTATGTGTCAATACACACTGGTTCCGTTTTACGACCTATGGGCACCGCACGAATACCAATACCAGTTATAAATCTTAGTGCGTTTGTGTGATATAATGCACCAGGGTGTTTATGTGTCTATATGCACCCGTGCATTTGTATGATCAATAGGCACCACACGAATACCGATACCAATTATAAATCTCGGTGCATTTATGTGATACTGCGCACTAGGGCGTTTAAGTGTCTATACGCACCGATGCATTTGTACGACCTATGGGCACCGCACGAATATTGATACCAATTACAAATCTCGATGCATTTTTGTGATACTATGCATTGGTGCGTTTCTAGAAGTCTATGTACTGGTGTGCTGATACGACCTATAGGCACCGCTCAAATCCCAAGACCAATTAGAATGGCCTCGTGCGTTGTATCACCAACACTATGCCCAGTGTTGTTTTATACCTTAACGGCCTGGTGCATTCTCATTCGACTACCCCAGGACGCCAGCTACAGGTATGCACCGGTGCATTAAATCCTGTGTAGCGCACCGATGAAAAAAAAATCCGTTATAAGCTCCGGCCGCCAATCGTTTTTCGTTGTGTTGAATTTTCATTAAAAACTCCACGAAAACCTCTGTAACCATAAACAGATGTTGTAGAAAATGTTTTTTTGAAAATTTTGGTCAATTTTATAACACTAAAATATCCTTTATAACCTCTGCTAGAGGGTATTTTCCTTGTAGTGGTTATATAGAAAGTTAGACCTTCAAAGAATGAAGTTGAAAAAGAAGAGGATATATACTCACGATGAATTGCTAAAGAAGGAAGAAAAATAAATTGTCATGAATGACAATCATCAAGAAGAGGGTAAGGATGTAAGAGTGGTAATAAGAGTTTAGAAAATCACATTACAGAGGAAGGAGTTCATTATTGTGAACTAGAGCAAGGAGACATCCTTGAAAGAGATGATATGGAGTTGAGACTAGATGACACTCTCGTGAGCTCTTTGGAGAATTTAAATAAACATACTGATGTGCTGACAAAGGAGTTAGGGGAAAAATCAGAGTAGCATACTAAGATGTTGCCAGAGAAGGAAAAGGAAAAGAGGCCTTATATTTTTATTTCTGATAATTGGCATATGATTACAGGTTTTGATGAAGGTATTTTTGCAAATATTAAATAATATTTGGCACAAGACAATAGTCAAATGAAGAAGAGAGGAATACTCAAAGATATTCAGGAAGTTTGGATGGCAGAAATAACAATATCTATAGTAGTATCTAGAGAAATATTGAGAATAATAGCAGAAGTTGAAGCAAGAGAAGCTAAAAAAATAAGAAACAACAAATGGTAGAGTGATTACCAGTCATAAGATAAACTGAACATGGATATTGAAGAATAAGAAGGTCGATGATGAAAGTGTCTCAGAAGAAGACAACAGCAAGAAAGAAAAGAAGCAACATCAATAGAAAGACAACAACATACTGTGACAACATAGCCAGTGGGGAAATGCGGCATAAAGTATGGAGATGTGGATAACAATAACAAACAACAAAAACAACAACAAAACAACAGAAAGGAGGAGAGGCAGCGAAAGTCAAATTACAAACTAAGGTCTGGGATCGAGGAGGAATTCCATCAGAATTGAAGACACATGATCTAGAGATCATGATTAATTTCTACCTTGTGAGTCTGATGTAGGAGCGTCATGGTTCCAAATTTTGTACATTTAGTATAATCTAAGGGGTCCTATATTTTCAAGGGAGTGGTTTCCTAAGTATTTAATGAATGTAATTTTCAATGTTTTGAGTGATTTTATGTGAGACATTTAGAATATGATTTAATTAAATATTGTGAGGCATATTTTTAAATGTTCTCGAATGTAGGAGAACATGAAAGATTTAGGCTAGTTAACATTTCAAAGTGATTGTGAGTCCTAGACTTAGGAATTAGTTGATGATTTTGTGGATTTAGAGTATTGTTAGGATTTAGTTGAGAAGATTGAGGATTTGAACCAGAATCGGTTGTAGAACATTTTGTATATATTTGTAAGCCTCGAAGGCATTAAGAGACCATATTCTTAAATAGGTGATAGAAAAGATTTGATTGTAAGCCTACTGGCATGGAGAGAGAGGAATAAGAGAAGGCCATTTTTGAATAAATTCAGGCCGAGAGAAGGTTTTATTACTGTTAATATTTGTTTGTGAATAGAAAACTCAATTTTGAGTTTATGTGGGTGTAGTGAGTTGAGATACTTCCTGATATGTTAATGAATTATACATATTTCACCTAACATAGGTGTTGTAGGTGAATTTGAGGAGGATCGGATTGAGAACAACGTGCAAAGGCATTGCAATGATCGGGATAGTTTCGGGATACAATTAAATAACCAAGATAAAGCATTTGAGGGAATTAATGCCGTGGATAAAGAAGTGAAGTCGCAGTGATTAATTTTTAGAATCTCTATGTTATGAGATTCCGGCCGAGAGGAGAAATCGACTACATTCTTCCGAAGGCCACGACCATGATTTTCGTTTAAAATCCCGAGGAAGCGTGAAGACTGAAGACAGACGGTCAAGATCAAATCATAGAATTGAAGTGAGAGCGATGGACGGTTAGGATCATATCGCAGAAATGATGCGGAGATTGACGGTCAAGATCTTATCGCAGATCTGAAGTGGGAAATGGATAGTCTAGATTAAATCACAATCCTAGTGGAATATCCCACATCGCTATCGGTGATTTTTACATTTACATGTTAAGTTATCGCAAGTTAATTGTTATAAGTTGCGATACGATAAGAAGTGGGGTATGCGGTGCGATAAGAAGTGGGGTTTGCGATTATATCACATATGATAATAGGAGCCTTGATTTGAGACAAGTATATATTTGAGATATTGTGATGTGCCAATTTAGGATGAGGCTAAAACTTGCGAGGTAATCACAAATTTTGCGATATATGTTATATGCAATTCGTATGCAATCTACGATGAGCCGAAACCCGAATATGGAGGAGAACCATTAGATTCAGGTATATCAACGGATGAGGTTTGATGTGCAATAAAATGGTTTTGCACATTTGACTATTTGTGCGCGTTTTATTTTGGATCGAAATGTATTTTGGAATTTCTCAACCAAATAATTCATTCATTTATACTCAATTGAGAATTGTTGAAAATTTGAAAATTCCAAAACAATAGAAGGAGAATAAAACTACCTTCCTTAACACAGAGAAAATTCTAAAATTGAATTCACAGTGACAGATTTTCAACTCAGAAAAACAAATTTCTATTACATAAAAACTGATACAAATTCTTCCTCTCTGCTGAGGGATTTACAATTGTTGCTGGACTGCTTCTAAGCACAGTTCCTAAAGCAAAAAAAACTCTTCACTGTCTCTTGAAAAATTCTGCTGTGAATTTTTCATTCACTGTCACTATCTATTACAAAAAAAAACTCACTGTGTTTTTATAAAACATACACACACTGCTCTGTATATTTTTAATTCAGCTCTCTCTGTTTTTTTCAACGCACTGCTGTGCACATTAATAAAAAATAGAATGTCTCTGTTCTATATGATAACAACATAAAACAATTACAATTCTGTTTTATATATTAAAACAAAATATCTCAAATTCTATTTAATGCCATTCGTTGACATAATACCCAAAAATATCACCGCTTAAAAATTTCATTAATGGCATTAAAAACTTCTGTCAACACCGTTTTAAAAAAAAAATTATGTCAAATTTGATTTGGTGGCAGCGGTGAATTTTCCGCGGTGGTGGCGGAACGGTGGTGCGTGGGTGGCACACGGGGCAGAGCCACCTCTCCTGGTGGTTACGGGGGCTTGAGTTTGCCCGTACACTAGAACTGGGGTGAGGCCCCGTAGTTCACCGTGGCCGTTGATCGCCCGGTCAACCGCGATTGGAAAGTCAACTACGGGGGGTGCCCATTCGTTAACCTCCGGGCTCTTCGAGCTCCCGTACTCCATTGATCATTGTCAACATGTTGTCGGTTTAACCCTGCGCTCTGTTCATCCATGCTGCCGCCGATCTCTTGCCGGCATGATCCCGCCTGCCAAACATGCTGCCGACTGCTTTGTCCGAGCAGTTGGCAATTAGATTCCAACACTCCCCCTTAATTTCCACTGCTGGGTTTTCCTGCATACCCAAGCATTTTCTGAAATGTTCAAAGCTTTTCTGTGCAAGTGGCTTTGTGAGGATATCTGCAAATTGATCCTCCGTTCTGCAAGGATGCAAAACTATCTCACCATTGTTAACCAATTCACGTATGAAGTGAAACTTGGTGTCAATGTGTTTTGTCCTCTTATGAAAAACAGAATTTTTAGACAATGCAATAGCTGAGCTATTGTCACAAAAGATCATTGTCCCTTTTACCTGTTCTTGACATAAACTTCTCAACATTTTCCACATCCAAACTGCTTGACACGCTGCTGCTGTAGCTGCCACATATTCTACTTCTGCTGTAGACAATGCTACAATGGGCTGTTTCTTAGAAGCCCATGAAATGGCTCCTGAACCCATGTGAAAAACATAACCGGAAGTGCTCTTCCGATCATCTACACTTCCAGCCCAATCACTGTTAGTGTACCCAACTAAGTCTGAACATTCTGAAGTAGTATAAAAAATACCAAACCTTTTTGTACCTTTAACATACCTCAAAATTCTTTTTGCTGCTTGCCAATGTGCATCCTTTGGCTTTTCCATGAACCTTAAAATCAAACTAACAGCATGCATTATGTCCAGCCTAGTTGCAGTCAAGTACATGAGGCTGCCAACTATGCTCTTGTATAAACTAGGATCAAAATCCTTGCTGCTGTCCTCTCTACTGAGTTTTAATCCCATCACTGTGGGAGTGATAGCTTCTTTGCTTTCCTGCATGTTAAATCTTTCAAGAACCTCATTAACATACTTTTCCTGTGAGATAAAAATCCCATTTTTATCTTGCTCTACTTCTATTCCCAAGAATTATTTCAACAAACCCATATCAGTCATTTCAAATTCTTCCTTCATGATTGTTTTAAAATGTTCAATAAGGCAATCATCATTACCTGTAAAAATAACATCATCAACATATAAGACTACAATCAAGATTTTTTCATGTTTTTCTTTGATGTAGAGGGTGGGTTCTCCCTCACACTTTTCAAAACCATTTTCCAGTAGATAAGAGTCTATTATACTGTACCACGCTCTTGGCGCTTGCTTCAGCCCATAAAGAGCTTTCTTCAACTTGCATACTTTGTGCTCTTGACCTTTCTTTTCATAGCCGAGAGGTTGATCAATGTAAACCTCTTCCATTAACACTCCATTCAGAAATGCTGACTTCATGTCCATTCGGTAAACTTTCCATTTGTTTTGTGCTGCTATGGACAACACTGCTCTCACGGTTTCCATTCTTGCAACCGATGCAAAAGTTTCCTCATAATTTATCCTATGTTTCTGTTTATAACCTTTGACGACAAGCCTCGCCTTGTGTCTCGCTATTTTGCCTTCAGCATTACTTTTGGTCTTGTAGACGCATTTAACACCAATTACATCTTTACCTTTTGGGAGTTCAACCAAATCCCAAGTTTTGTTTCTTTCTATGGCATTAACCTCCTCATCCATAGCTTCTATCCATTTCTTATCCTTGATGGCTTCTTCAAAATGAACAGGATCATCAACATGACAATATAAAGCAAACAAATAATTGATACCTTCATTAGCTATATCTTGTTCATAAATTTCTTTCAAACTTTTGAATTTCTTACCTCTTTCAGTAGGTGTACAAATGCTTGAAGAAGCACTTGAATTTCCTCCTTGTGGTGTGCTTGGAGAAGCACTGTCATTTCTCCTCAAGGGTGTGCTTTGCTGCTCTCTTGTTGGTGTTGCTGTTTGGGGATGTATTTCAACCAACTCATCATCATTCTCATCATGAGATAAACAGTGTTTAACATTCATTGTTTTCTCTATGCTTCCATCCCAAGCTTCCTCTTCAATGAACTGAACATCCCTGCTCACAATGAACTTCTTGCTGGATGGGTTATATAACCTGTATGCCTTGGATTCTTCACTGTATCCAATGAAAATACATTTCTCCCCCTTGCTGTCCAACTTCTTCCTTAGCTGATCCGGAATGTGTGCATAAGCCACACATCCAAAAACCTTCATGTGTGTGACACTTTGCTTTGTTCCACTCCATGCCTCTTCTGGCACTTTGTTCATAACTGCTTTTGTAGGACACCTATTCAAAATATACGCTGCACAATGTACAGCGACTGCCCAATAATCATTACGCAAATGCTTTTCCTTTAACATACTCATCGCCATGTCCATTATGGTTCGATTCTTCCTTTCGGCTACTCCATTTTGCTGCGGAGTATATCTAGTTGTAAATTTATTTTGAATACCATTTTCTCTACAAAAACGTAGAAAATATTTAGAGATATACTCACCTCCTCTATCAGTCCTTAAGACTTTGATATGCAGCCCACTCTGGTTCTCAACAAGTGCTTTGAAATTGCAAAATTTTTCAAACACTTCACTTTTGTTTTTCAAAAAGTAAACCCACGTTTTCTTGTAAAATCATCTATAAATGTTATCACATAGTGGTTGCTTGCAAGTGATGGAGTTTGCATCGGTCCACATACATCTGAGTGGACAATCTCTAAGGGTGCTTTTGCCCTTATGCTTTTCTCGGAAGGAAAACTTTCTCTGTGTTGTTTCCCCAAGATACAACCTTCATAAACGTTGTCCAGTTTCTCTATCAATGGTAAACCACTTACCATTCCTTTTCTATTCAATAAATTAAGACCTCCAAAGTTGAGATGTCCAAATCTCAAGTGCCATAACCAATTATCATCCTTTGGTTCTTTGGTAAGTTTCCTATGCAACTACTGCTTTCTCTTCACCATTCTTCAAGTTTGCTCTCATTCTGAGAGGGAACATCCTGTTCCTTGTCATCTTCACTTCAGCAATACACTGATTGCTGGGTGGTTTGTCCATGATGGTACAAACATCATCCTCAAAGAAAACATTATATCCCTTATGGACAAGCTGTCCAATACTTAAGAGATTACATTTCATTCCTGGAACATAATAAACATCTGCTATGGATTTATTTTCACCTAATCTTGTTAAAACATTCACATCTCCTTTTCCCATAACAGAAACTTTGCTATCGGTTCCTAGTGTGACTTGTGACTGCACACTCTCATCTAACATAGAAAACATTGATATATTTCCTGTCATATGGTTACTACAACCGGAGTCTAGAAACCATAAATCCTCATTCTTTTCTTCAACCATATTACAAGCTAAAAACAAATTGTTTTGGCTGCTATTTTCTCTAGTGAAATTTGCACTAGTTCTACTTCTCATATCTTGCTTATTCTTTCTACATTCATTAGCATAATGACCATATTTTTTACAATTGTAATGTTGGACATTGGATTTATCATACCTTTGTCCTTGATCATTCTGCTGACCACTCTGCTGGTTGTTGCCTTGGCCTTGATGCTGATTTGGATTGCTGCCCCTTCCTTGAGCATTTGCTGGACTGCTCCTTCCACCTCTGTTATGGCTTCTGCGTCTTCCTCTTCCTTTGCCTTGCCCTCTTCCTCTTCCAAAAGACATCTGGGTCTTAAAATCATGTTCAAGAGATGAGTTTTCATTCCTACTCAATCTCTGTTTATGGGTCATCAGTGATGCATGTAGCTCATCTAATGAAAAATTTGTGAGATCCTTAGTCTCCTCTATGGTGGTGACAATCACATAAAATCTTGAGGGTAGACTCCTCAAGAGTTTCTCAACAATCCTCTTGTCTTCAAGAGTTTCTCCATGTGACCTTATTTGTATGACCATTCCAATCACATGAGTGAAGAATGAGTCAATAGTGTTTGACGCTTTCATATAAAGAGTCTCAAAGTCTCTACTCAGCAACTGAAGTTTTTCTGTCTTCACCTTCTCCATGCCCTGGTAAGCTATCTTGAGAGTTTCCCATGCTTCTTTGGATATCTTAGCTGCTGCTATCCTCAGAAACACACTCTCATGCACTGCTTGATACAAGAAGAAAAGAGCCTTGGCATATTTCTTCTTATTGCTCTTCAGAATCTCTCTTTCTGCCTGAGTTAACATATTAAACTCATGTTCATATGCTGGCTCTTCAAAGCCTTCCTCAACAAATTCCCATAAGTCTTGGGAGACAAATAAGGCCCTCATAGTTATTGACCAGTAGTCATAATTTTTCCCATTAAATTGTGGGAGATGGATATTTCCCATACCCATGCCAGTGCTGGCTCCAGCCATTCTGCACTCTTAACTATGATTCAAAAACACTTGACTGTGTTTAAATTTACTAACTGTACTGCAACAGTAACACAAGAACTATATATAGAATTACCTTTGAATTCTTCTTGTCTGAACCTTCACTCTGCTGGAGAGGCTTCTGCAATAATGAATTCCTTTTCTTCAGCTTATTTGACCTTCAAATAGCCTGAATTGGCTCTGATACCATGTTGAAAATTCAAAAATTCCAAAACAATAGAAGGAGAATAAAACTACCTTCCTTAACACAGAGAAAATTCTAAAATTGAATTCACAGTGACAAATTTTCAACTCAGAAAAACAAATTTCTATTCCATAAAAACTAATACAAATTCTTCCTCTCTGCTGAGGGATTTACAATTGTTGCTGGACTGCTTCTAAGCACAGTTTCTAAAGCAAAAAAACCTCTTCACTGTCTCCTGAAAAATTCTGCTGTGAATTTTTCATTCACTGTCACTATCTATTACAAAAAAAAACTCACTGTGTTTTTATAAAACATACACACACTGCTCTGTATATTTTTAATTCAGCTCTCTCTGTTTTTTTCAACGCACTGCTGTGCACATTAATAAAAAATAGAACGTCTCTGTTCTATATGATAACAACATAAAACAATTACAATTCTATTTTACATATTAAAACAAAATATCTCAAATTCTATTTAATGCCATTCATTGACATAATACCCAAAAATATCACCGCTTAAAAATTTCATTAATGGCATTAAAAACTTCTGTCAGCACCGTTTTAAAAAAATTTTGATGTCAAATTTGATTTGGTGGCAGCGGTGAATTTTCCGCGGTGGTGGTGGAACGGTGGTGCGTGAGTGGCACACGGGGCGGAGCCACCTCTCCTGGTGGTTATGGGGGCTTGAGTCTGCCCGTACAAAAGCACTGGGGTGAGGCCCCGTAGTTCACCGTGGCCGTTGATCGCCCGGTCAACCGCGATTGGAAAGTCAACTACGAGGGGTGCCCATTCGTTAACCTCTGGCCTCTCGTACTCCGTTGATCGTCGTCAACCTGCTGTCGGTTTAACCCTGCGCTCTGTTCATCCATGTTGCCGCCGATCTCTTTGCCGACGTGATCCCGCCTGCCAAACGTGCTGCCGACTGCTTTGTCCGAGCAGTTGGAAATTAGATTCCAACAAAAATTTATTAGGTAACGATGAAATTGTATTTGTTAATTTTCATGGGAGTTCGTAATTTTGTTTTAGTTTGATGGCGTTTTATTGTGGATCGAGATGTATCGTGGAATTTCAGAACCAAATAATTCATTACCCAAGTGAGACCATAGAACTGTTTTCAAACACTTGAATTTATTAGCTAACGACGAGTACGTTAAACTATTCGTGGTAACAGCGAGAAGATGAAATAGAAACGCGTGGATTGTCTTGATATGTGAACCAAGTCATCTGTTGCATATTTCTCTGCCAATTTCTATATGCCAAGCAAAAAATAAATACATTTTAGGATTCAGTTGCCTCCGAGGAGCTTTCTGATCTGCTCCACCTCCTGTGAACTGATGGCGAATGACTTGGCCAGCACTTCCTGGGGAACGGCAGGACTAGAAGCGAAAGTTGCGGACGGGATGTTAAGAATACCTGGATTTTGACTGTTGAGTGCGTTGATCGTAATTGCAGGCTTCTCTCCAATGTTTTGAGCGAAGTGTAGCATCCCCTTGGGGAACACGAACACATCGCCAACTTCCAGAATATGAGAAAAGAGTTTGTTGGTGTCTGAATCGACGAAACCAACGGAGAGTTTCCATTCCATTACGTAGAGTATTTTAGTGGCTCTGGGATGGATATGAGGAGGTACTACTCCAGCTCCCACAGCCATGTCTATGCGAGCGATCAGTATTCCCAGAGTGTTGAGGCCCGGCATGTTGTTTGTATTAGCAGCAACGATGCTGATTCCCAATGGATTGGCTGATGTGTTCCCTGGCGTGTGCAGAGCCGATGTCATGAAGTGTTTAGGAGAAGCTTCATTGGGATTAAGGCAAGCCAGCCCGTTCATATAAACAGAAGACTTGGCGTCTGCCACACAGAAATCCTGCAACGCATCTGGATCTCCACTGATTCTCTCTGTTGCGGCCATGAGAAAAACTACGAGGAAGAGGAGGGGGATTAAGCAAGAGGGGATCATATTGAAAGCCATTGTAATGATTCTAAATGGAATGCTGCAATCGAAATGGAATGACATCCACTGCTTGGGTGATGAGTGAATTTATAGCGAAAGATACGTGCATGAAACTCTAGCCATCGTCCAAATATTCAAACTTTCATTCTCAATTCTCCACGTAAATTATTAATCTCACTCGTGGAAATAGCCATGTAAATTATCAAAAGTCTGATAAGGCGGGCTCTGCTGTCTATAATTGAAATGGAATGACATCGACTACATGAGTAGTGAAATCATAGAGATAGATACGTGCAAGCACATGAAATGAAATTTTGACATCGTCCAAATATTTAACTTTCTCATTCAATTCCCCACGTATGTTGAAATATTCAAACTTTCATCCGGAACTCCCCACGTACATTATTAAAAGTCTACTACTAACTTGGAAAAGGTTGTGAGGTTCACGTGAACCCAAAACGATTGGGGAGTCTCTTGTTTCCTCATCTTCTTCGTAATGAGGTAAAAGCCACGCTAGTGAGACAGGGGATTAAGAAGTAAGAGCCACGCTAGTAAGAGAGGATTAAGAAGAGCCAAGCCTTTGAGAGGATTAATGTGAGCTTATATCACAATACAATTATTTATATGTTGTAAAATCATGTTAATTAAAAATTTTAATTTTCTTTTAATATATTATTTGCAAATTTGTTAATAAGTAATAATTTAAAATATTGACTATTCATAAGTTGTGAAGTAATGATTTTAAAATTGAGTCTCTAAATAACATATCTAATGATCATCTATTCAAAGGACAATGATCCACGTTTCAAATCTATTCAAAGGACAATGATCCACGTTTCAAAAGAAATTGCACCAAAAACATAACTACTAATTATGAAAAATTACACATTACAAAATCTAGATACATCATTTTATTTTTCATGGATAGAATGTTGCAAAATGAAGTGAAGATATATTTTTTAACTTTTTTGAGACATTAGAAAATGTAAGAAGTGTAAAATATGCAAGAGATATCACTGAAAATAACACAATGAGATGATAACAATGGAAATATTTTATTAAGATCTGTAGCAATTCTCTTCACTTGCCTCTTCGAAGGGGAAACCTCCAATAGAGAAGAGCTCAATTACACAAGACAAGACAAGACTTTCCTTGCTATCTTCAACAATATATAGTGTCCTAGGACCCAAAAACCTAACTGCTCTTGGTCCCTTGCATAATGTTAGTTAGCCACTTTACTTCTTAGTTATGGCCTATTATAACTAATTGTGGTCCCTTTTTTATAATGCGAGTCAACCACTTACAATGATTACCAGATTTATTTATTAAACTAACTAATCATGACTCTTACAGGGCCACTTGGGCTTATTACATTAATAAACGAAGTGGGATTTTTGATAGCACCTTTGGGAAAATCCACTCTTATAAACATTTGTAAAATTGTTGTAATCAAAATATAAATTGGCTAATATGAGACATTGATTTTAGAGATTGGGGAGGAGGTTGTTTGGGAATGGAAGGAAGTGGTTATTAATGCTAGTCACGAGCTCACTAGTGGGCCATTAAATGTGATTATTTCACATTGAATTAAGTTGGAGGAGGAGAGGAAAAGAAAATACTTCTCTTAGGAAAGTCCCAAAGAAACATGAACAAAAATTTAAAGTTTTGAACAATGTTGGCAGAAGTGGTGAGAAAGTAGGATGGGGAGTTGGCGTGGCATCTCACTCATGACCACAGATAGTTTGGATTGGAGAATCTAATGGACACAACATCACACCACATGGTTGTAACTGTAATGATGGTGAGGGTAGTGTCTAGATTCAGGGTATGATTCCATGACGTGGGAGGAGTCAAATGGGAAAGGAGGAGGATTCAAAGGAAAAACATAAAATAACACAACACATCAAGAGGAGATTTAGCACAAGACAATAGGGAGACTTGGGAACTTATGTTGTGATGAGACTTGGGAACTTTGCTGGAAGGTCATGATGAATCAATCACTAGGTTGTAACCTCTCCTTCTATCATCAATGAAGAGTACTTCTTGTTTTTCCTTACATGCATCCATGTTTACTTTGATTTTCCATGTTGTAAAATCTTGGTTGATGAATGTAGTTTATGCTTAACTGATTTGGTTAATTCACTTGAATAGATATCTATATTATTGCATCTTCTGAGGTTTCAGTGTTCTTTCTTGCAGGAAGCGTTCAGCTATTTGAAACCACTTGAATTTGAAGCTGTAGTGGAAGCGACTGAAACAAGTAAGCATCCAATCCTCTCTGTGTATTTGTTCTGAGTTAGGAAAAAGGGTAGTGCAGTCTTTCACCTGTTTTTCTAGACTAGACACCGGTCTAGGGATGCATATTTTATCCGTAGATTACAATTCTAGCCCAACAAACTGGCGACTCCACTGGGGAGAACTTCTCTTGTTTCTTGGTGTTTTAGTCTCTAATCTGCTTTCTAAATCCACCAAGTAGCTATTTCACATAAAGATTAGACTTTTTTAGAGCTTAATTTGCAAAGTTAGTGAGCCAAACAGTAGCTTTTCCTTTGTTTACTCCGCTCAACACACCCTTGGTCAGGGCACATTGCTTTGCAGAGAACTGTCTCCCTTGTCAACCTATGTTGCAGAGCATTGTCTCCCTTTGGAGACTCCATTGGCTCCTGAAAGGAACAAATCCCCTTGAATCTGACTTTGTAATTTGCTTCAGTTCTGTTTGTTGATTTGTTCTGAAAATTTTAATGCTCTATTGACCATTAACTCTATATATTTCTTCTCCTTTGACTGAAAAATTTTTCAATGTTCTTTTAAAAAAGTTTTTCATTATCATTAACAAGTTGATTTCAAATTAATTTTTATGGTCACGTTAAGAATCATTTGCTTTCGAAATAGGAAATTGACATAAAATATTCATTTCCTTGATAGGAGAAATTATTGTTGAAGTCCTCATTTTTCTTCAAAAGAGAAATTGTTGTTTGTATTCTTCGTTTCTCGAAAGTAAAAAGCATTTCGATTATTGATCTAGTGCACCTCGTTTCTTTTTTGCATTCATAAAATTAAGGAAACTGAAAAGAAAAACTTGCATTTGCATGTAGGATTGTGTGTTTTTTGCAAAACGAACATTAGGAAATATGCATTTAGTTTGAGATTCATTGATTTGTTTTGCTCATTGTTTGTTTTCTCTCAAATTATTTTCTCTCTTCCCTCAGTAGCTAGGTCTTTCATGAAAAAATCTGAAAGTGAATTTTTTTTTATCATTCTTCGCTTGAATTTTAGGAATTTTATATACATCATTGTGGTGAACCTGAAAGGCAAACTGTTAAGCAAGATCAACATAAAATAAATCTCAATTTACTTAACAAAACTTTGGAACATTAACGATAACATCTAGAGGTCTAGGCTAGAGACGTGTTCCAGCGTCGTAAAACATAGCAGTTTTCGTTAACTTGTCTGCGATACATTCCAAGTGCGATACCTCACTCCATGTATGTAAGTATATCGTAGCTCGTCCATGTACTTTCGGGTATATCGGGCAGTGTTACAGTACGATAAGTATAGAGGGGTGCTCTCACTGTGCGGTTTCGCATCAGACAGCGCTAATACGGACTTGGGCCTCCACGTACCTTCGGGTATATTTGGGAGGAAAAATTTTAGGTGTTATCCATCCATAGTGAACCGAATCGGTCGCCTTGAAATTGTCATACACCAAACATAACATTCGGGGAGATTACCTGCCCGTACTTCTTGGTTCACCAAGAGACATTCTACAGTTCACAGTTCCATGGTAAACCCTTTTGCCTAGCATTACCCTCTTTTTGTTTATTTGTTTTTGTATAAAATAAATCCGTAATCATGGAAGAACACAATCCTACTCCTCGTCGTTCGCGTAGATTAGATTTAAAACCACCTTTACCATCGAAAGTTATTTCTGGCAGGCGAAGGCGATCATGATCTGCTAAATTAAGTACAATTTGTAACTCTGACGAAACATCATCTTTTAATCTAGAGATAGCTCAAATTTTTTCCACACATCTCGGTTCGTCTACTGTTGTCGAAACGAAGTCTTCACAGCTACCTGTGGTCACGATCCATTCAATCGCTGAGACCATACCTCCTAGACCCGAAGCTGTTCAATCACACATTGATCCAGATCATGTCTCTTCTTTGCTAGAATATTTGAATCCTGAATATGAAAAGCTAGAAGTTGCTCCTACCTTAGTCATCCCACAAATTTCTGTAGCCACTAAAACTCTTATTTCACACAGTCAACCATCTAAAATATACTTTGTGCCCGATGGAGAAATTCTTCCACCTGGTTTGATTTTGATTGAAGAAATATCACAAGATGAGACACCTTTAAATCCAACTCATTTTCGGTAGGAGCTTTACCTGTACAAGTATTTTCCTCATTCACCTTCCTCTACTTTTTTTTATCCTGTTTCACTTTCAATTCCCGTAGATTCTATAAGGTATACACTGGGTCATTTGACCATGGCTGAGATAACATCCCAGACTGAACCATCTATTTCAGCTACAAAAACATCTGTTGTTCTTCATTTTCGATGTTTTGTCCATTGACTTCACCCATGTCATCATCTGGAATCCTATCTGGTTCCTCTCCTTGGTGGCTGGTAATAACACATATGTTACCCTTAGAAATTCCTAAATTCAATGAAAAACCTGGAGAAGACCCGTCAACGTATGTTATAAGTTATCATTTGTGATATTCATCAAACTCCTTAAATTATGACTCCTTTAGATTACGTCCTTTCCAGAGCACACTCAATACTCCAACTACACAATGAGGATGGTTCTCTTTTCCCATGTCAACCTCGTTAAAAAATGAAATAGGTGTTGAGGATAGTTCTTTGCCTGTGTCAACCTCGATAAATGAAATAGGTTCCCATGAGGATGGTTCTTTTTCTGTGTCAAACTCATTAAAAAATGAAATAGAGTCATGAGGATAGTTATTTTTTCTTGTGTCAACCTCGTTAAAAAATGAAACAAGTACCTATGAGGAAAGTTCTTTTTACTGTGTCAACCTCGCTAAAAAATGAAACAGATGATGAGCATAGTTATTTTCCTGTTTCAAGCTCATTAAAAAAGGAAACAAATCCTCCCCCATAATGAACCTTCATTCCATCCAGCTATTAGTAACCAATAATCTACTTAGATGAATTAAATGAAGCTTGGGGGGAACCTACTCTTGTAGGGGGAATTTGACATGTGCTCTTGCAGGGGGCATTCAAAACATTCTTACCAATTGTACGCAATCGATCATTAAAGTTTGGGGGCAAAATCAGGTTCAGAGCTCCAAAATGCAAATAGTAACTATGGAATGGTAAAAATAAATAGTGAAACTACTTTTAATAGTCATTTAGTTATTTGCAAGTTAAATTTATTGCTATGACTATAGTTTTATTATGTTTTTATCATGAAACATGTATTTTTAATCCATTTGATGTTGTTCTGGACAGGAAATACAACTGACGAACAGGTTAGTCGTGCAGATTTATTTCAAGAAGGACTTGACCACAAAGCATTCTTTTTCTCCTTATTTTTCGAGCTTTGATAAAAATGAAAAAGGATTTGAAGCGCAATTTTATCTCTTTTTCGAGCTTCTATAACAATGAAAAAGGAACCCCTGGAGTCTTCTTTTAGCTCTTTTTAGACTCCGATAATGTGAAAATATTGTCGAGCACTTGTCATTTCGAGCTCGTTAAAGTAAATTAATTGATATCTACTCAGTATAAGTTTAACCCTTTTCTGGACTGAGATGGATTATTTACGAAAAAGGAATACCTTGGTTAAACATGACCAAAGAGGTTCTTTCAGATATCATTTTACAATTTTTCGGATCTGAGAGACAAATTTATGAAGAAGTAATTTTGATGTCCTCTTTCATCCTCTTTTTTAGAGTCTCTAAACATGAAAAAGGACCAGGCTATCACTGTTGTTAAGCTCGTTAAAACATAAGATAGCGATGGGCTTGTCAATCATGGCAAGAATCGAGTTTCATCCATTGCTAGACTCGTTAAATTATTAAATAGCGATACTTTATTCTTTGTTCACCCGAAGGGTTGAATTATAGATTAAGCAAATGTTATCCTCCTCAAGCTTGTTAAAAAATAAAGAGGTACTGGTCGACAAATGACCAGGGAAAATTTGGGAAAAACAAGTAAAGTTTCTTTTTGGTAGAAAGTTGCTCTTGAACATGACACTTCTTTCACTCCATGTCCGTGACTGTTTGGGTTGGGTAATCACCTTGATGGTTCATTCACACCTATGGTTCATCATAACTTTACTTTGGTTTTGGGTCAATGCTGCCAACTCATCACAGTGTCACCGATATGTTCAAGAGAAGTCATCCAGTGATTAAGAACTCATCCATCTGAAATACTCATAAACCTTCATTTTCATGACCGTCATCCCTGAAGATTTCTATATCAATTCATACTCTTATCTCCAAAATCAGTAACTCTAGTTTTGAAATGAGATGACTTCCTGTCGACTACAAATCAATATCCAGGAAGTTCACTTGGAAACATTAGATTCCAGTACCATGAGGCTTGTTACAACATTGACAAGATCCTCATTTTTAGACTTTTGACCGAATGATTTTGTTTGGCGTTCGACATCAAATCATCTATTCACGCCTTACAAAATGTACTACAGTACCTTGAGGGCCATTGACATTAATGGTGGTTCTCTCGTGTTTGTTAAAAAATTTCATTATTGGCTGGTAATCAAATGATGTCTTTCCATGTTCGAAGAAAAATCATATGTTCACATGGCTAGACTTGTACCTGAATGATCGAGTGAATGAGATAAGAAGACCCCGGATCTAGTTTCAGCCATCCAAGCTGCGATTTCAGGATTGTTGTACACATCATCTGTATGGTGACCTTACATACAGATTGTCATCCAAACATGGGCCTATATCTGTAGGGGATGTTTGCATCTAGGCAACATTACAATGTAGATGAATTTCTAAATTATGTACATGTTATTAGATTGTTTTATGTGCTGACTATGAGAAGCCTACCCTCAGAAATTATGATCAATAGAGGATTTATTATGATGTAATGTATTGTAATATTGATGCAGGTGACCATTCCGCTTTGTTTCCAGGCTCATCACAGTGTAAAGCATCTCAATCAAATGTTCTTATTATTAGGATCTCATGCTTTAGGGGGAAATTGTTATAGGTCATGTTGGGGTTCCCATGTTTTGGCAAGGTTGGTAATACCAAAAGATGAGACAACATCAAACCACTTTCAGACCTTAGGATCTAGCCCTCCTGGGTCCAGAGAGGGATCTCTCTATGTTATATCAAAGGTGTATATGTCTTTGAAGCTCGAATGTTAAGATGTTAGGCTAGTTATAGACACAAGGTTTGTTTGTTTGATTTATTTGATTTGGTTGATGGTTATCAGGAAATAAGGGTTCAATGTAAGAAAAAGTTGAGCAAAGAGGAAAAGGGCAGAGGTGAAGTATTCTAGGAAATATTCAAAACCATTGGGCAATGGAGTCAGGAAAGGGTTTTCTTGCTAATCAATAGGCAGGCTTTCGATTGGGCTAGTCATCTGAAACATAGGATCTTAAGGATGATTGTGTGATATGAAAGGTAGGAGAGGAGGATCCTAATGGATAGGGCTAACTCTAATCCCCAGTGTTCCCAAATCTTCCAGCTAAATCCTTAACGAGAAACATCTAAGAACTGAAAATGTTTAATTCATACATCAGAGAGCAGGCAATAACATCCACTACACTGGTTAAACCAACTGAAATCATTTCTTAGATAATAAATTCAGAAGAGAAACATTAATGGCGAGGAGAGTAGAAAAATAGGGTACCTAACCAGGGTAAATCCTATGCCAATATTCTGATGCAAGCCAGTAGAAACGAAATGAAATGAATGTAAATACAAAGATAGGAAAAAATCACTGCTGCTTCAGATAAAGATCCAAAGAAATGCGCTTGTCATATTAAATAGCAATACAAATCAAGTACAACATTGCCAATAGCTAAATACTCAGTCTGAAATCATTTCCTTCAAGCTATCTTACACTTTACACAGATACTATGTCTCAACAAGAAACTACTTGCATTCTCTGATAACTGATCAACAACCTTTACAATGTGTTTCTTTCTAAATTTATAGCTCCAGAGGAGCAGAGGAGGTAGGTGAAGAACTAAATGTAGTATTAAAACTTCTGAAAAGAAAGAGGGTTGAAGCCCATTCTGTATAAATCTTGTGCACTAATCTCTGATGTTCTTTGGATGGACGAATGATCTACTTCAGACTACAGATTACTCTAATATAACTCTGAAGTACTCTGACTACAGTATTGTGTAGTACTATGGTGCATAGACATAAAGGCTGAATGGATTGCCATGCTTATGGAACAAATGCCTTGGTAGCTTTGGACTATGGTTAAGGCGGAAATCTTTAGGAACACGGTAAATAATGGAACTGATATGCGCGCTTTGTCCTTTGGGACAATCTGCTGATGTGAAAACCTGATATACATGAATTTCTGCGTGCTGTACCTTTTGCATGATCCTTGAGATCACTGATCTGGTGCTTTGCCTCTAAACCGTTGTATTGAGGCTCAAAACCTTCAATACTGAATGTTGAAATCCTTGATCATTAGCTGGTTTTTTTTCCACTTCTCCATAAATGTCTCGATCTGCAAAATCTGTGCTTTAATGGCGCCGGATAGGTTTCTTGCGGAGATTGAACTGTCCTGGGATAATATTTATGCCGCCGCTACCTTTCCGGGCATTTCTCCGTAGTACAGCTTCCAGATTTAATTATGTCTGCACAACACGCCATTAAGGTAGTACATCTGAACCATGGCGGTTTTCCGCCTTTCTGAAACCCTCCAAAAACACGAAACCTGTTATGAAATTCGTGGATGAGGGCGGATGATAGTGGAACTGTGGAGGAATGGCGAAAAACGCTGTGGAATGGTAGAAAATAGAGATGGTGAAAGGTTGGCGGAATGCAGAGCAAATTATACGTGAAAACCTTATAAACATCGACCTTTGAATGAATTTATGCAATGGGGTGGGCAGACGTACGACGGAAAAATGTGGAGGTGACGTGGCGGGACCAAGCAACGACAGAAAATTAAATAGCGGGGAAACAAATCCGGACCATCAGATCTCACAGGAGATCGACGGTTGAACATGCGGTGGAGGATGACATCCATGGATTAAACTCTGCGCAGTTTCGCGAAGCAACAACCGTTGGATGAGGCGCCCCAGATCTAACGGCTGATGGCGATATCGCTCCGCGTCCTGCACTGAAAGATAACGTGCGATGAGCGGGTGGTTTTGGAATCGTACAGGAGCCATGCGTCGCCAACTGAGTGGAATCACTGGGGAATGGGAGAATACCGCCTACCACCCAAAGGCGGTGTGATAGATACCATCGGGTTTATGGATAGTACGCAGCGGGGGCCACAGGGGCGAGTACACTCTGAACCACCGATCTGGCAGGTAAACGAATGGTAATGGCGCAATCAGGGGTTTGAACGGGGAAAAATGAATGCCGCGAGGTTTAACGATCGTCGTCCGATCTAAAAGGATCAACGGTTAGGAACACTCTTGATATGTGTTGGAGATTAGCGCCTTTCGGGCCAGCGCTCGGTCATAGTGCAAGGTTCTGTGGGGGGAAGGTGTGGGGACTAGACCGAAAAGGGCTAGGCTCAGACTATGCAGAAAATATGATTTTTGGCTCGTTTTTAAAGCATTTTAAGGCTATCCAAGGGAAACGATAGCAGAATAAGGGAAAATTTAGGGGGGAACAAAGGGGACTTTGACAAAAGGAATGAAGGGGTGAAAATGAAGCATCTTGCAAGGGTATAAAGGGAAGAATAAAGCCTTTGGAGCATAATTCTTTATCAGCAAGGCCTATTGACTCATAACAGCAGAGGGAAACAGTCACAAGGCAAGGAACCTGAGAAGGTTGCAAGGATGATGTTTTTTCAAGGGAAATGCATTCCTTGCAGGCTTATGAAATAAATTAGTCCCTTGCTTGCTTGTTAAGGAATTTATAAGGGGCTAACAGTCACTCCACATGGGGATGGCTTCTTCTTGAAGGAGTCAAGAATTCAGAGAGTAGATATTTGGTGTAGGTTAGGTGCCTGTTGCTTGGCACATCCCTTTCTTTGATTTTCAGCTGCCACAACTTTGAAGACATTACATTAGCAGAAAAAATTTCCCAACAAACTACCTACCCACACTACAATCCTGGCATTTTTTCTTCTCCTAGGGTTCATTTGAGCTAGCAAACCCTTTACATCATTTATTTTTATAACAGAAAATAAACCTATTCTGAATCTACCCTTATTGCTCCATGAGACCAGATTAGACTATTGGTCTCATATGTTTCTCTACCTAATCTAATATCTGCTAGGATTAAACTGTCCAGCAGATTTCTTTCTCTATATTCTACGACAGAAATTGAAAAATAGTCAAGCCAGGATTAGACTGTCTGACTTGCTGTGGGTCTAAGGCATAAAGACAGTTGCACATGGACAAAATTTGCAGAAAACTGAAACAAAAATTTTAAGGCTTGAAATCTGAAATTGAAGTATCCTTCTTTCTTTTTCGTGACTCAAGTTTTGAGTGTATTAGAGTCACTTCTTTTTTCATTTCAGCTCTAGTGTTAGGCATGTTAGATCTGATTTTTCTTCTTTCTTTGCTGGTCCATATTTTGAGCATGTTAGGACCAGCTGCTTTGCTTTCTTTGCCTTAGGTTTTGATCATATTAGAGCCAATATTTTAACTTATGAGGTTCATGTTTTGATCATGTCTGAACCTCTCCTTTCCTCTTTTTTTTGAAACATTTTCTCCTTTCTCTTGAAAATAAAAACTGCAATGGTATGTACAATGGAAATGAAACTGGAAATTGAAAATCAGTAGAAGTAATGTTTGAGCATCCTGCCATTGACAGGACCCCCAAACAGCTCTGTACCATCTAATTCCTATAGGAAGAAGGCATTTGGACCCACAGTGGCCTGGATGATATATGGACCTTTCCAAAAACTATCAAACTTGCTGTGCTTTCCTTTATCCTCCCTCCTTGAGTCCCACTTCAGAACTTTGTCTCCAATTTTGAAATCAGCAGCTTTGGTTCTTTTGTCAAACAATTTTTTTATATTTTCCTGAACCTTCACTGCTCTATTGTAGACCTCTTCTCTTGTTTGCTGAATATGAATTGTTTGGTTTATCCTTCTCACCATATTGTCTTCTTATGTTTGAATCTCTTGGACCAGCTTGATCAATGGTACCCCAAGGTTGGTGGGAAACATTGCTTTCACTCCATAGACAAGCTGATAAGGAGACATGCAAATAAACTTCTTTGTTGTAAGCCTGTCAGCCCACAAAGCATGTACTAGCTTGTTATGCCATGACTTTTTGTTCTCTTCCAGCAGCTTCTTGATGATGATCACTAGGCTCTTTTTTGATGATTCAACTAATCCATTACCTTGAGGTTAGTAGGCAGTTGAATGACCGAGTGATATTTGATACCTGTGACAAAAATTAACCATTTTCTTGGATCCGAAAGCAGTAGCATTATCAGTGATTATTTTCCTTGGGCAGCCAAACCGAGAGAGGATGTGACCTTCTAGGAAACTAATGATGACTGAATCTGTGGCATTCCTAGTGGGTATGGCCTCTATCCACTTAGTGAAGTAGTTTGTGGCTGTTAGGATCCATTTGTGTTGTGTAGAAGAAGTAGGGTGAATCTCCCCTATGAAATCTAGGCCCCATTGCAGAAAGGGACCTTCAACAGTGATGGGTTGTAGAGGTAAGGGAAGGAGATTTCTTTTGCCTTCAAAAATCTGGAATTTGTGGCATGAAATTATCATCTTATGGACATCATTGAAGAGTGTGAGCCACAGCGCCCGAGTATTTTGTTTGCGTGACTTTCCACCAGGCTCCACATTCTCCAAAGATGAATTCTTGTTTAATCCTTTCGGCTTCAAACTCAGACTCTTATGGCTAATAGGCCATTTGGGTTCTTCCAGTATAAGCATTTATTCAATATGCAATAGCTCTTGGCTTTTAGCTTCAAGAATCTAGCCTTGGTCTTTGAGAGTTCAGGAGGGGAATTGAGGTGTGTAAGCACATACAAAATGTCAGAATACCAAGGAGAGCTTCGAAACTTTTCCTCAACAGTGGGATCAGGAAATTCTTGTTGCTCATCCAAGGTATTTATCATGATAATGTCTAGGGCTTGTAAGTTTGATTCAGCCATCAGTCGTGCTAAGCCCTAACCTTTAATTGGTCTGGTGGGTTTTATCTCAAGGTCATATTCTAAAATCACAGCAATCCATTTGTCCCTCTTTCCATCAGGATCTTGGGACAATATATCTTTGACTATGATGTTGGGTACATAAGCTATGGTGTGAGAATGCAATATGTACACCCTGAAGTCTTTCAAGGCCTTGATTAAGGCATAGGCCTGTTTTTCCATTATGTTTTATTTCAAGGGTGCATCCCTTAGGGCTTTGCTAAAAAAAGAAATGGGTTGTTCCATTCCCTCTGTGTTTTTCTGCAGCAAGACTGCAGCCACTATATGCTCAGAGGCAAATGAAAAAATCAGGAAATCTTTAGAGAAATATGGGTTGATCAGAACAGGAGCTTGAGTGAGTGAAAGTTTTACTATTTCAAAAGATTGTTTAGCTCCAACAGTCCATTTAACCCCCTCACCTTTCTTTAGCATGTTAGTCATATTCCTAAGGTGTTCAGCCAGGTTGGGGATAAATCTCCTAAGGAAGTTGATTTTCCCAATGAAGGACTATAACTCTTTGATGTTTCTCAGGTGTGTGATTTTTAGTATTCCCTCAACTCGTTGAGGGTCTATCCTGATTCCTTTTTCGGATATAATGTGGCCAAGAAGCTTTCCTTCTTGCAGCCCAAATACAGTCTTTTTAGGATTCAGTGATAGACCAAACCTTCTACATTTTTCAAACACTTTTCTCAGATGTTTCAGATGTTCTTCTTCAGTCTTGGAATAGACTGTTATGTCATCTAAGTAAATAACAATGAAGTGCCCTATCTCATATGAAAAAGCTATGTCCATCGCTCTTTGGAAGGTTGCACCAGCGTTCATCAATCCAAAAGTCATCTTCACATACATAAAGGTACCCCATGGAGTGGTAAAGGTAGTTTTGAGTTGGTCTTCTTGGATTACTAATACTTGGTTATAACCGGAGAAACCATCTAGTAGGGAGATCCTTTTAGAGCCGACTACCCTCTGAAGAATATGTTCCATTTTTGGAAAAGGGTAGTTGTCTTTGAGTGAGGCTCTATTAGGATTCCTGAAATCGATGCATAATCTGATCTCACCTGTTTTCTTTCTCACAGCCACTAAGTTTGATACCCAATCAGAGAACTCACTTGAAATATTATGTCCGGCTCGCTTGTCTTCTTAATTTATTTTTCAATGTTACAAATTGCTTTGGGTTTATTCTACGAAGTTTTTGTCTAAAGGGCTTTTGATTTTCTTTCAAAGGTATTTTATGTTGAATAATTTTCGTGTCATAGGCCTTTAAGTCTTCATAACTCCAGGCAAACACATCAATGAATTCCTTGAAATGATCAATGTATTTTTCCTTCATGTCTGCTGGTAAAGAATTAGCCAGTTTAATCATTTTGGGTTTATCTTTAGTGCCTATGTTGCATTCTTCAACATCAGAGTCTGCATGTTCTATAGTGGGATTTTTTGCTACATCAGATAAGTCAAAGAGGTCCCTTCTCAGGGTGCTGTGCCTTGGGCATATTCTTATCTTTGGCCTCGCAACACCTACCTCTCAATTTTTGCGTTTTCACATTTTGTAGTCGAATTTCCAGCTTCTTCAGAAAAGGAATTTATTTCTGTGTTACAAGGTGGGGTTTCTTCGTCAGAGGATTCTTCACTTAGGAAGATGCTCTCAGATTTAGATTCTGAATCAGAAAATTCAAACTCATTCCTGCCTATCAGGAAATCCTCAATATGTTTATCACCTTCAAAAACCTGCCAATATTTTTTGTTGTCTGGCAGTGCAGGTCTGAATTTAGTCTGAATGATGATCTGTTGGTCACTAGGAGTCTTGGGGTAGGAACTACCTAGGTAAGCTAATCTGTTTGCAATGACGTTTTGACTCCTAGGAACAAACACTAATTCATATTCAACAAACATTTTCAGTAAATCCATAGTGTCGTTCCTATAGGCTCACAGTCTAGGATGTTTCGTTGTATATTCACCATTCACCTGCTTAATAACCATCTCAGAGTCCCCATGCAAAGTTATCCTACGGGCTCCTAATTTTCTCAACAGGTTCAAGCCTAAGATAAGGGCCTCGTATTCTGCCACATTGTTTGTACATTTGAAGTGCAGGTTGCAGGCTTGGCTCTCTGTGTAATCACTCTCTGTGTTATGTATCCACACTCCTGCCACAACATTTCTCCTTATGCAGGACCCATTGAAGCTCATTTCCCACAAGGGTTCACTCTCATTTTCGTTATCATTCCTTTCCCTACAGCTGGGTTCGCCATTATGTTGCATTATAGGGTATGTAATAGGATGTGGGCTGTTTATTTTTTCGTTATGGATGTGGAAGTCAGAGAGGTGACTAGCTGGATGATTGCATTATGTTTCTAGTTCACTTTGCGTTGTTGTTTCAGTGCACTGTTCAAGGTTTTCTACGTCTTCATCCTCTGAGTCTAGGGTAGCCATTATGTTAAAATCCATTGGCTCTGTTTCATCATATGTACCTTTTCTTGTATTTACGTTTTCAGAATCTGGTCCCCCAAAGAGTCATCATTGCAGAAAATAAAGGAATCCAGGTCTGTATGTACAGAGTACAGAGGAGAATTTTCAGGCTTTTTAGGACTACTAACCAGGAATTTCATTTTTTCTTCCCTGTATAGTCTTCTAAGTTGGCCAAAGATTGGGATTGTGGCATAAGCCCCATCCATTTGCATTGTTCCTTGCAGCTTGGCTCCCCATGATCTTGATAATAGCATGCCATACTTGGGTGGCACATCTGCCACAACAACATCCATGACCATGCATTTTGCTGGAATCTGGGCAAGGCTCACACACAAATCTTTGATCAGGCCAAGACACTTTACTCTACTAGATTCAAATGAATATAGGTCCTTATAGGGACAGGTTATCTCTAGGCCTAATCTTTCCATCACTACTTTAGGCATCAGGTTGTGTGATGCCCCAGAATCATGCATTGCATTGTGGAGGATCTTATCATGGACATTAATACTGATATAAAAAGGGGGTACTACCCCTTCCTGAAACTTTCCTTCTATCTTTGGACCAAACAGAAGGGCAGGCTAATCATCACTCAGATTTACAGTGTCACTGTTCTCGCCTAAATTCAATGCTTTCAAAATTTTTCCTTTATATACATCCTGAGTGGTCAGCTTAGAGAGTGGGACAAAGATTTTAATTTTTGCAATCTCACTCTCCAAATTGAAAGTGGATTGACTCTTCAGAATGTTCAACTCTGCTTTGTTAGCCACTGCTTTAGTGGCTGAATCAGTGTGTTGATTTTCGTTATTTACAGTGTTGGTGACAGTTTTATCAGGAGCACTAACTGCAGTGCTAGTGCTGCTACCTGGTTTACCTTGTGTATCAGTGTTTTGGTTGTATTTTTTCTTTGTTCTTTCCATAACTCTCAGTTGCTGACTTTTTACCTTCAACAGTTGCTTTAGAAGTTTTCTCAAGTATTTTCTTGATGGTGACCTCAGAAGCTTTTGGTTTGTTAGTTTCTTGACTCTTTTTTCTTCTAAATTCATATTTCTCTTTGACCTGCATCATGGCATTTTCAAACCCTAACCTGTAATATTCAGATTCTAACCATTCCTCCTCCCAACCAGAGGGTGAGCGCTAGTCTTCTTTTGAGTAACAGTTATGGATTGAATCTTCCGTTTCAAACATGTTTATCGTGTTTCCCTCAGACTCTTCTACGATTACCTCATCTTCATCAAGAAAATTCTCTTGTAATGGGGGAATAACTTGTTGATCTTATTCTCTTTGTTTGTTGGGAGTGGCGTTGTTTCTTCTAAAGTTCTGGTTATGGTTATGGTTTTGATTTCTGTTTTGGTTACTAACTGTGAAAACTATTTTTTCCATCATTTGTTGTAACCTTTCCACATTTTTAGACTGTTTATCATAATTTTGGTCAGATGAGGAAGCTACACTGTCATCTTTATATGTTACCCTTTTCTCAGATCTCAGTCTTGCTATTTTCTCAATCAGATTTGCCTCTATGTTCATTTCTCCTTTCTGCATGTCCTCTAATGTGTTGTACTCTTTATCCCTAAGCTCATAGGCCATGTCAGCATCAAAGCCTTCGGGGTATTTTGCCAGAGCCATGCCTTGTGGAGGTTTCATATGTGGAGGGAGGGAATTGTAAATGCTGTTAAATCTTGTTGTGTAATCATGAACACTCTCTCCTACGTTTCTTTTAAGGCTCATGTATTCTGCTAATATTTGGCGAGGGTTAGCCTTAGCTTCCCATTTGTTTATGAAAGTCTGATATAAGGCTGGAAGGTCATTGATGCTACTCGGAGGTAGGCCTTTAAACCATTTCTTCACATCACCCCCTAAGCTCTGAGCAAAGATTCTCATTTTGACTGTATCATCATCTATTTCCATGTAGTCAAAATAATCTTCCATATTATCTACATGTTGCTGGGCTGTGATGAACTCTTTTGCGCTGAAGTGTGGGATTTTTTACTGATAATCATTTGGTAAGGGTACTATAGGCTGAGGTAAAACCAGAGGTGCATACCATGCTGCCATGATGATGTTTTGAAGAGGTAAAGGGTTAACTTGGGCAACTGGTATAAGGATGTTAGGGATATTATGACTAGCAGAAGACTGGTGAGCGGATCTAGGACAACTGAGCCCCAAGTTTTGAATGAAGTTTATATTAGGAGGTGTAGATGGAGGGGTTTCACTGTCCCTAATGGGTTTACCACTTTGAGGTGGTAAAACCGGAAGTTCAGGGTCTGGCTGGTCTAGGATATTGAATGACCTATTTCTAGGTAATCTATTAGGTAGGTCTAGGTTGAGGTGAAAGTGTGATAGAGCTGTAAGATCTTTTGGCGCAGAGTTAGCTCTATGGATGTGGCTGGAAATAGTTGGTATTTTAGGTGTAGGAGCTCCTTTGAGGATACTCTTAGGGTTTTCAACTATTTCAGGTGGGTCTGGGTTAGGGTAAGCTCTTGTATGAATGGTTCTAGAAGCCAGAATGTTGTTTTCTAACCAAGCAGCTTAACCCCTCTTGTTACTACTACTGTGGTTGATGTTGTGATGGAGGCTGGTCTCCCAGTGAAGTCTAATGTGAACCAAGATAATCATCAGGCCTACTGATCACCAGTGGAGTCTTTGAAACGTTTAGGGAATATGGAGTCGCCAGGTGGAAAGGTTTAGGATGTTTTTGGAAGGTACACCGTCCACCACAGTGCTTATGGGATGTCCCCTTTCAGGGATATCTTTTAAAAACATCAAACTCTAACCAGAGATCAACTGGGAGGGCATTTACCAGATATGTCACCCCTGAAAGAGTGTGAGATCTGGAGGCTACCTAGCCCTTTCCAGACTCTGTCCAAGAGTATGGGAGAACACAAAAAATGGTATAGAGGTTGAAGTGAGGATGGGACTATTTAAATACCAACCTAACCAAAGATTGTAGGTTTTTTCAATGCCTAAGAATGTTTAAGGTGTAATGCACTCAAGATCCCTAGCGGAGTCGCCATTATGTTGGGGTTCCCATGTTTTGGCAAGGTTGGTAATACCAAAAGATGAGACAACATCAAATCAATTTCAGACCTCGGGATCTAGCCCTCCTGGGTCCAGAAAGGGATCTCTCTATGTTATATCAAAGGTGTATATGTCTTTGAAGCTCGAATGTTGATATGTTAAGCTAGTTATAGGCACAAGGTTTGTTTGTTTGATTTATTTTATTTGGTTGCTGGTTATCAGGAAAGAAGGGTTCAATGTAAGACAAATCTGAGCAAAGAGGAAAAGGGCAGAGGTGAAGTATTCCAGGAAATATTCAAAACCATTGGGAAATGGAGGCAAGAAAGGATTTGCTTGCTAATCAATAGGCAGGCTTTCGATTGGGCTAGTCATCTGAAACATAGGATCTTAAGGATGATTGTGTGATATGAAAGGTAGGAGAGGAGGAGATAACACTGTTTTAGAGCACAAAGTTAAAGACCAGCTGGTCTCACAAGGATCCTAATGGACAGGGCTAACTCTAATCCCTAGTGTTCCCAAATCTTCTGCTAAATCCTTAACGAGAAACATCTAAGAATTGAAAACGTTTAATTCATACATCAGAGAGCAGGAAATAACATCCACTACACTGGTTAAACCAACTGAAATCATTTCTTAGATAATACATTCAGAATAGAAACATTAATGGCAAGGAGAGCAGAAACATAGGGTACCTAACCAGGGTAAATCCTATGCCAATATTCTGATGCAAGCCAGTAGAAACGAAATGAAATGAATGTAAATACAAAGATAGGAAAACATCACCGCTGCTTCAGATCAGGATCCAAAGAAATGCGCTTGTCATATTAAATATAAATACCAATCAAGTCCAACATTGCCAATAGCTGAATACTCAGTCTGAAATCATTTCCTTCAACCTATCTTACACTTTACACAGAGACTGTGTCTCAACAAGAAACTACTTGCATTCTCTGATAATTGATCAACAATCTTTACAATGAGTTTCTTTCTAAATTTATAGCTCCAAAGGAGCAGAGGAGGTAGGTGAAGAACTAAATGCAGTATTAAAACTTCTGAAAAGAAAGAGGGCTGAAGCCCATTCTGTATAAATCTTGTGCATTAATCTCTGATGTTCTTTGGATGGACGAATGATCTACTTCAGACTATAGATTACTCTAATATGACTCTAAATTACCCTGACTAGAGTACTGTGTAGTACTCTGGTGCATAGACATAGTGACTGAATGGACTGCCATGCTTGTGAAACAAATGCCCTGGTAGCTTTGGACTGTGGTTAAGGAGGAAATCTTCAGGAACACGGTAAATAATGGAACGGATATGGGCGCTTTGTCCTTTGGGACAATATGCTGATGTGAAAACCTGATATACATGAATTTCTACATGCTGTACCTTCTGCATGATCCTTGAGATCACTGGTCTGGTGCTTTGCCTCTAAACTGTTGTATTGAGGCTCAAAACCTTCAATACTGAATGCTGAAATCCTTGATCATTAGCTGGTTTTTTTTCACTGCTCCATAAATTTCTCGATCTGCAAAATCTGGGGTTAAATGGTGCCGGATAGGTTTCTTGTGGAGATTGAACTATCCTGGGATAATATTTATGCTGCCGCTACCTTTCCGGGCATTTCTCTGTAGTACCATCTTCCAGATTTAATTTTGTCTGCACAGCACACCATTAAGGTAGTAAATATGAACCATGGCAGTTTTCTACCTTTATGAAACCCTGCAAAAACACGAAACCTATTATGAAATCCATGGATGAGGGCGGATGATAGTGGAACAGCGGAGGAATGGCAGAAAACGCTGCGGAATGGTAGAAAACAGAGATGGCGAAAGGTTGGCGGAATGCAGAGCAAATTATACGTGAAAACCTTATAAACATCAACCTTTGAATGAATTTATGCAATGGGGTGGGCGGACGTACGATGGAAACACGTGGAGGTGACATGGCGGGACCGGGCGACGACAGAAAAGTCAACAATGGGGAAACAAATCCAGAATGTTAGATCTGAGAGGAGATCGACAGTTGAACATGCGACGGAGGACGACGGCCATGGATTAAATTCTACGCAGTTTCACGAAGCGACAACCGTTGGATGAGGTGCCCCAGATCTAACGGATGACGGCGATATCGCTCTGCGTCCTGCACTAAAAGATAACGTGTGATGAGCGGGTGGTTTTGGAATTGTACAGGAGCCACACGTCGCCAGCTGAGTGGAATCGCTGGGCAACGGGAGAATACTGCCTACCGCCCAAAGGCGGTGCAATAGATACCACTGGGTTTATGGATAGTGTGCGGTGGGGGCCACAGGGGCAGGTACACTCCGAACCGTCGATCTGGCGGGTAAACGAATGGCGATGGCGCGATCGGGGGTTTGAACGGGGAAAAATGAACACCGCGGGGTTTAACGATCGTCGTTCGATCTACAAAGATCAACGGTCAGGAACACTCCCGATATGTGCTGGAGATTAGCACCTTTTGGACCAGTGCTCGGTCATAGCGCAACGTTCTGTGGGGGAAAGGTGTAGGGGCTAGGCTGAAAAGGGCTAGGATCAGACTATGCAGAAATTATGATTTTTGGCTCATTTTTAAAGCATTTTAAGGCCAGCCAAGGGCAATGATAGGAGAATAAGGGGAAATTTAGGGGGAACAAAGGGGAATTTGACAAAAGGAACGAAGGGGTGAAAATGAAGCATCTTGCAAGGGTATAAAAGGTAGAATAAAGCCTTTGGAGCATAATTCTTTATCAGTAAGGCCTATTGACTTAGAACAGCAGAGGGAAACAGTCACAAGGCAGGGAACCTGACAAGGCTGCAAGGATGATGTGTTTTCAAGGGAAATTCATTCTTTGCAGGCTTATGAAATAAATTATCCCCTTTCTTGCTTGTCAAGGAATTTATAAGGGGCTAATAGGTCAAATTGGGCACCATTCCCAATGACCTGGTTAACTGGGCATCATCTCCAGGACCAATGATCAAGGGATCTATCATTCATGAATCAAACAATATTGTCATTAGAGCAAGGATTTTCCATGGTTTGTAGTTTATTATTAAACATGTGGGAGCTCACCAACACAGGCTCTAAGGGGCCTAAGTGTGTTGCATATGCAGGTAGCCTCATTCAAGGCTTCTCTTCAAAGCACTTCCCAACATTCAAAGTTGCGTTGGTCACATTGGGAGCGAAATTCTCATTGTTCTGGAATCTCCACTTGGCTAGTGTCTTATAGAAGGGTTCACATATGTCAAACTTCAGATCCAAGTGTCCATTTGACATCTACACGAATGGAAACATGTCTTTCCTATTTTTGGAATTTTATTGATTACAAAACTTCCTATAGTTCCTCTATAAATGGAACACAGATCTAAGTGTTTGGGAGGAAGAATTTGAGTAGGGAAATGCTGGAGAATTTTCAATAGAGAGTTTGATTTGTGGAGCTGCTGCTGGAGAGACTTATGCTGTGATGAGACTTGGGAACTTTGTTGGAAGGTCACGATGAATCAGTCACTAGGTTGTAACCTCTCCTTCTATCATCAATAAAGAGTACCTCTTGTTTTTCCCTACATGCATCCATGTTTACTTTGATTTTCTATGTTGTAAAATCTTGGTTGATGAATTTATTTTATGCTTAACTGATTTGGAAAATTAAATTGAATAGATATCTATATTATTGCATCTTCTGTTGCTCGATTGATATTTCTTGCAGGAAGCATTCAACTATTTGAAACCGCTTGAATTTGAAGTTGTAGTGGAAGCGAAAGAAAGGAGACATTTGGAAGTGACTGAAACAAGTAAGCATCCAATCCTCTCTATGTATCTGTTCTGAGTTAGGAAAAAGGGTAGTGTAGCCTTTCACCTGTTATTCCAGACTAGACACCGGTCTAGGGAAGCGTAGTTTAGATGTAGATTACAATTCTGGCCCAACAGGGTGAATCTCTTTACTCCTAGGGGCATTGACTATGTGACTATTTCATTTGAGGACCCTTCCTCAAGCTCTAAAACTGGGATCAGGGATGATTAGCTTCAAAAAGGGTTGCAGTGCAAGCCAATCTAAGGTTGGATGGAAAGTTGAAGTCCTAATCTTAGTTTCCAGGCTTCCCACTTTAAAATAAGTGTTTATCTAAACCTCCCTATATGTGAATTTTATATAAATGTCATATGAATTCTTACTGTGTTGGTAATTGCTTATGGAGATGATGAGGAAATATTTATCTGTCGTACAAATAATGGGGAAAGTTTTTTCCTTGTATGAATATACTTGAGTGTTTATTTCATATATGAATAGTGTGGCATGTTCATTCCCTGTATGATTATTGAGGAGTGGTTAATTCTTATGTTTTATTCATGAATTGAAATCAAGTTTAAATTCTAGACGTTAGAGACACACAGATCTCTTTGGTTGGTTGAATCCCTAAATGAAGTGACTATATTGGTAGGCTCTGCCCTGTGGAATTACTTGCTAGAAATTATGATTTTCGTTTAATGTAATGGTCTACATGGGTGTCATGATTTGAATTCCCATTTAAGATTAGGAAGAATAAATATATTTAATGATGAGTGTCTAGGAAGGGCACTTTCAAATTTCAAGAGAGACAGGCCTTATATGTGTGTGTGTGTAATTGCTTTGTAATATTAGGAAGGATAAGCCAATACGATAGGGTGATAATGGAACCAATGTATATATATGTGTATGTGTGTGTATGTATGCATAACAACAAGCTCCGGGGTGAATCCGTGTTGTAACCATTTGGAAAGGAGCAAGACCCAAAATAGGGCGATACTAGGATTAATGTCATCTTATATCACAATAAAATTAATTATATGTTGTAAAATCATCTTAATATTTTCTTTTAATATGATTTTAATACATTATTTTCAATTTTTTTAATAAGTAACCATTTAAAATAATGACTATTTATAGGATTTTAACCAATTACTTTCACATTAATTACTTAAATAATATATTTAATGATCATCTATTCAAAGGGTAATGATGGAAATTTCAAGAAATGGGCATAAGATATACACTTAATTTATATAAATTTATATCGAAAAAACCCTAGCAGAGCTCTGCACTAGGCCGACCACCATGACCTAGGGTTTGTGGGATTCTGCGTTGGCTACCCTAGGCAGACCTCCATCCCAAGTCTATTAGGTCGTGCTCCCTCTTCTAGCCAGATTGAGGCTCACCGATGACCTACTCTAGTGGGGGGACCGCTACTCCCCCCATTATAGGCCAACCTCTTAAAAGGGCGGCAGCAGGGAATGATACTGTCAACCAACATAACTCTGGCCCGTCTCATGAAACCATAGGGACGACTCTCACAGTGGAGCAAACAAACACACCGGAAAAAAAATAAAAAAATACTAAGTCAGCAACATACATACCAAAGAACCCCCAAAAAATAGTGATTGAGCTCCCAGGGCATCACATCAATGATATAATCGAGTTCATGAAGGATCATGCAT
>CM076569.1:78726391-79217371 GCA_034641835.2 Pinus albicaulis
ATGGAATAGCAAAGCAAATAAAGGATTGAACAACAATTCTGAAATAGAACAGCAAGTCTAAAATGGAACAGCAATTGAATAACTAAGTCCCGCAGGTTGTAACCAAACTTAATCTATTAACTCAAATGCATTCTTTGCAATCAAATAACATTCTTTCACTCTAAAAGCAATTCACACAAATCACACTAATGGAACAGCAATAACTATTAATGAATTATGGAACAGTACTGATAAATCAGAAACGCGCACAACACGAACGTTTAGTATAACAGCTCTGTAACAAAACAGTAAGAACATGCAATTAACTCTTGAAAGGATTAATAACTTGATGCGGAGTCAACACACGATTCTATCTGTAAAAAACCTCAATGATTCAATCTTTAACAAAGCATGTAATATGAACTTATAAAGCATATCAAATTACCAAATAACAATGATAAACAAACCACACAAAAGTCAAGTCGTAATGGTACAGAAGCAAGTGTCCTTCGGGGCCGGGCCCTTAGCCTCCAAGGATACACCGCTTTAAGTTAATCCAGACGCAGAGATGAAATAATCACCAAGCTTTTATTAATGCATCGGTCAAAAATACATTGAACCAGTTCTCAACGAGACTCAATAATCAAAGTTGATGTTTTACAGAAAATTACATAAAAGCGTATCCTATCTATCAAGCTAACAGTGTTGTCCCTTTATATAAAGGTGATGGCGGAGATGTCCAAGTAACATGATAAATAAAGCAGCGATCCCTCAGGATCGAAGATCCTGAGGGATTCGCCAAACTGTTAATTCTTCATCCTTTCCTTTCTTTGGCGCCGAGCTGGTGTCTTCTCCTTCTTTTCCGAGCCGATTTGCTGTAATCTATTTAGCCTTGTTTGCATTCGGTTCTCGTTCAGAGGGACAGCAGTTATCTCGACTTTGTCCTTTCCTTTGGAACGGAAATTCCTCGTTTTCTCCTTTTCCTGTACAGAAAATAACCATTATCAGTGGCTAAGTCTTGCATATCAATTCTCACATGTTTTGTTATGGTTCCTTATTACTTTCCAAATTCATGATACAAAAAGGTTCACAAATTCTATTAAAAAGCCACTGAAATAGTCATCAAAAGCATACCAGTGAATACTAAGTCCCGCGGGTTATAATCAAACTCAATCTATACACTCTTTGCAATCAAGGAACATTCTATCATTCTAAAGGTGAATTACACAAATCATATTAATGGAACAGCAATAACGATTAATGAATTATGGAACAATACCGATTCAGTAGAAACGCACACAACACAAATGTTAATATAACAGCTCTGTAACATAACAGTAAGGATATGCGATTAACTCTTGAAAGGAATAATAACGCAATGCGGAGTTAACACACAAGTCTAGTTGTAGAAACTTCAATGATTCAAACTTGAACAGAGCATGTAATATGAACTTGTAAAGCATATCAAATAATCGAATAGCAATAATAAACAAACCACACAGAAACAAAGCTGTAATGGTACAGAAGCAAGTGTCCTTCGGGGCCGGGCCCTTAGCCTCCAAGGATGCACCGCTTTAGGTTAACGCAGACGCAAAGATGGAATAATCACCAGGCTTTCATTAATACATTGATCAAAAATACATCGAACCAGTTCTCAACAAATCTTAATAACCAAATCTGATGTTTTACAGAAGATTACATAAAACGTATCTTATCTCGCCATTTTCTAAACTAACAGTGCTGTCTCTTTTTATAAGGACGATGGCGGAGATGTCCAAGCAGCTAGATAAATAAAGCAGCGATCCCTCAGGATCTTCGATCCTGAGGGATTCGCCAAACAGTTAACTCTTCATCCTGTCTTTGCTATTGCGCTGAGCTGGTGTCCTCTCCTTCTTGCCCAAGCCGATTCACCTTGATCTTGTTTCCCTATGTTTGCGTTCGGTTCTCATCCAGAGGGACAGCAGTTATCTCCACTTCGTTCTTATCTTTAGAGCGGCAACTCTTCGTTTTCTTCTTTCCCTGTATCGAAAATAACCATTATCAATGGCTAAGTTATACACATCGATTCTCACATGTTTTGTGATAGTTCCTTATGACTTTCCAAATCCATGATACAAAAGGTTCACAAATTGTATTAAAAAGTAATCAGCAAAATCATACCTTTTCAGTACTCCACACACCCCCCTGCTTACCTTGTTTCATGTCCTCATGAAAACATTGTAGTTGACATGTAATGCAGTGAGAGAGTATGCTGGAGAAGGAGTTTCATGCGGAGGCCTACAACCATGTTGAGTGAGTAAATAATCAAAGAACTGACCTGCTTGCCCCTCAGGCATATCATACAGGGCCTGGTATCCATGTGCAGGATGCCAAATAATTGGAGCGCGAAATCTATACCCTAACCACGATGACCCTGCTTTCAGAATGCTCTGGCCATAGAGATTCAAACGGTCAGCAGCTAACTCGAAGTTCTCATACTTAAATGGTTCTCTGAGCTGGATGTGTGGATCAGAGATTCGATATCGAAATTTGGCTGCATTAATGGCCAAGTCTTTGATGGAAAGGAAATACTCTAAACTCTCTTGAATGAGTGCCTCATGCATAGGCCCTAATGTTACAATGACACTCGGAGTCCTTATGTGGTTTATATGAGCTGTCCATAACTGTACTGGGTTCCTAGGCTCAGCCCTAACTCGTAAATCTAGACCATTTTCTTGACTCTGGAAGGTATCATAGGCTTTGAGCCACTTAATCTGATTAACCCCGAATGAAATGAATGCTTGGAATTGGATATCGCCAATGGAGGGGCTAGGGTTCAATTCAGTCTCCTGACTTAGCACAAGGTCGTGCAAATAAAGTTCACACAACAATCTCTGGACTTTCACTCCATAATGTTTACAGCAGTCTATAAAGTCATTGACGGTGTTAATTTGTATAGGGGTGCCTGCTTTAACAGCTTTGATTTTTAATTGTAAATACCGTTCTAATAAAAACAGAGCATAGTTTTTAGCAGGAGCCCCACATGCTAAAACACATATAAAGAACAGAAGTCATTCATTCCGTTTGATAGTAGCATCTAGTTTACAAAAGTTACTGTGTGACTTCCTCTCGTTCCTTCATCCATCCTTCAAAAACCTGTCTTTTAGATTGACTGACATCCCTTAGTTGCTGCTGCAACTCTTCATATTTGTCTAGGGGAACCGTTTGCTCTTTAAGTTGCTCCACTTCTTGCTGTGCTTGTTTCACCATCTTGTGCAAGGATTTTGTCTTTGGATCTTTCTTCCATGCATCAGTGGAGGCCGGGAGTTTTACCTGAACCTTCTTGTTATGCTGTTTGGAGTTCAGAACCCTGATTACCCCTGAGGGTGGTGCCTCCGTCTGAATTTGCTTATCATCCTTTTCTGTCTTAATCGGAACGGCAGTTGGGTCCTCAGGGTTTTGGACAACAGGCTGTTTGTTGGCCTTCTTTTTCCTCTTTACCTTCTGGTTCTTTTTCAAAATCCTAATTTGTTGTCTGAGCTGGGTTATCGTATTTAACAATTTAGTTCGTTCCTTCCGCAACTTCTTGATTTCCATTGTTTCATTTGAAGGAACGACAGTCTGTCGATGGTGGACTGGATCATGACCAGTTGCTAACTCTTCCTCCTGGGGTTCTTCCTCACTGCTCTGCTCCGGCTGTTCTGGTGTATGCACCTCAACTGGTTCTGATTCTTCCTCCGGGGGTTCTTCCTCTAGACTTTCCTCTTGTGACATGGGAACAGATTGTTCCCGTTCGGTATTTTCTTCCTCTTCATCATGCATAGGCATGTTCTCTTCTTGAAATTGGTCGTGGGAATTCCTTGAGCTAGAAGGTTGACCGTATCTACTCATATTGGTTAGGATGGCGGCCAAGTCATCTTCTCTTAGTAGGTCTTGTAATGGACTATTCTCCTGCTGTCCCCTTTCTTCCTCCTGTTCAGTTTCTGCTTCTTTTTCTGTTCCCGAAGGTTCGGGTACTTCTTCTTCGGGTTGCTCATCTTCAATTATTACTGGTTGGCTAGTGCTTCCCTGAAGCTGTTCTAGCCTTCCCCTTATTCGAGCCAACCGGGCTGACTTTCTGGGTTTATTTATGCTTCCTCTCATCTGAGCTAACCGAGCTGATTTCCTGGGTTCCCCTGGTTGCTCGGGTGAATCAACTACATGCTTTCGCTTTGCGGGTTCTTGGTGTGTCTCTGGTTGTTGTGATGTACTAGCAACATTTTCTCTGCGTTTTGCCGGTTGTTCTGGTGGGTTTATAGAATGTCTACGTTTCGGGGATGGTTCTGTCGATCCCCCTTCAATCAGTGTAATGAGTCTTTCCCAGCTGCTCTGCTTCTGGGTAAGACTATAACTAACAACAAGTCGGATTAACCCGTGGTGACTAACAATTCGTCTCTCTACGTGTCAGGCTCCTTTCATACTTTGTGCAAGATCGCGGCACAACGAGCGAAGAGTGCCAAGAATTCACAGCATTGCTTAGGAATGCCTAAAAGCGAAGGTGTCGGGTCTCACTAATGCCTTCTTCCTTCGGCAAGTAATGTAGCTCCGCATCATTCTCGTTAGCTCCGTCCAGTGTCCGCCCAGTCGCCGGCGGCACCTCCTTCCTCGATTGTCAAATGATGGTCATCCTCGGGGAAGATGTCGATGACCTTCTGTAATCGTTCCTTTTTGAATGTCCATACCGGTCCAGTAGCTGGTAGTCCTGAGACTTCTACAATTATGGCATCAGTGACCGCTATTCGTTTCCCTCTTACTATGGAGTAGTCATCTTGTAAATTCTGCAAGAACTCCATTGCTACTGTCTCATTACCCTCTTGTAAGCGATTGAAATAGTTTAACCATCCTGCTCTTTCCAGGATTTCTCGGGCAGCAGCAGAGATCGTTAGCTGTTGAGGCTCACTACGAATTGCCTTTCCCCCCATGATTTCGCTGCGATTTCTAAATGGAACAGCAAAAACGTTTTCGGTTTGAAACACAGAGAGCAAGGTTTCGCAAAAGAAAACACAGAGTATGCAACTGTGTAGCAAAAACAACTTGTGCGAAAAAAATAAAAATAAAAATATGCCATGCCGTGAAACCATGCCAAACCGTCGTGAACCAGATTTTCCGAATGATGAATTGAAACGTAACACAGGGAATGATGAGGTTAACCTCCCCCCCCCCGCAGTGTGATAGGCTGTCCCAGCCGGCAAATAATGGAGCGGCACCCAGTCTGTAATCAAGTCAGAAAGGAACAGCATGTGAATTTATGCCATGTTGAGAAAGGACAACAGATTACCGAAATCGAGGCGGAGGATGGATCGCGTGTTATGATTTGAGGCTGCTGTGTTATGATTTGAGGCTGATGGATAGGCATGTATCGTACTTGCCAATCTTAAGCGGTCATGGTCACCTCCGTTGCCATGATTGGTAATGATAAATATTCATGCGGTGTATAAATCGGGAAATAACATATGATTAGTGCCTAGGATATAAAAACAAAAGAGTGTTAGTATCTTACCCATTGGTGTAAGCAAGGTGACTTCAATACCATTAACATTACTCTGCTGCCAACAGGTGTCCATAACCTTGGCAGAGTTGTTTTTCACCCTCGGAACCATGATCCTTTGTGTATACTTAGGAATGTTGTTTTATCAGAATGTAGACCATTATGCTGGCTTGGTGACCAGTTAACCATAATGCCATTCACGAGGAAAGAGCGAAACGTGGGCAGGCCGGCTCTTAATGAGACCTCCTGTTCCAAGGTTTGTTCATTTTGATACACCTTTTGGACCATATCCCTGGTGTGGTGGCCAGAATGGGAATGCCACTTCACTTCCATCCTCATGATCATGGTAGGCTGGCTCTCGATGAGACCCCCTATCCCGCATTTGACATTTGACATGCTTTTTCTTTTTCCTTATTTATACACAAAGGGTGGTTCAGCACTCCTTAAGAGTAGGAATGGTGGAAGAAGTCTTATTATCTCAATAGGAAGATATAAACTCTTTGCTTTTATTCCCAAGTACTAATAAAAAGATTTTTAAGGGAATCAGCATGATAAAGATAACCAATCAGGGAAAAATTAGTAAAACCATGTCACAAAAGGTAAGAAATAAGTATGTCCTTCCATTTGTCCTCTTATTAATGCAGAGCCTTATAGATATAGCGATTTATGATTTGCAGATTTTCGGTATGCTGTGTTTTTATATTTCATCGCACAAATACATAGCTGAAGCTTGAAGACTAGAAAGAAGACGGGAAAAAACATCCTCAGAGAGATCAAAAGTATGCAAATGGTGTTCCGTTGAGAAAGCAACGACGATGGATAATGGAAAGAGGAACAAAACTGCAAATGCCGTTCCTTTTGGGAAAAGGAACGGCAATCATATTATCAAACATTCAATATGCCATTCCGTTAAAAAAACAAAACAGAAATGAAAGAACGCTGTTTCTTTGAAGGAAAAGGAACAGTGGTGACCAAAAGGAACAGCGAGAAACGTAACAATATCGTTTTGTTGAAAAGGAACAGCAGAACAAACAAAACCAATATGATAATAAAAAAACATACATATGCTATTGGAAGAGCAAAAATCAAACTTTGTGGGAGAAAAAGGAACAAAATGACAAGAATTTATTCAAATCAAACTTATGTACAAGAATCACTCAAAAAAACAAAAACTTTATGTACAAATTACAAAAGAAATAGACCCTTAATGAATTACAGGTGAGGAAGATTTCTCTTCCTCTCCTAAGATCTCCAGATCAGTATCTCGGCGTATCTGCTGACAGAAGGATTCCCGAGTAAGTGGTTTACGGTAGAGACGGACTCGGTGGCCATTTACCTTGAATGTATATCCAGAATCGTCAATAGTGATTAGAGTAAGAGTTCCATTGTCATGTACCTTCTGGATTTCGTATGGTCCCAACCATCGAGTCTGAAGTTTTCCAGGGAAGTCCTGAAACCGAGAATCGTATAACAGAGCCCAGTCTCCCTCGTGGAAGAATTTGTTCTTAATGAGCGCATCATGCCATTTGGCTCGCTGCTGTTGAATTAATGCTGTATTTTGTAGTGCAGAGAGCCGAATTTCGTCTAATTCATTGATCTGCTGTAGTCGATTGAGTTGTGCCTCCGTTAAGTCTAGGCCAACTTCCTGTGCTGTACGCAGTGTTTGGATTTCGAATTCTATGGGAAAAATAGGCTGTTTTCCAAACACTAGTTGATAAGGTGAGTAACCAGTGGTGCTCCTCCATGTGGTTCGATAGGCCCAGAGTGCTTCAGGTAGTCGGGTAGCCCAGTCACGCCTATGTGATGCAATAGTTTTCGTTAGGATTGATTCTATTATCTTATCGCTACTTTCTACCTGCCCATTCGCCTGTGGGTGATATGGAGTAGTGATCTTATGCTGGACATGATAATTGTTAAGTGTTGCAGCTAATTTATGCCCAACAAATTGTGGTCCTCCATCCGTAATTATTTCCCTAGGAAGGCCATAACGAACAAATAAAAGGAACAGGAACTGTATGACAGAGTCCTCTGTGGCTCTTGGTAATGCTTCTGCCTCAACCCATTTGGTGACATATTCTGTTGCCACCAAAATATATGTTTTCTGATTTGATGAAGGGTTGATGGGTCCAACGAAATCCAGAGCCCACCGTTTGAATGGTTCGATGACTAACTGTGGTTTCATAGGCATTTCATCAGCTTGACCAGGTCGTCCTGCTCGCTGGCAACTGTCACAGGCTTGGACGAACTTCTTTGCATCCTTAAAGATCGTAGGCCAGTAATATCCTGTCTGCAATACTTTATGTCCAGTCCTACGCTCAGCGAAGTGCCCCCCACATGGTCCATCGTGACAAGCTTTTAGGATGTCAAAGATTTCATCCTCTCTAACACATCGCCTGATATGCATGTCTGCTCCTGTGTGAAACAAATAACCTCCAATCCACGAAAATCGAGAACTTTTCTGAATAATCTGCTTACGCTCATTAGGAGTTAGATGTTTTGGTAATTTACCTACTGAAAGGTAATTGGCAACATCAGCATACCAGGGTGTTTGAACAGCAACAGCAAACAGGTGTTCATCCGGAAATTGATCTTCCACTGCTGCTGCATCGCTTGATTTTGGTATCCTTGAAAGAAAATCGGCTACAGGGTTTTCTTTGCCAGGGCGGTCCTGGATTGTGATATCGAATTCCTGCAATAAGATTAACCATCGAGTTACTCTGGCATTTGTGACAGGCTTATTTGCTAAATATTTTATGGCAGAATGATCTGTATACAAGATAACAGGGTAGCCTGTGATATAATGTCTAAATTTATTGACAACATGTATTACAGCTAGAAATTCTTTTTCAGTAACAGTGTAATTCAATTCAGCAGGGGATAAATTTTTGCTGATGTAATATATAGCATATGGTTTTTTATCCTCTTCCTGCCCAAGGACTGCACCAATGGCTGTATCTGAGGCATCAGATCATATCTGGAATGGTAGGTCCCAGTTTGGTCCTCGAAGGACTGGGGCTGTGGATACAAGCTTCTTTAGATCCTCGAAAGCATGGTCACATTTGTCTGTCCAAAGGAAATCAACGTTACCAGTCAGTGCATATAAAGGAGCAGCAATGTGTGAATAATGCTCTATGAATTGTCTATAATAACCTGAAAATCCAAGAAAACTGCGTACCTCTGTTTGAGTAGTAGGAGTGGGAATAAGCAAAAGTATTTGGATTTTGGCCGGGTCTACCTGAATGCCGGCTGCTGAGACATAGTGTCCTAGGATAAGTCCTTCAGTCATCATCAAAAAACATTTTTCATTGCTTAGGCAAAGCCTAGTAACAATGCAGCGTTGTAGGACTTTCTTTAGGGTGTCTAGAGCTGGATCGAAGTCATCTCCGTATGGTGTAAAGTCATCCATGTAAACTTCAAGTCCATCATTGATTAAATCTGCAAAAATACTAAGGATAGCCCTCTGAAATGTGGCAGGAGCATTACATAAGCCAAAAGGTAAAACTCTATAGGCAAATGTTCCCCAGGGGCAAATAAAGGTAGTTTTATCCTGGTCTTCAGGGGCAATCTGAATCTGATTGTATCCACTGAAGCCATCCAGGAAAGAAAAGAACTTCTTCCCTGCTAAAGTGTCCAATACTTGATCTATGAAAGGAAGAGGAAAATGATCTTTTTGTGTTGCCTTGTTAAGTTCCCTATAATCCACACAAATTCTCCATTTCCCATTCTTTTTTGGTACCACCACAAGTGGAGAGACTCATTTACTGTCAGAGATAGGGTAGATAAAATTCACATCTAAAAGTTTCTGAAGTTCAGTTTTTACAACATCTTTTAGATGGGGATTAAGTCTCCTTTGCGGCTGACGCACAGGTCTGGCATCTTTTTCTATGTAAATGTGGTGGGTACATAACTAGGGATCGATTCCTTTCATATCAGGGTAGTCCCATGCAAATGCTTCTTGATATTTTGTTAACAGATGGATGAGCTTTGTTTCTTGTTCCGGTGTGAGATTAGCATTGATGTTTAAAGTTTTCCCCGGTGCAATTTCCACAGTTTTACTATTTGCAACAGAAGTGACAGGTATTATTTGATCATGAATATCTTTCAGGAGATCTTCTTCTAATTCATTATCAAATGCTGCTTTTATCATGTGACATTGTGTGCGAGGTTCAGTTTGAGTAATGAAATTATTAATGGCATCGTCTTCTGTTTGATCTTTGAAATCGAGTGCCTCTTGTATAGTTAATGGAGATCTAATGTTATCAGTAAGATATGATACAGGGTGCTTATTCGTTTTAATCATTGTGACACTTGGCTGCACTGGAGGATATAAAACTAAATTTTTGCTATTTGGTCCTCTGGTTATGGTCATATTTCCCTGCCGACAGCCAATGTAGGCATCGGCAGTAGCGAGCCAAGGTCTACCTAAAATTAGCGGGTGTCCGTCAAGTCGGGTTTTTGGATTAATTATTAGGAAATCAGTTGGATACTCCCAGGATTCTACAGAGACCATGACATCATGTAGAGTGCCCTCTGGTCTAACCACAGATCGGTCAGCCAGTTCTAACAGAGTAGAGGTGGGTTCTACAGATGTAATGCCGAGCTTTTGGCAAGTTGTGGTTGTTAAAATATTAATTGCAGCCCCTAAATCAACTAAGGCATTAGGCAGGGTCTGGCCATAAATTTGAACAGTTATAATTGGGTTCCCGGGGTCTTCATATTTAAGGGGTGTTTCTCTTCCCGACAATAGGTCGGATAAGGTGCCGACTACTTGGACTCTTGGATTGTTTGTTATATTCCTCCTTGGTTTCTTTATGCACAATTCTTTTATGGTTTTGGCGTATATGGGAATGTCTTGAATGGCTTGGAGGAATGGAATTTTTATGTACAAGTTTTGTAATTCTCCCAGAATGTCAAAGTCAGGATATTGTATGGATCGAGGTATGGCTAATCGTTCTGGGAACGGAGGAGAGGATGTGGTTGCTTGGTTATGAGTTTGTTGCTTATTTACATCCTCTTGTTGTGACTGATGTTCTCTGGGTGACTGATCTTCAATATGAACTGTTTTATCTCCCTCAGTTTCAATTATACGCCCAGATCTTAACTGAAGGTCATTGCACTCCCTTAAGTCAGGTCCTGGTTCTGGTGATTCTATGATTTGAATAGATTGGACCTGCCTGTTGGTTGGATTGGGATCGGGTTGGGCTGGGAGTTGCGGCCTCAAGTTAGACTGGGGATTTTGTTGTAAAGCTGGCAAAGTAGGTTGAGGGAGCGGAATAGTTCCAGCTGGGTGGTACATTGGTCTTTGCCAGCTTGTCTGCCAGGGTGAACTTTGTGAAGTAGAGGGGGTCCATTGTGAAGGATATGGGCCATTTTGCCAATATGGTGGAGTGTAAGGGAAATTTGTCCAACCAGTTTGGCTTGTTTGATTCAGCCATGGATTTGGAGAAGGAAATGATTGTGGTGACCAGTTTGTAAATGGGGTTTGAGATTGATTTTGCCACATACCATATTGTTGAGCATTATACTGTGGGTTTTGAAAGAAAGAGGTTGGGTCCGGAAACATACCAGGTTGTCTTGGCTGCCACGGGTGGCGCTGGTTGATTGAATTCACCGATTCTGGTTCTTCTTCTGCTTCCTTATATACTGCTTTCAATCCAGGAAGTGAGGGGCAGCTCTCCGTAAGGTGATATTTTGTACAGATGGCGCATGTTTGGACTTTATCTAATGGACACTCCTTGTGGCTGTGTTTTTTTCTGCATCGGGGGCAGAAGATTGCCAAATTCTGTTCTGCCTCCAGCTGCTTCTGTTTAGCCTGCACAATATCAGGTTGTGTAGTTAGTGTCCCCATAATATCAGTTTTAAAATTTTCTAATAAATTTCCAATTTCTGCACGTGTTACTCCTTCTGCTGATACTTTGTTATCTCTTGCAAACCGATCATATTCTGCCGGTTTTATTCTTGTGCTGCCTCTCAAACTCCTGACACACAAATCAATAATGTCAGAAAAACTCTCTTGATAAATATCCCCTTTGCTCATAATGTTTAATGTTTCAATCCATTGTTACTTCATGCCCCTCATTAATGCAGTTTTTAACACATTATCAGGTAAAGGTAGCGATGCATAAGGAGATCTTTGTAAATTATACTGAAAACGTTCCACATACTCTTCTAGTGTTTCATTTGGTCCGTCGTCATCCGAAATATTTCGTCTTTTTTAATTTTCAGACCTACAATAATTCGGGTATTTTTAAGAAAGGATTCTTTCATTTGATCCCCCCAATGTTGATAACCTCACCACCTAGCCCCATAAAACCATTCTAAAGTAGCCCCTTTCAATGTAGACAGTAGAGGGGTCAATTTCCACACCAATGGATTCCATAGAATTGCTATGTCCTCACATAACACATCGATCATTGTAGCCTCCATCCGGATCTTCTGATGTGAGTCCGTGAAATGTAGGGATATGCCGAAGAGGGATAGCTTTCATGGGTGCATTTGCTGCAGAATCCACTATAGGATATTGTAATGTAGAGGTTTGAGTGTTTGGCTGGTTTTGAGCGTTTGGTTGGTTTTGAGCCATGGGATCGAATATATGCCAGTAACCTTCTGGGATATCTAGGAGGGTATTCTTAGGTTGCAAGGAACGGCTTTTGGACAGGATCTTTTTGGTCACGTCTCAGATTGAAATAATGGGAATACTGTGTGCTCGAGGAGATTGAAACTTTCCGACACAGACTTTGCGCACTCCTCATCCCGCTATCTAATGACTGATTTGTTTCAATAGGGGATTTTGGTTCCTTCGTTTCCCCTGTTTCTCCTTCTCCCAAACAAAAGTTACTAGAGTTCCCTTCCTGCAATAATTCTGGAGTGGAATTTTCAACTTCTTGAAAGTCCTCTCGCTCTCATTGACTATGCATCTTCAAGACAAAGCGCGTATGGTAACTTCCGTGGCCCGGGCGGGAACTAGTAGGCGGTTTGGAAGTGTTTTTCTTGAAGCCTACCGATGGCTGAGACTCTGTTTTCTTATAGATTCCGTCTATGAAGGTCGTTCGGCCAAGGGTCACCGTTCCCTTAGCTTTTTCAGGTTTGGATGGGGGTTTGATATTCTTTTCTGGTCTTTTCTGCTTAGTCATGCACTCAAAAAAATAAACTACGAACTTCTATTCAAACAAGCAACAACAAATCTGTTAGGAAAGCGGATAATGAGCAGGTCTTTTACATGCTCTGCACGTAGGTTCTTACCTTCCGTTTTTAGGATCCAACTCCTCCCTAGCAGGCTTGTACACTACTCTGAAAAAAAAAAACAAATGGCTACACTCTTTCCCCGGCAACGGCGCCAAAATGTAGAGCTATAAAAAGGGTCTCTTTCACCTCTAATTACCTCACATTAATATGTCAACCCGAGAGCGTTTTGTCATTACAAAGAGTGACTCAATCCGAGGCTCATTTGTCAGAGTAATGCTAGTAGTACAATGCTTAAGAAATACAAGAGTAAACGGATGCTTAACTGAAATCAAATTACTTTAAAGAAATAAATCACACACTCAGGAAACTCAATAACTCATCAGTCAAGGGTTCGGTAATAATAAACCATCCCTTCAGAAACTGATGGAAACAGAACTAAAGCATAGATCACAAGCCTGGGAGCTAAACAGTGACTGATACTGCTCACTACAGTCTTAGATCATCTCTCACAGCAAACCATCAAATGCAGATAAATAGATCAGCAAAGGAAATAAAGGATTAAACCACACCAAAATGGAATAAAGAATTTAAAATGGAACAACAAGAATACTAAGTCCCGCTGCTATAATCAAACTCACCCATATGACTCTAGGAATCAAGGAACATTCTACTGTTCAAAGGCACTACACAACCATATTAATGGAAACAGCAATAACGCATTAATGAACATGGGAACAACATCGATTCAAGAGAAACGCATATTAACACAAATGTTAATATAACAACTCTGTAACATAACAGTAAGGATATGCGATTAACTCTTGAAAGGAATAATAACGCAATGCGGAGTTAACACACAAGTCTAGTTGTAGAAACTTCAATGATTCAAACTGGAACAGAGCATGTAATATGAACTTGTAAAGCATATCAAATAATCGAATAGAAATAATAAACAAACCACACAGAAACGAAGCTGTAATGGTACAGAAGCAAGTGTCCTTCGGGGCCGGGCCCTTAGCCTCCAAGGATACACCGCTTTAGGTTAACGCAGACGCGAAGATGGAATAATCACCAGGCTTTCATTAATACATTGATCAAAAAATACATCGAACCAGTTCTCAACAAAGCTTAATAACCAAATCTGATGTTTTACAGAAGATTACATAAAACGTATCTTATCTCGCCCTTCCTAAACTAACAGTGTTGTCTCTTTTTATAAGGACGATGGCGGAGATGTCCAAGCAGCTAGATAAATAAAGCAGCGATCCCTCAGGATCTTCGATCCTGAGGGATTCGCCAAACAGTTAACTTCTTCATCCTGTCTTTGCTATTGCGCTGAGCTGGTGTCCTCTCCTTCTTGCCCGAGCTGATTCACCTTGATCTTGTTTCCCTATGTTTGCGTTCGGTTCTCATCCAGAGGGACAGCAGTTATCTCCACTTCGTTCTTATCTTTAGAGCGACAACTCTTCGTTTTCTTCTTTCCCTGTATAGAAAATAACCATTATCAGTGGCTAAGTTATACACATCGATTCTCACATGTTTTGTGATAGTTCCTTATGACTTTCCAAATCCATGATACAAAAGGTTCACAAATTGTATTAAAAAGTCATTAAAGTAATCAACAAAATCATACCTTTTCAGTACTCCACACACCCCCCTGCTTACCTTGTTTCATGTCCTCATGAAAACATTGTAGTTGACATGTAATGCAGTGAGAGAGTATGCCGGAGAAGGAGTTTCATGTGGAGGCCTACAACCATGTTGAGTGATTAAATAATCAAAGAACTGACCTGCTTTCCCCTCAGGCATATCATACAGGGCCTGGTATCCATGTGCAGGATGCCAAATAATTGGAGCGCGGAATCTACACCCTAACCAAGATGACCCTGCTTTCAGAAGGCTCTGGCCATAGAAATTCAAACGGTCAGCGGCTAACTCAAAGTTCTCATACTTAAATGGTTCTCTGAGCTGGATGTGTGGATCAGAGATTCGATATCGAAATTTGGCTGCATTAATGGCCAAGTCTTTGATGGAAAAGAAATACTCTAAACCCTCTTGAATGAGTGCCTCATGCATAGGCCCTAATGTTACAATGACACCTGGAGTCCTTATGTGTTTTATATGAGCTGTCCATAACTGTACTGGGTTCCTAGGCTCAGCCCTAACTCTTAAATCTAGACCATTTTCTTGACTCTGGAAGGTATCATAGGCTTTCAGCCACTTAATCTGATTAGCCCCGAATGAAATGAATGCTTGGAATTGAATATCACCAATGGAGGGACCAGGGTTCACTTCAGTCTCCCGACTTAGCACAAGGTCGTGTAAATAAAGTTCACACAACAATCTCTGGACTTTCACTCCATAATGTTTACAACAGTCGATAAAATCATTGACATTGTTGATCTGGATAGGGGTGCCTGCCTTAACAGCTTTTATTTGTAATTGTAAATATCGTTCTAATAGAAACAGAGCATAGTTTTTAGCAGGAGCCCTACATGCTAAAACATTATTATATAAAGAACACAAGTCATTCATCTGTTTGATAGTAGTATCTAGTTTACAAGTTACTTGTGTGACTTCCTCTTGTTCCTTCATCCATCCTTCAAAAACCTGTCTTTTAGATTGACTGACATCCCTTAGTTGCTGCTGCAACTCTTCATATTTTTCTAGGGGAACCGTTTGCTCTTTAAGTTGCTCCATTTCTTGCTGTGCTTGTTTCACCATCTTGTGCAAGGATTTTGTCTTTGGATCTTTCCTCCATGCATCAGTGGAGGCCGGGAGTTTTACCTGAACCTTTTTGTTACGCTGTTTAGAGTTCAGGACCCTGATTACCCCTGAGGGTGGTGCCTCCGTCTGAATTTTCTTATCATCCTTTTCTGTCTTAATCGGAACGGCAGCTGGATCCTCAGAGTCTTGGAAAACAGGCTGTTTGTTGGCCCTCTTTTTCCTCTTTACCTTCTGGTTCTTTTTCAAAATCCTAATTTGTTGCCTGAGCTGGGTTATCGTGTTTAACATTTTAGTCCGTTCCTTCCTCAACTTCTTGATTTCCATTGATTCCTTTGAAGGAACGGTAGTCTGTCGATGGTGGACTGGATCATGACCAGTTGCTAACTCTTCCTCCTGGGGTTCTTCCTCACTGCTCTGCTCCGGCTGTTCTGGTGTATGCACCTCAACTGGTTCTGATTCTTCTTCCTGGGGTTCTTCCTCTAGATTTTCCTCCTGTGACATGGGAACAGATTGTTCCCGTTCGGTATTTTCTTCCTCTTCATCATGCATGGGCATGTTCTCTTCTTGAAATTGGTCGTGGGGATTCTCTGAGCTAGAAGGTTGACCGTATTTACTCATATTGGCTAGGATGGCGGCCAAGTCATCTTCTCTTAGTAGGTCTTGTAATGGACTATTCTCCTGCTGTCCCCTTTCTTCCTCCTGTTCAGTTTCTGCTTCTTTTTCTGTTCCCGAAGGTTCGGGTACTTCTTCTTCGGGTTGCTCATATTCAATTATTACTGGTTGGCTGGTGCTTCCCTGAAGCTGTTCCAGCCTTCCCCTTATTCGAGCCAACCGGGCTGACTTTCTGGGTTTATTTATGCTTCCTCTCATCTGAGCTAACCGAGCTGATTTCCTGGGTTCCTCTGGTTGCTCGGGTGAATCAACTACATGCTTTCGCTTTGCGGGTTCTTGGTGTGTCTCTGGTTGTTGTGATGTACTAGCAACATTTTATCTGCGTTTTGCCGGTTGTTCTGGTGGGTTTATAGAATGTCTACGTTTCGGGGATGGTTCTGTCAATCCCCCTTCACTCAGTGTAATGAGTCTTTCCCAGCTGCTCTGCTGCTGGGTAAGACTATAACTAAAAACAAGTCGAATTAACCCGTGGTGACTAACAATTGCCTCTACGTGCTGTGCCCTTTTCATACTTTGTGCAGCATCATGCAATAACGAGTTTAAGAGTGCCGGTAAATTCACAGAGCATTTCTGTTTTAGAACAGCTAAAAGTTTAAGGTGTCGTGGTCTTACCACGTCTTTTCTTCCTTCGCAAGTAATGTAGCTCTGTACTATTCTTGCTAGCTCCGTCCAGGGTTCGCCTAGGGTCGCTGGCAGAATTCCCTTCCCTTTGATTGTCAAATGCTGGCCTTCATCCTGGAAGATGTCGATGACCTTCTGTAATCGTTCCTTTTTGAATGTCCATACCGGTCCAATAGCTGGTAGTCCTGAGACTTCTGCAATTATGGCATCAGTGACCGCTATTCGTTTCCCTCTTACTATGGAGTAGTCATCTTGTAAATTCTGCAAGAACTCCATTGCTACTGTCTCATTACCCTCCTGTAAGCGATTGAAATAGTTTAACCATCCTACTCTTTCCAGGATTTCTCGGGCAGCAGCAGAGATCGTTAGCTGTTGAGGCTCACTACGAATTGCCTTTCCCCCCATGATTTCGCTGTGATTTCTAAATGGAACAACAAAAAAACGTTTTCGGTTTGAAACACAGAGAGCAAGGTTTCGCAAAAGAAAACACAGAGTATGCAATAGTGCAGCAAAAACAACTTGTGCGAAAAAATAAAAATAAAAATGTGCCATGCCGTGAAACCATGCCAAATCGTCGTGAACCAGATTTTCCGAATGATGAATTGACACGTAATACAGGGAATGATGAGGTTAACCTCCCCCCCCTCAGTGTGATAGGCTGTCCCAGCCGGCAAATAATGGAGCAGCACCCAGTCTGTAATCAAGTCAGAAAGGAACAGCATGTGAATTTATGCCATGTTGAGAGAGGACAACAGATTACCGAAATCGAGGCGGAGGATGGATCGCGTGTTATGATTTGAGGCTGCTGTGTTATGATTTGAGGCTGATGGATAGGCATGTATCGTACTCGCCAATCTTAAGCGGTCATGGTCACCTCCATTGCCATGATTGGTAATGATAAATATTCATGCGGTGTATAAATCAGGAAATAACATATAATTAGTGCCTAGGATATGAAAACAAAAGAGTGTTAATATCTTACCTATTGGTGGAAGCAAGGTGACTTCGATACCATTAACATTACTCTGCTGCCAACAGGTGTCCATAACCTTGGCAGAGTTGTTTTTTTCACCCCCGGAACCATGATCCTGTGTGTATACTTAGGACTGTTATTATGTCAGAATGTAGACCATTATGCTGGCTTGGTGACCAGTTAACCATAATGCCATTCACGAGGAAAGAGCGAAACGTGGGCAGGCCGGCTCTTAATGAGACCTCCTGCTCCAAGGTTTGTTTATTTTGATACACCTTTTGGACCATATCCCTGGTGTGGTGGCCAGAATGGGAATGCCACTTCACTTCCATCCTCATGATCATGGTAGGCTGGCTCTCGATGAGACCCCCTATCCTGCATTTGACATTTGACATGCTTTTTTCTTTTTCCTTATTTATACACAAAGGGTGGTTCAGCACTCCTTAAGAGTAGGAATGGTGGAAGAAGTCTTATTATCTCAATAGGAAGATATAAACTCTTTGCTCTTATTCCCAAGTACTAATAAAAAGATTTTTAAGGGAATCAGCATGATAAGGATAACCAATCAGGGCAAAATTAGTAAAACCATGTCACAAAAGGTAAGAAATAAGTATGTCCTTCCATCTGTCCTCTTATTAATGCAGAGCCTTATAGATATAGCGATTTATGATTTGCAGATTTTCAGTATGCTGTGTTTTTATATTTCATCGCACAAATACATAGCTGAAGCTTGAAGACTAGAAAGAAGACGGGAAAAAGCATCCTCAATTTAAATCAGCAAAGAGATCAAAAGTATGCAGATGGTGTTCCGTTGAAAAAGCAACAACGATGGATAATAGAAAAAGGAACAAAACTGTAAATGTCGTTCCTTTTGGGAAAAGGAACGGCAATCATACTAAACACTCAATATGCCATTTCGTTGAAAAAGTCAACACAGAAATAAAAGAACGCCGTTTCTTTGAAGGAAAAGGAACAATGGTAACCAAAAAGGAACAGCGATAGACGTAACAATATCGTTCTTCTGAAAAAGGAACAGCAGAGATCCGAATGCTGTTCCTTTAGAAAAGGAACAACAGAACAAGCAAAACCAAAATAAATAAAAAACATACATATGCTATTAGAAGAGCAACAATCAAACTTTGTGGAAGAAAAAGGAACAGCAAAATGACAAGAATTTATTCAAATCAAACTTATGTACAAGAATCACTCAAAAACAAAAACTTTATGTACAATTTGCAAAAAGAAATAGACCCTTAATGAATTACAGGTGAGGAAGATTTATCTTCTTCTCCTAAGATCTCCAGATCAGTATCTCGGCGTATTTGCTGGCAAAAGGATTCCCGAGTAAGTGGTTTACGGTAGAGACGGACTCGGTGGCCATTTACCTTGAATGCATATCCAGAACCGTCAATAGTGATTAGAGTAAGAGTTCCATTGTCATGTACCTTCTGGATTTCGTATGGTCCCAACCATAGAGTCTGAAGTTTTCCAGGGAAGTCCTGAAACCGAGAATCGTATAACAGAGCCCAGTCTCCCTCGTGGAAGACTTTGTTCTTAATGAGCGCATCATGCCATTTGGCTCGCTGCTGTTGAATTAATGCCGTATTTTGTAGTGCAGAGAGCCGAATTTCGTCTAATTCATTGATCTGCTGTAGTCGATTGAGTTGTGCCTCCGTTAAGTCTAGGCCAACTTCCTGTGTTGTACGCAGTGTTTGGATTTCGAATTCTATGGGAAAAATAGGTTGTTTTCCAAACACTAGTTGATAAGGTGAGTAACTGCAGCCCTCCATGTGGTTCGAGCAGGCCCGCAGTGCTCGTGCCTGCAGCTCAAATATTTTGTGATGCAATAGCTTTAGATTGATTCTATTATCTATCATACTTTTACCCGTCGCCCGCTCGTGGGTGATATGGAGGTATCTTGCGTCGGGATATGGAGCAATTGTTAAGTGTTGTACGAATTTATGCCCAAATAAATCGTGGTCCTCCATCCGTAATTATTTCCCTCAGAAGGCCATAAGGGCAGGGGATACGACCGCAGAACTGTATTATATCCTTGGTGGCTCTCGGTAATGCTTCTGCTCCACTCATTTGGTGACATATTATGTTGCCACCAAATATATGTTTTCGATTTGATGAAGGTTGATGGGTCCAACGAAATCCAGAGCCCACCGTTCGAATGGTTCGATGACGAACTGTGGTTTCAGAGGCATTTCATCAGCTTGACCAGGTCGTCCTGCTCGCTGGCAACTGTCACAGGCTTGGACGAACTTCTTTGCATCCTTAAAGATCGTAGCCGCAATATCCCCGTCCGTGTCACTTTATGTCCGCTCCCACGCTCACGAAGTGGTGGCCACATGGTCCATCGGTGATTTGCTTTATAGGATGTCAAAGATTTCATCCTCTAACACATCGCCCGATATGCATGTCCGGCTCCGTGTGAAAACAAATAACCTCCAACTACCAAAATCGAGAACTTTCCGAATACGCTCTTTGTCAGGGAGTTAAATGTTTGGTAGTAATTTACCTACCGCAAGGTAATTGGCAACATCAGCATACCAGGGCGTTTGAACAGCAACAGCAAACAGGTGTTCATCCGGAAATTGATCTTCCACTGCTGCTGCATCGCTTGATTTTGGTATCCTTGAAAGAAAATCGGCTACAGGGTTTTCTTTGCTAGGACGGTCCTTGATTGTGATATCGAATTCCTGCAATAAGATTAACCATCGAGTTACTCTGGCATTTGTGACAGGCTTATTTGCTAAATATTTTATGGCAGAATGATCTGTATACAAGATAACAGGGTAGCCCGTGATATAATGTCTAAATTTATTGACAGCATGTATTACAGCTAGAAATTCTTTTTTAGTAACAGTGTAATTCAATTCAGCAGGGGATAAATTTTTGTTGATGTAATATATAGCATATGGTTTTTTATCCTCTTCCTGCCCAAGGACTGCACCAATGGCTGTATCTGAGGCATCAGATGATATCTCGGGGAAGAGCCCTCGTGTGCTTGGTTTCATGAGGACTGGGCCGTGGATACAACAACTCAAAGCTTCTTTAGATCCTCTAAAGCATATCACATTTGTCCGTCCAAAGGAAATCAACGTTACTTACCAAGTACATAAAGGAGCAGCAATGTGTGAATAATGCTCTATAAATCGTCTATAATAACCTGAAAATCCAAGAAAACTGCGTACCTCTGTTTGAGTAGTAGGAGTGGGAATAAGCAAAAGCATTTGGATTTTGGCCGGGTCTACCTGAATGCCGGCTGCTGAGACATAGTGTCCTAGGATAAGTCCTTCAGTCATCATCAAAAAACATTTTTCATTGCTTAAGCAAAGCCTAGTAACAATGCAGCGTTGTAGGACTTTCTCTAGGGTGCCTAGAGCTGGATCGAAGTCATCTCCGTATGGTGTAAAGTCATCCATGTAAACTTCAAGTCCATCATTGATTAAATCTGCAAAAATACTAAGGATAGCCCTCTGAAATGTGGCAGGAGCATTACATAAGCCAAAAGGTAAAACTCGATAGGCAAATGTTCCCCAAGGGCAAGTAAAGGTAGTTTTATCCTGGTCTTCAGGGGCAATCTGAATCTGATTGTATCCACTGAAGCCATCCAGGAAAGAAAAGAACTTCTTCCCTGCTAAAGTGTCCAATACTTGATCTATAAAAGGAAGAGGAAAATGATCTTTTTGTGTTGCCTTGTTAAGTTCTCTATAATCCACACAAATTCTCCATTTCCCATTCTTTTTTGGTACCACCACAAGTGGAGAGACCCATTTTGCTATCAGAGATAGGGTAGATAAAATTCACATCTAAAAGTTTTTGAAGTTCAGTTTTTACAACATCTTTTAGATGGGGATTAAGTCTCCTTTGCGGCTGACGCACAGGTCTGGCATCTTTTTCTATGTAAATGTGGTGTGTACATAACTGGGGATCGATTCCTTTCATATCAGGGTAGTCCCATGCAAATGCTTCTTGATATTTTGTTAACAGCTGGATGAGCTTTGTTTCTTGTTCAGGTGTGAGATTAGCATTGATGTTTAAAGTTTTCCCCGGTGCAATTTCCACAGTTTTACTATTTGCAACAGAAGTAACAGGTATTATTTGATCATGAATATCTTTCAGATCTTCTTCTCTAATTCATTATCAATGCCGTTTTATCATGTTAACTTGTGTGCGAGGTTCGGGCTTTGAGTAATGAAATTATTAATGGCATCGTCGTTTGATTCGAAAATCGAGTGCCTCTTGTAAAGTTAATGGAGACCAATGTTATCGCATATGACAAAGCCATTCGTTGAACGTCAGGACACTCGTCGCTGGAGGATATAGAACTAAATTTTTGCTATTTGGTCCTCTCGTTATGGTCATATTTCCCTGCCGACAGCCAATGTAGGCATCGGCAGTAGCGAGCCAAGGTCTACCTAAAATTAGCGGGTGTCCGTCAAGTCGGGTTTTTGGATTAATTATCAGGAAATCAGTTGGATACTCCCAGGATTCTACAGAGACCATGACATCATGTAGAGTGCCCTCTGGTCTAACCACAGATCGGTCATCCAGTTCTAACAGAGTAGAGGTGGGTTCTACAGATGTAATGCCGAGCTTTTGGTAAGTTGTGGTTGTTAAAATATTAATTGCAGCCCCTAAATCAACTAAGGCATTAGGCAGGGTCTGGCCATAAATTTGAACAGTTATAATTGGGTTCCCGGGGTCTTCATATTTAAGGGGTGTTTCTTTTCCCGACAATAGGTCAGATAAGGTGCCGACTACTTGGACTCTTGGATTATTTGTTATATTCCTCCTTGGTTTCTTTATGCACAATTCTTTTATGGTTTTGGCGTATATGGGAATGTCTTGAATGGCTTGGAGGAATGGAATTTTTATGTACAAGTTTTGTAATTCTCCCAGAATTTCGAAGTCAGGATATTGTATGGATCGAGGTATGGCTAATCGTTCTGGGAATGGGGGAGAGGATGTGGTTGCTTGATTATGAGTTTGTTGCTTATTTACATCCTCTTGTTGTGACTGATGTTCTCTGGGTAACTGATCTTCAATATGAACTGTTTTATCTCCCTCAGTTTCAATTATACGTCCAGATCTTAACTGAAGATCATTGCACTCACTCAGGTCGGGTCCTAGTTCTGGTGATTCTATGATTTGAATAGATTGGACCTGCCTGTTGTTTGGATTGGGATCGGGTTGGGCTGGGAGTTGCGGTCTCAGGTTAGACTGGGGATTTTGTTGTAAAGCTAGCAAAGTAGGTTGAGGGAGCGGAATAGTTCCAGCTGGGTGGTACATCGGTCTTTGCCAGCTTGTCTGCCAGGGTGAACTTTGTGAAGTAGAGGGAGTCCATTGTGAAGGATATGGGCCATTTTGCCAATATGGTGGAGTGTAAGGGAAATTTGGCCAACCAGTTTGGCTTGTTTGATTTAGCCATGGATTTGGAGAAGGAAATGATTGTGGTGACCAGTTTGTAAATGGGGTTTGAGATTGATTTTGCCACATACCATATTGTTGAGCATTATATTGTGGGTTTTGAAAGAAAGAGGTTGGGTCCGGAAACATACCAGGTTGTCTCGGCTGCCACGGGCGGCGCTGGTTGATCGAATTCACCGATTCTGGTTCCTCGTCTACTTCCTTATATACCGCTTTCAATCCAGGAAGTGAAGGGCAGCTCTCCGTAAGGTGATCTTTTGTACAGATGGCGCATGTTTGGACTTTATCCAATGGACACTCCTTGTGGCTATGTTTTTTTCTGCATCGGGGGCAGAAGATTGCCAAATTCTGTTCTGCCTCCAGCTGCTTCTGTTTAGCCTGCACAATATCAAGTTGTGTAGTTACTGTCCCCATAATATCAGTTTTAAAATTTTCTAATAAATTTCCAATTTCTGCACGTGTTACTCCTTCTGCTGATACTTTATTATCTCTTGCAAACCGATCATATTCTGCCGGTTTTATTCTTGTGCTGCCTCTCGAACTCTTGATACATAAGTCAAGGATGTCAGTAAAATTCTCTTGATAAATATCCCCTTTGCCCATAATGTTTAATGTTTCAATCCATTGTTCCTTCATACCCCTCATTAATGCAGTTTTTAACACATTATCAGGTAAAGGTAGCGATGAATAAGGAGATCTTTGTAAGTTATACTGAAAACGTTCCACATACTCCTCTAATGTTTCATTTGGTCTGGCTGTCATCTGAAATATTTCGTCTTTTAATTCTCTAGACCTACAATAATCCTGGTATTTCTTTAAGAAGGATTGTTTCATTTGATCCCAATTGTTGATAACCCCGCCACCTAGCCCCATGAACCATCTTAAAGCAGCCCCTTTCAATGTAGAGGGGAATAATTTCAATTTTTGGGGATCGGTGGTGTAATCATACCCCCGACATAACACATCGAATTCGAATAGGAATGCATCCGGATCTTCTGATGTGAGTCCGTGAAATGTGGGGATATGCTGAAGAGGGATAGCTTTCATGGGTGCATTTGCTGCAGAATCCACTATAGGATATTGTAATGTATAGGTTTGAGTGTTTGGCTGGTTTTGAGCGTTTGGTTGGTTTTGAGCCATGGGATCGAATATATGCCAGTAACCTTCTGGGATATCTAGGAGGGTATTCCTAGGTTGGGTGGGAACGGTTTTGACAGGGATCTTTTTAATAGCGCTTCCTTTATCTGGAATAATGGGAATACCAGGTGTTTGAGGAGATTGAATCTCTTCAACAATGAATTTCGCAGCACTCCCCTTATCTGGGCTATCTAATGGCTGATTTGTTTCAAGAGGAGATTTTGGTTCCTTGGTTTCCCCTGTTTCTCCTTCTCCTTCGCAAAAGTTGCTAGAGTTCCCTTCTTGCAATAATTCTGGAGTGGAATTTTCAACTTCTTGAAAGTCCTGCTCCTCAGTTTGACTATGCACCTCAGCACAGGCTACAGATGGTGATCCTGTGGCCTGAAGGGAACTAGTAGGCGGTTTGGAAGTGTTTTTCTTGAAGCCTACCGATGGCTGAGACTCTGTTTTCTTATATATTTCGTCTATGAAGGTCGTTCGGCCAAGGGTCACCGGCCCCTTAGCTTTTTCAGGTTTGGATGGGGGTTTGATATTCTTTTCTGGTCTTTTCTGCTTAGTCATGCACTCAAAAATAAACTACGAACTTTTATTCAAACAAGCAACAACAAATCTGTTAGGAAAGCGGATAATGAGCAGGTCTTTTACATGCTCTGCACGTAGGTTCTTACCTTCCATTTTTAGGATCCAACTCCTCCCTAACAGGCTTGTACACTACTCTGAAAAAAAACAAATGGCTACACTCTTTCCCCGGCAACGGCGCCAAAATGTAGAGCTATAAAAAGGGTCTCTTTCACCTCTAATCACCTCACATTAATATGTCAACCCGAGAGCGTTTTGTCATTACAAAGAGTGACTCAATCCGAGGCTCATTCGTCAGAGTAATGCTAGTAGTACAGTGCTTAAGATATACAAGAGTAAACGGATGCTTAACTGAAATCAAATTACTTTAAAGAAATAAATCACACACTCAGGAAACTCAATAACTCATCAGTCAAGGGTTCGGTAATAATAAACCATCCCTTCAGAAACTGATGGAAAAGGAACTAAAGCATAGATCACAAGCCTGGGAGCTAAACAGTGACTGATACTGCTCACTACAGTCTTAGATCATCTCTCACAGCAAACCATCAAATGAAGATAAATAGATCAGCAAAGGAAATAAAGGATTAAACCACAATTCTGAAATGGAACAGCAACTCTAAAATGGAACAGCAAGTGAATACTAAGTCTCGCGGGTTATAATAAAACTCAATCTATACACTCTTTGCAATCAAGGAACATTCTATCATTCTAAAGGCGAATTACACAAATCATATTAATGGAACAGCAATAACGATTAATGAATTATGGAACAATACTGATTCAGTAGAAACGCACACAACACAAATGTTAATATAGCAGCTCTGTAACATAACAGTAAGGATATGCGATTAACTCTTGAAAGGAATAATAACGCAATGCGGAGTTAACACACAAGTCTAGCTGTAGAAACTTCAATGATTCAAACTTGAACAGAGCATGTAATATGAACTTGTAAAGCATATCAAATAATCGACTAGCAATAATAAACAAACCACACAGAAACGAAGCTGTAATGGTACAGAAGCAAGTGTCCTTCGGGGCCGGGCCCTTAGCCTCCAAGGATGCACCGCTTTAGGTTAACGCAGACGCAAAGATGGAATAATCACCAGGCTTTCATTAATACATTGACCAAAAATACATCGAACCAGTTCTCAACAAAGCTTAATAACCAAATCTGATGTTTTACAGAATATTACATAAAACGTATCTTATCTCGCCATTTCCTAAACTAACAGTGCTGTCTCTTTTTATAAGGACGATGGCGGAGATGTCCAAGCAGCTAGATAAATAAAGCAGCGATCCCTCAGGATCTTCGATCCTGAGGGATTCGCCAAACAGTTAACTCTTCATCCTGTCTTTGCTATTGCGCTGAGCTGGTGTCCTCTCCTCCTTGCTCGAGCCGATTCACCTTGGTCTTGTTTCCCTATGTTTGCATTCGGTTCTCATCCAGAGGGACAGCAGTTATCTCCACTTCGTTCTTATCTTTAGAGCGGCAACTCTTCGTTTTCTTCTTTCCCTGTATAGAAAATAACCATTATCAGTGGCTAAGTTATACACATCGATTCTCACATGTTTTGTGATAGTTCCTTATGACTTTCCAAATCCATGATACAAAAGGTTCACAAATTGTATTAAAAAGTCATTAAAGTAATCAGCAAAATCATACCTTTTCAGTACTCCACAATGCACTGATAGGAAAGTTCATCGGCTTCTGGCCCACTAAAAAAGCATTGAGAGGATGGATTTCTTAAAAGTGGAAACTCAAAGGAAACATTTACCTACAGCTATGCACTAAAGGCTTCTTCAATGTGCTCTTCACATGCACTGAAGACAAAGACAGAATCGTGGGCAGAGGTCCCTATTTCTTCAACACTACAGACCTATACCTCCAACCCTGGATGGAGCGATTCAACCCTGACAAACAAGATCTTACCTGGGCCCCAGTCTGGATTCGGCTCTACTCCCTCCCCAGGATTACTGGGATGAGCTGACCCTTAGAGACATTGGCAACACCCTAGGGGATTTCGTTCGGATCGAAGAGGAGACCAATATCAACCTCTATGCAGCATATGCCTGCATATGCATCTATATGAACTTGGAGGACCCTCTACCAGGCGAGGTAAGTCTGTTGCATGAAGATTTTGAATGGACACAAACTGTAGATTATGAGCATATTCCTTTCAGAAGCAGGAAGTGTCACCAACATGGGCACCTCTTCAGAGATTGTCCCCTAAACAAGAAAGCTATGGCTGAAAAGGAATCCAACGATCCAGAAGCAGAAGGATTCATGAAGGTAGCAAGCAAGAAAAGGCACAACCAAAGAGCTACCCCTCGGCAGAATAAAAAAGGACCTACGACTAGCAACAAATTCATGGTTTTAAACCATCTAAATGAAAATGAAAATGAACCAGTAATCGAGTTTAGGCACACCTCCATAGAGTAGGCCCAATCCTCAAAAGCGCAACAAGACGAGGTCCCCCTTGAGACCTTCCTAAAACCTCTAACTGCAAGCTACGCAGGGGAAAAAAATGCATCAAAAGGAAAAGAAAAAATCATAGAGACGATCCTAGAAGTCATGGAGGAATAACTAGAAATCATTGACCTTGAGGGACTAGATATCATAGGGTTAGAGGATGCCTGTAATAAGAAATACTTCAATTCTATTTCGGAGCAATGGGTCCAAAAGATGGAATAAATCCTAGCCAGAGTGCAAAAAATCCCCTCTCTGGGTATTTACGGGGGCATTCTCATAAACACCAAATACTTCACGAAATAGTCCCGCAAAAGGTGCATAAAAACAACTCTGCAAAGAACTATAGAAATAGGAAAAGAAATGGTGGATTTAGGGCGATTCGCGAAGACAAGATTCTTCGCCTACACCACCAATCCAATCCCATGAAGATCATCTCCTGGAATATAAGAGGGCTCAACAACTCCACTAAGGACATGATAATAAATAAAAGGATTACTGAGGAATGCCATGAAATATTCTACATGCAAGAAACCAAATGTTCCAGCTCCACTCTAGATACAATCTTCAAAAAAATATGGAAAGGTAGCAATACAATAGAAGTTGATGCCAACAGAGCATCTGGAGGCCTGGAAATCATATGGAACCCCCAAATCATCTCCTTAGATAAATTTCATGCCAGTAGACACTTCATCCAGGCCAACTTTCACCTGATTGGCACAAACATCCATGGTCTGCTCACAAATGTCTACTTTCTCCAAAACATCCATAAAAAAACGAAGCTTCTGAACAACCTAGTAGAACTCAATAAACATAGAACCTTTCCACTCTGGCTCCTGGGAAGAGACTTCAATATGATAACCAATCCATAGGAAAAGAAAGGAGGAAGGATGCATATGGACTTGGACATTAATGGGTTCAAGAACTTCATTCATGAAAACCACCTCATCGATATTCAAACCTCCAATGGAATCTTCACACAGAATAATAAATGAGGAGGTGCCCACTAGATAGCCTCAATATTGGACATATTCATCATCACAGAATACTTCATCTGGTTGGGGGGTGACATAATTGCTACCATCATCCCTGCAGCAGTCTCTGACCACTGGCCAATCCAACTTCAATGGTTATAACCAGGTAACCATGCTCCCAAACCTTTTCACTTCGAACACTACTCGCTCTAGCACCCAGGGTTCAAGGATATGATTTCCAAATTGTATACCTCCATAGTATCCCTGCAAGGCACTAATATGCTCTAGTTATAGACAGAACTGAAAATGCTCAAAGGAAAATTGAAGGTCTGGAAAAAATCAAACTTTGGAAATATCTTCACAGAACAAAAAGAGTTGGAGGAAAAAAAGAAGAAGTTGCAACAAACTATTATCTAGGAATGACACTTAGCTGAGTTAGAAAGTCAGGAGAAGACCTTAACTACTAAGATGGAAGAAATAAGGAACTAGGAAATATGACTCAAAGAGGGAGAACGAAACACTAAATTCTTTCATCGCTCCACCATTCAGCACAGGATGCATAACAGAATCATTGTTCTCAAAAACCAAACTGGAGAGCAGCCGGAAATGCAAGAGACCATTACTAAGGAGCTGCGCAATCACTTCAGGAACACTCTACAAGAACCCAATCATCAGAGGCATGAGGCCATTGGGAAAATCACCCAAGACATTAGAAAGTTGATAACGGACAATCACAATAGGCCGTTGCTCACTGCCACCACCCTGGATGAGGTGGAACAAGTAATCTTCTAGCTAAAATCAGGGAAAGCTCCAGGTCTTAATGGATTTACCACCAAATTCTTCCATTTTTTCTGGGACACCATCCAAAACGAAGTCTAGGATGTAGTGGAGGAATCGCGCACCACTCACTAGCTTCTTCCAGCGCTAAATGCTACCTTCATCACTTTGGTTCTGTTATCACTTAGATTTTCCTTGAAGTTGTTGGGAAGAGGAAAGGGGTTTGAGGTAACCACAAACCAATCTTTTAGGTATAGAATCTAGCCAATCTGTACCCAGAGAGGACTCTCTCTGTAGAATTTAGCTTTGTTTTGGAAGATATTAGGCTAGTTATAAATTTCAGGGGTTTTGTTTGAATTTGGGTGGTGGAATTCAATAGCTGAGGGCAAGATTGAGTAGTTTCAGGCCATTGGGCTATGGAGTAAAAAAGATGGCTTTACTGGATTAATTTTATCAACAAAAGATGGTTTCACAGGGCAAGATAATCAAAAAGAGAAAAATTTTAGATCTAAAGTGAATGGAATGGATTTAAAATGGATGAAAGGCAATTAAGAATCTTTCAACACATTTATAAGAGGGAAAATTGAGTGATTATTAATAAAGAGCAATTAAGTTTTCTTTATTAAATAATCAAAATGCTTAAACTAGAAAAACAGGAGCAATTAAGAATTCACTGTTTAAAACCAGTTTATAAGAAAACAATTAGAATAAAAATGATTAAAATCAGATTACACTTAAGCACTTTATGATTTACTCTTTTTCATTGATCATTCAGAAATGAAACACAATGATATAATAAACAAATATAAATAATTTAAAACACAAGAGAAAGATGACTTATTGATCCGTAGTTTGACACATGAATCCTGTAAAAAGTCTTTCACTTCAATTCATCATCCAGCTTAGCCACAAAAAATTTCTCCAATAGCACTTTATTCCAAAATAGTCAACGTTACAACAAAGTCTAAGAATCCACCCTAAATACTCCGATTGAGGGAGTATTTGTACAAAAAGTTACAAAAAATATCTCATAACAACTTGAGATATTATCTAGGATGACTCATAAGTAAATTACAATAAAATAGAGACAGATGGTCTCGTAGATAAGAAATAATGATAACTGATGTTGTGTTGTTTCCTTCTTTTGAGAATATGCTGGAGGCAGGCCCTATGCTTTGGCTCATTGTTGTCCTCTTCAGTAAATTTGTGTTGGCTGGCCCGTTTAACTGATACTCTTTGACCTTTATTCATCATTTTATCCTTGTTTCCATGACTTACTATAGTACATAATCAAAAATTCAGGTAAGGATAATTTTTGCAAAAGTTATAACAGTTCTTCCCACCATTTATCTTCCGGAATTATGGTCCTTTGCAGCTTTCGGAGAGTTTCATTAGTCTCTGTATACCTAAAGAAAGTAGGTTGAACAGGAAACAAATTTTTTACTTCATGCTCAAGATAAAACAAATTTTCCAATCTATCATGAAGAATTTTTCCTGTAGGCAATGCTGTTGTTGATGAACTAGTTGAGGTACTGGCCTGATCGTCAGCATGCTTGTCCAATTTTTCAACATAACTTTCCAGGTCCATCAATTGGTCTTCTGAAACCAAAATATTAGGCAATCCTTTATTCAACAAAATATAAAATCTTTTTCTGAAGGCAGTGATTTCTTCTTGCATGTCAGAGCATCTTCGTTCCAAATTCTGCATCAGAGTTCTTTTGGTAAAAACTCTCTTTATTTCCAAAATAGTGCCTGTCCTGTCTTGAATGCCAAATTCTTCAAGTTTCTGCTTGTTCTGAGTATTTAGAAAATGGACGAGTTTATTAGCTTCATCAGGCATGTTTCCCAATTCTTCTCTTGCTCTTAGGACTTCTTCCATAGCCAATTTGACTAAATCATTCTGTTCTTGCATTATTTGAATTGAGGGCCAGACATCTTTTATTGATTGGATGATGTTGTCCCAAAGAATTTCATTTATTTCCTTTAAAGGCTTTTCCAATGTGAGATCCTTTTCTAATTTATGGACCAACTTTTCTAATCTGTTGATCTCTCTTGTTTTATCTGCAACATTCATCTTTGAGAGGTCATACTTTTGTTCCAAAGAGGTAAGTTGCTCCTTTTTTCTTTGTAGTTCAGTAGCTTGGAGTTTCATTTCCTCCATTGAATTTGTTAACTCTTCTGCACTTAAATTTGAAGTATTTACGTGGGACAATTCTGTTGGCTGGCTTGTTGTTGCAATACCTGTAATTATCTCTGGTGTAGATGCTGGAACACTAGGTTGTTTATATTTTAATGCATTTTCAAGCTCTTTTTCTATTTCATTAAGTTGCTCATTCAGTTTTAATAGCAAGTCCATTAATTCTTCTAGAGAATTTTGCTTTATAATTTCAGCAGTCTGAAGATGTCTTGATGCTGGTAACTTTAGTTGTTTTCTCAAAGCTGTAATGTCATCATCTTTTTTCTTGATTAATGCTTCTATTCCCTTAACATCTTTGGGGGTATGTCCCAATCCAATGATAATTTCCTCCAAAATTTTAATCCTATTGTATTTAGCCTGAGAAGAGGCTTTTTCAAGGCTTAATTGAGCATTGGTATTCTCCAAAGAATCCTGCAGTTTCTGGGTCATCATTGATTTATCTGTCAGAGTAGAATAAATCATCTCACATGTCTATTTATGCAGCTCAATTTGATCTAAAGGATGAATATCCTTTGCTAATACTTCAAAATTAGTCCTGATGTAATCTGCAGCTGTCTGAGGTTGCTGCACTTTGGGTTTGAAGTGACTCATTAGCATTTTTCCCTGTTGGATGTCAAAAGCTAACATCAACCTTTGCTGATTCTTAGGGGCCATTTTCAAACACTGATTGTAAATTTGAAGTCTGAGAGGATCATTTCTGGCCTTGATATTTATGAATGTTCTTTTAATGTCCCAGACATCTTTCACTGGTGGTTTGAAAGATGACACTTCCGCACTTTGCTGCCTTTGCAACTCTTTTTTCTATAAAGTAGTGGATGTCCCACTGTTTTCACCTGTTTGCTGACTACCCAATTGTTCTTCCCCTTGACTATCAAGGATTTCATTAACAGATTCCAATTTTGGAAGAGGGTTCAATTTTTGTCTTTTAGCATCTTGTTGTTCAGAAGATCCACCAATAGGAGTAGTTGCTTCAGCATCTCTCTTTTTTCCCTTTTCTACATTCAGAGGAGTTTGTAAAATTGAAATTTCTAGCTCATTGATCTGAGTAGGAGGAATCTGTACTTGACCCTATTCTTTAGAAGTCTGAGGCTGTTCTTTCATTGTAAATTTCTCTGTAATCTGTATGTCAACCTCTTTCTCCTTTCCTTTAGATGATACTGTAGCCAATGCATTGATTTCTTGTATATTTTGTTGAGAAGTCCCAGCAGAAGAAGGACCAATACCTGGTATTTGTACCTATCCAAAAGAGTCTAGGTCAAGTATCTTTTCAAGATCTTTCATTACATTTTCAAAATTGTCTTGCTCACTATCCTATTCTACCAATGTTCCTTCCATCCATTCATCCATATTAGCATATTGTTTAATTTCTGGGATTATTTGATGCATGTATGGTGATAGTTTGTTTTTCATTCTTCTATCACAAATAAAGCTAATTGGGTCATAGGGTACCCAATAGAATTTTTTTGTAATTTAAGATAATCTTCTAATATCCTTTCAGCTTCCTTACCAGCATCTCTAGAGTTACAGACAAAGGGACCTAGCTGGCTTTTAATCTTGAGTTGAGCCTTTTTCTTTGCATTACAAAAATGTACTATATTTGAGTTGATCATCTGCCTGAAATACTCTAATACAAAGAGTCTCATTGGGACATACTTAGGCAACTTGAATGGGCACAACTCACACCCATAAACTCTGATTTCTGTGTGATTCTGGTATAGGTACCAGTCACCTATCCGGTATTGTTTTGAGAGCTGAAGAATTTTCTTGATTTCATTACTGAGCCTAGGAGGAGAGACTCCTGTCAAAAAGGTGGTTGCTGGGTGTACAAAAAGATCAATAAACTCATTATAGGAATAAGGAGAATCAGGAGAATTATGAGTGATGGCGGACCAAAAGATCACAGACCTAGGATTTCCATTAGCATCAAGCTTTTTAACATGAAAAGGAAAAATTTCTGATTGGTAATAAAGCATGAGATGATAAATAACAGAAGAATACTTGAACACTCTCTCGGTCTCTAATCTCATGAACTGATCATGGATTTTGTCTGCAATGTAGGATGCAAAGTCATACTTGACAGCAGGGGGTTGTCCGGGGGTGAAAATAGACAACAATACTAGGGTTAATTGGTCAACATATTCACTAGTATTAAAACCCATTATAAAGGATATCATGTTCAGAATAAGTATACCCTCATTAGTGAAAAAAGTATACCTGTAAGGGGGAGTGCCCTTGGGCTGATGTTCTGGCAACATGAAGGTCTGGCAAAGATGACTCAACTCTTCATGGGATAATTTGGTAGATTTCTCAAGTAATTCTCCCATGGATAGGGGAGTGAGGGCTTGATCAGGTTGAAATTGCAACATCTCGTTAATAGACTGAGCAGTTATGGGAAAAAGGATGGTCTGACTTGGGGAAAAAACTGCTCTTAGATTGGGATCATAGTTTGCATGACAATAATGGATTATCTTAGGGAAAATGTGGACTGATGGAAGAAGGTACATGGGAAGATTAGATTCCCATAATCCAAAAATATCAGAACCTTTCAAGTAATTGTCTCTGCAATAGCAAAAAATTCTAAGAGGACTTTCACTGAGAACCAGGTCTTTAATTTGAAAATCTCTGTCAACTAATGGAAAATAATCTAAGTCTCTATGAAGTGCATTCAAGGGTGCGACATTTAGAGCTACGGGAACCTCCATTTCTGGTTCTTGTGGATTCAGAAATGAATTCAAGGTTTTTGTGAAAAACAGGAACAATAATTGCAGTTCTGGGAATAAAAAAGATCGAATTGAACTTCTTTTCAGTCTTCAGTGTCAAATTAAAACCAAAACCAGGATTTTTTACAGAGTTCAGCAGGAAATTGGAGTGAATACCTATTTACAAGAAATGAATAGTGTTTAAACAGGTGCTTGCTATGGTGGATAAACCCTGGATTACTTGACTGCAAATTTCTTTAGCGAGGTAGCAGTTGGCACACTTTGACAGTTAAATTCGAAATTGGTTGCCCAGGATACTGGTTACTGCATAGGATGATGAAAATGACATGGTCTGTTTGTTTTATTTGCAAAGTCAAAAGGTTGGCGGGTTTTCGCTTGATGACGTCAGCAAGTACGGTAGATCCGTCATAGAGGGTAGGCGGTAAGCAGTTTCCATCGCACTGCTTTTGGGGAAAGCTGGTTTCGAGCAGATGGGCAACGATTCCATACGATGAATGACGCGTGGCATTGTACGATCCAGAAAACCACTTGGCCATCGCGCATTATCGTTCGGACGCGGATGGCTAGCGATATCGATATCAACCGTAGATCTGAAATCGATCGATCGAATGGCCGTTGGGAAAGGGAGATGACGGGGTTTTAATATGGCGGGCCCGATGCAGTTAAACATAAATTAATTATATCGGGGGGAATTTGATTGGTGAGTTAGGCTATTAATTAATTGTGAGGATTAATTAATTCCCTTTTAAAATGCGAAAAAATCATCGGGAAGGATTTCCAAAGGATTTTTACCAGAGTTAAGAATTGGGGTATAGGATATATATCGAGATTTTAACTCAGGTAAGGGTTTTAACCTTAGGTTAGGGAGTCGGGCAACGGGAAAATATACAAAGAGATGGGTTATTTTGAAGTTTTGGTTTAAACTAAACTTCGGTTTATTTCTTTTTTTAAACACATATAAAATATGTTTAAAGGTTTTTTTCATATATTTTTTTATTATATGGTAATTAAATCATATTAATCTAATTACCATAGGGGGCGGGACTAATATTAAAGATATATTTTAGTCAAAGGGAGTATAATGGGGGTGTTTTATTTAAACATATGGGGATTAAATACTTTGACTAAAATTATAATAAATGGGTTTTTGGGTATTTTATAAAGAAGGAGTTATATATAGTAGGAGAATGTTATTCTCATAGGGATTTAAATAATAAATTAGAAATTAATATGACAAATGAGCTCAAGCGCTAAGTGTAAAACATTAGAATAATGTATTTAACTTATGCTTGCATGAAAAAGGGTTTTTATGGAATATTGCATGATTTTCCTAAGTAAAATGGGATTTTACTTTAGGAAAAGATTTTTTTAGAGGTGAATGAATGTCATGATGAATGATTTTAAGTACTTAGGTTTTTTCAATTATTGAGCCGAGGGTCCGGTCCCTCCAAAATTCAAGGAAATGCCTTGAGCCCCTTAAATTTTCAAATACCTTAGCACTTACGGGAAATTAGTGAAATATTTAGGGAAAAATGAGAAGGGAAGTTAATAATTTGACTTTGCCTTACTTGAAATTCTTCCAATGTATTATCTGCCTTTGCACTTGTGATGAAAGTAAAATATTAAACCATCTAAAGCCATCATTCATCACATGTAATTCAACAACACCATCTACCTACCCTACCTACTTTACTCTACCATTTTTCTTCTTTATTAGGGTGCACGTAGACTGGCAAACCCTTATCACACTTTTTCTTTTACATATGCAAATCTATCTAATTCTAACCTTATTACATCCAAGGACTCAGATTAAACTGTTGAGCTCCTTTTATTAACTCTATCTATCTACTTATCTGCCAAGATTAAACAATTTGGTCAGATTTTATTCTCTATCTCTAAAACATGAAATTTAAAGATGAACTAGCCAAGCCTAAACTATTTGACTATTCATAAATTGTGGCATAGGATACAATTTGCACACAATTTTTTTATTACATCAGAGCAAAAATTAGTGGCATTTATATTTGCACACTTTCCTTGGCCTTTATTTTGGTGGGGTTCGTTTTCTTTCACTTTTTTGGCCATTTTTATTTTTTCACCGTTTGATTTTTCTTTTAGGGTATACCCTCTTTACATTTTTTAAATTTTTTGATTTTTTGAGAATATGGAAAACCTTTGCAACAAGAAAAGGTTATGAACATATTTCATAGTTCATCAAGTCAATCATGAAATATGACACCTATTGGTATAGGAGTCTAACAGGTTCCAAAAGAAGACAATGCAGCCTCACCAAGTAAGTACAGGCCCATAGCTCTCTGTAATGTCATAATTTACCAAATTATCTCCAAAGTTATTTCTAATAGGCTGAAGCATCTCCTTCCAATAATTATCTCCCCGAAGCAAACATGTTATCTGGAAGGTACGGAAATTCTTGATGGAATTATCTTAACCCATGAAGTCATCCACTCTCTCCGAACCTCCAAAAAGCCTAACATGATTCTCAAAATAGACCTCTCCAAGGCTTTTGACAAACTCAGCTGGGACTACATAAAAAATGTACTCATAGCCTTCAACTTCAGCCACACCTAGGTTTGCTGGATCATGAGTCTCATCACCTCCCCTTTTCTCTCCATATTGTCAATGGTATTCCCTCTGCTACCTTCAACTCCTTAAGAGGCATCAGACAAGGGGACCCTATTTCTCTTTTCATCTTAATCATTATGTCTGAAAGATTGGGTCTCCTTCTCAAAAGCCCCATCTAGTCAGGTGCCCTGCATGGTTTACCCCTCCACAACTTGCCCCCCTCCTCCTATCAACAATTTGTGGACGAGAATATTATTATGGGTTACGCCTCAGTCTAGGAAGCCTGCACCCTCAAATCCCTTCTAGATTCCTTCTCTGAAGCCTCCGACATAGAGGCCAACCCTGACAAATCACAGATATTTTTCTTTCATACCCCCCATCTCACTCAGCGCAACATTTCCCATATCCTAGGATTCACCATCGCTTCCTTGCCCTCAAAATACCTAGAAGCCCCTCTTACTGATTCAACCATGAACCATTTCTCCTAGTGATCCACGGTGGAGAAAATGGAGACCAGATTATCCAATTAGACCCACCGTACCCTCAGTATTGCAAGCCATCTGGTTCTCATTGAATTTGTTCTGCAATCACTCCCCATTTACCTCTTCTTACTCCTGGTGTTAGCCCCCCTATGAAATTCTTGACAAGCAAGCTGGGGGCTATGTCATTTTGGAGACCTTCAAGGAATGCATCTCCCTTGAAGACACATCATTTTTGAGGTCTCTCTGTGCTTTGCATTATACAAGTCCCCTCTGCTGATTTCCATTTGAAGCCTCACTGGTTATAAAATTCTGCTCTTCACAGGGCCCATTATTATCCCATGTCACCCTTGCAAATACCATATTTGTCCCCTTGCTCCCCTTCTATCAAAGTGCCTTTGTTCCCCTCTTTTTCCCCTATTAACCCCCCAAATCCCCTCTTAAAATCCCTACACCCTTTGTTTACCCAAATTCCCCCTCCATCTCCCTATCGTTACCCTTGGGGCCTCAAAATACATTAAAACAGGCTAAAAAAACCCACTTCCGACCATATGATAGGCATCAGCCCCTATCCGCTAGCCCCACGCCTTTTTCTCTCCATGAGACCCGACATCGTACCCGAGCACTAGCCCCGAAGGTGCTCGTCCCATTTGTTCGTTGGGCGCGATCACAGCCGTCGATCTATACAGAACGGACGGCGATCGCCGCCCTTGCAGCCTCCGTAGTTTTCCTCATTCATCACCCCGCATTACATCTCCACCGTCCGTTTAAAAGCCAGATCTGACGGTCCAGAATGTACCTGATTCCGTGGGCCCCGCCGCGCAATGACACAAAACCGCCTGGTTTATTTCGCACCGCCTTTGGGTGGATGGCGGTTTTCCCCCGTTTCCCAACGATTCCATACACCTTTCGACACCTGTCCTCCTATACGATTTCAAAACCGTCGTTCCCGCTCGTTAACTCCATCCATCACGCGTTATTGTTCGGACACGGATGCCCAACGAAATCGCCGTAGACCGTCCGATCTGGAGCGGGCCATCCGACGGCTATCGCCCGTCCAAGATACACGATGTTTAATGTAATTGCGCACGCGATAGGTCATGCCATGGCCCGCCATCCGTCGTCCTTCGTCGTCGATCTCCGCCACGATCGACGATTCATTTTTTTTCCTTCGTCGTTGACTGTTCCGCTGTCCCCCGTTTCCCCACATCATCCGCCACTCCGTCCATTTTTTTTTTTTTCACTTTTTTCATGTTTTGTAGGGTTGTTAATGATAGAAGACCTCCATGATGCACAACCTCTGTTGCAGTGGCAGTGAAATCAAGAAAGATCATATTCAGCGGCTAAATTTATGAAAAATGACCCGGGAAGTTGGAGACGGGACGTTCATTAAAGGAACAGGGTTCATACTCTGTGGAAAACCTTCCTGTGCCATTAAAGCTCGAGCTAACCTGACAGAAGCAGGAATGGAGCGGCAGAGTGTTTTAGTACAAAGCAAAGAAGATTAAGGCACGTCAAAGGATCATGAGCATAAGTAAAAGGTAACATCAGGGTCTATTCGTCAGCAAAACGTTTTTCTTCATCAAGTACAGGGCGTCCATACAACTTTTATTATGCACAATGTCCCTGAAGGAATTTCCACCCTAACAGTAGTTCAAAATCACTAGAGCATTGATATGGAAGACTTCTCAGTAGTTTATTTTATTCGAATCACCAGGAGTACCACAGCCTAAACATGTCAAAATCACATCTGAAGAAAATCACTCTTTCATAAAAGGGGTGATAGAGATTAAATACTCAACATACAAGCAGAATGGGCCTCGGCCTTCTTTCTTTCAGATGTTTAATACATCATTTAGTGTTCACCTACCACCTCAGTCGATCTTCTTTTCATCATCGCTATAAAATAGAGAAGGGAATTATTGTAAGGGTTGTTGATGAGATATCAGAGAAATGCAAGTATTTTCCTCTTGAGACAAGTTCTCTGTGTAATATTGTAAGATAGGCTGAGATTTGATGTATTCAGACTGAATGTTCAAGCTATGGGCTATGATGTACCTGATTGGTGTTGTTTTTAATATGACAAGAATATTTCTTTGGATCCTGATATAAAGCAGCTGGTGATGTTTTCTTATCTCTTTGTTTGATTCCATTTCATTCCATTTCTACAGGCTCGCATCAGAAATTTGGCATAATATTTACCCTTGATAGGTACCTTATGTTGCTGCTCTCCCAGCCTTTTATGTTTTCTGCTTATATGTGTATCTGAATATTGATTTCGATTGGTTTAACCAGTGTAGTGGATGCTATTTCCTGCTCTCTGATGTATGAATTAATGAAATATATGTTTAGATGTTCTTGTTAGGATTTAGTTGGATGAGTTGAGAACACTGGAAGGTCTAGAACCCTGTCTCTGCCTCACTAGGATCTTTCCATCCCAATTAAGCCTCTCTAAGATCCCTCGTACTGCCTCTAATTTTGTCCAAGCAGGCCTGGAGTTAAATGACCTCTAGCCTGATCTATAGACAGAATCGGATGGTTCTCCTCCTTTCATTTTCAGTCCTTAATGTCCCATTCCAAATATCATTTTTAAGATCCAAATGCCCTAGATGACTAGCCCAACTAAAAGCTTGCACATTGAGCACAAGTAAATCCTTTCTTGACTCCATTGCCCAATGGCCTTGATGTTCTCTGAGTTATCTACCTTTGCCTAGTTTTCCTCTTTACTCATCCTTGTCTTATATTGGACCTTTCTTTCCTGATTCCCAACAACCAAACATAAACAATCAAACAAACAACCCTGAGCCTATAACTAGCCTAAAATCACAACATTTGAGCTTCAAAGATATAAAACCTTTGAAAATTTTGGAGAGATCCCTCTCTGGGCCTAGGAGGGCTAGATCCTAAGGTATGAAAGTGGTTCTATGTTGTCTCATCTTTTGGTCTTGTCAACCTGGCCAAAACATGGGAACCCCAACATAATGGCGACCATACTGGGGAGCATCTAAGTGCATTTCACCTTAAACATTTTTAAAGACTCAGAAGCTTAGAACTCTGGTTAGGTTGACAGTAAGCCACTCCTTTCTTGAATCGACCTCTATTGTTGAGTGTCCATCATACTCTTAGACAGAGCCTGGAAAGGGCCAGGTAGCCTCTGGATCTCACCCTCTTAGGAGGTGACATATCTGGTAAATGCCCTCCCGGTCAATCTCTGGATCGAGTTTGTTGTTTTGAGGAGATTCCTGAAAGGTGATAGTGCCTGAGCACTATGGTGGACAGTGTAACCCCTTAGATATACCCTAAAACCCTCCACCTGACGACTCCATTATTCCTAAATGAAGAGACTCCACTGGTGATCAGTAGGCCTACTGATTGTCTTGGTTTCACATAAGACTCCACTGGGAGACCAGCGCCTGAGACAACATCAACCACAGTAGAAGTAACAAGAAGGGTTAAGCAGCTTGGCTAAGAAACAACATTCTGGCTTTTAGAACCATTCACACAAGAGCTTATCCCAACCCCGACCCACTTGAAATAGTTGAAAATCCGGAGAGTATCCTCAAGGGAGCTCTTGCACCCAAAAGACCAACTATTTCCAACCACATTCATAGAGCTAATTCTGCACTAGAATACCTAGCAGCTCTATCACATTTCCTCCTCGACCTAGACCTACCTGACAGTTTACCAAGAGTTAGGTCATTCAATAATCTAGACCAGCCAGACCTTGAGCTTCACATTTCACCATCTCATAGTGGTCAACACACTAGGGACAGAGGAACCCCTCCATCTACACCACCTGATAGCCACTTCATTCAAAACTTAGGGCTCTCCCACCCTAGATCTGCCCAACAGACTTCTGCTGGTCCTAATATCCCTGTCATACATATACCAGCTGCTCAAACCAACCCTTTACCTCATCAACATATTATCATGGCAGCTTGGTATGCACCTTTGGTTTTACCACAACCCTTGTTACCCTTACCCAATGATTATCAGTAAAAAATCCCACACTTCACTGCTAAGGAATCCATCACAGCTTAGCAACGTGTAGATAAGATGGAGGATTCCTTTGACTACATGGAAATTGATGATGAAATGATCAAAATGAGAATATTTTCCCAAAGCTTAGGGGGTGATGTAAAGAAATGGTTTAAAAGCTTACCTCCTGGCAGTATCCAGGATCTCCCTGCCTTATATCAGACATTCATCAACAAATGGGAAACCAGGGCAAACCCTCGCTAACTCTTAGCAGAATACATGAGCCTTAAAAGGAATGTGGGGGAGAGTGTCCATGATTACACCACTAGATTCAACAGCATTTACAATTCTCTCCCTCCACATATGAAACCTCCACAAGGCATGGCCCTAGCAAAATACCCCGAAGGGTTTGATGCTGACATGGCCTATGAGCTTAGGGATAAAGAGTACACCACATTGGAGGACATGCAGAAAGGAGCAGTGAACATAGAGGAAAACCTGATTGAGAAAAGAGAAAGACTGAGGTATGAAAAAAGGGTAACATATAGGGATGACACTGTAGCCTCCACATCAGATCCAAACTATGATAGACTATCCAAAAATGTGGATAAGCTGCAACAAATGATGGAAAAAATGGTTGTCACAGTTAGCAATCAGAACAGAAACCAGAACCAAAACTTTAGAAGGAACAACAATGCTCCCAACAGACAGAAAGAATCAGATCAACAAGTTATTCCCCCATTCCAAAACTTTCTTGATGAAGATGAGGGAATCATAGAAGAGTCTGAACGGAATACAATAAACATGTTTGAAACAGAAGACTCAGTCCTTAACTATGATTCAGGGGAAGATTAGCCCTCACCTTCATACTGGGATGAGGAACGATTAGAAACTGAAGATTACAGATTAGGATTTGAAAATGCCATGATGCGGGTCAGAGAACAATATGAACTTAGGAGAAAAAAGAACCAATAAATTTTCAAAACTGAGACTCCTGAGGTTACCATCAAGAAAAGACCTGATAAAACTTCTAAAGCATCTGTTGTAAATAGCAAATCAACAACTGAAAGTTCTGGGAAAAACAAAGAAAAAGACAACCAGAAGAATGAAAAACGAGGTGAGTCCGCTAGCAGTACTAGCACTTCAGTTAGTAATCCTGATACAATTGTCCCTAACCCTATACATAATGAAAAATTACAAACTGATTCGGTCACCAAGGTGGCTAATAAAACAGAGTTAACCATTTCCAAGAGTCAGACCACTTTCAATTTAGAGAGTGAGATTGCAAAAATCAAAATCTCTGTACCATTATCTGAGATGGCCACTCAGGATGTATATAAGGTCCAAATTTTGAAAGCATTGAATCTGGGGGAAAACAATGACACTGTAAATTTGAATGATGATCAACCTGCCCTCCTGTTTGGTCCAAAGATTGAGGGAAAATTTCAGGAAGGGGTAGTCCCACCTTTCTATATCAGTCTCAATATTCATGACAAAATACTCCACAATTCCATGCATGATTCTGGAGAATCTCACAACTTAATGCCTAAGGTAGTGATGGAAAATCTAGGCCTAGAGATAACACGACCTTACAAAGATCTATATTCGTTTGATTCTAGCAAAGTAAAATGCCTAGGCCTAATAAAATACTTATGTGTGAGCTTGACCCAAATTCCTGCTAGGTGTATGGTCATGTATGTGATGGTGGCAGATGTGCCACCTAAGTATGGCATGCTATTGTCAAGATCATGGGGAGCCAAATTGCAAGGGAATATGCAGATGGATGGCTCATATGCCACTATCCCTATCTTTGGCCAACTTAGAAGACTGTATAGAGAGTCCCAGATGAAATTCCTAGTCAGTAGCCCCGAGAAACCTGAAAAATTCACCATTATACTCTATACACACAGACCTGGATTCTTTCATTCTTTATAACAACCAATCTTTAGGAGAACTGGAATCTGAACGCAGAAATACAAACAAGGACACAGAGCCCGTGGACTTTAGCATAATGGCTACCCTAGAAGAATACGATGAAGAAAACCATGGGCAGGGTACTGAAAACGAAACTCAGGATGAACCAGAAACACAATGCAGTCAGCCTATTAGTCACACCTCTCAAACTAATACACCATGTGAAGAACAAGACAACCCACAACCTAGTACAGACCCCCCAACGCAACATAATGGCGAACCCCTGTGGGAGATGAATTTCGATGGGTCCTATACTAGAAACAACGTTGGAGCAGGGGTGTGGCTACGTAACGTAGAGAGTGGTTATGCAGAGAGCCATGCTGTCAACCTGCATTTCAAATGCACAAATAATATTGCAGAATATGAGGCGCTCATCCTAGGTCTAAACCTATTGAAAAAATTAGGAGCCCATAGGATAGCTGTGCGAGGAGACTCTGAGTTAGTAATCAAACAAGTGAATGGTGAATACGCAGCGAAACACCCTAGGTTGAGGGCGTATAGGAATGACACTATGGACTTATTGAAAACCTTTTTGGAATATGAATTGGTGTTTGTTCCCAGGAGTCAAAATGTTATTGCTAATGGATTAGCTTGCCTGGCTAGTTCATATCCTAAGACTCCCCCTGACAAACAGATCATCATTCAAACCAAATTTAGACCTGCAGTGCTAGACAACGAAAAATATTGGCAGGTCTTTGAAGGAGATAAACAGATCGAAGATTTCCTGGTGGGCAGGAATGAGTTTGAATTTTCTGATTTGGACTCAAAACCTGATGACAGCTGCCCAAGTGAAGATCCCCCAGATGAACAAGAAACACCCTGTAACATAGAAATAAACACCTTTTCTGAAGAAACTGGAAATCTGACCACAAAATGTGAAAACGCAGATAGTGAAGAAGTAGAAGTGTTGCAGGCCAAAGATAAGAACATACCCAGAGGCCTGGCACCCCTAGAGGACCTTTTTGAATTTGATGACGTAGCAAAAAAGCCCACTATAGAACATGCAGACTCAGATGTAGAATAATGCAACATTGGCACTGAAGATAGACCCAAAATGATCAAACTGGCTAAGTCCATACCTGCAAACATGAAGAAAAAATATATTGACTTGTTTAGGGAATTCATTTATGTGTTTGCATGGAGCTATGAAGACTTAAAGGCCTATGACACCAACATCATACAACACAAGATACTCCTGAAGGAAAATCATAAGCCTTTCAGACAAAAACTCCGTAGGATCAATCCAAAACAATTGCCTGCAGTAGAGAAAGAGATCAAAAAGATGTATGATGCAGGCATAATAGTCCCAGTAAGGTTTTATGATTAGGTTTCAAACTTAGTGGCTGTGAGAAAGAAAACATGGGAGATCAGACTATGCATAGACTTCAGAAATCTCAACAGAGCCTCCCTGAAAGACAACTACCCTTTGCCTAGAATGGAACACATCCTACAAAAGGTAGTGGGCTCTAAGAGAATCTCCCTTCTTGATGGTTTTTCAGGATACAACCAGGTTCTTGTACTCCCAGAAGATCAACTCAAAACAACTTTTACCACTCCATGGGGCACCTTCATGTATGTGAAAATTCCCTTTGGACTGATGAATGTTGGAGCTACCTTCCAGAGAGCGATGGATATAGCTTTCTCATATGAAATAGGACACTTCATAGTTATCTATTTGGATGACTTGACTGTCTTTTCTAAAACTAAAGAAGAACACCTGAAACATTTGAGAAAAGTCTTGGAAAAATGTAGAAGGTACGGTCTGTCCTTAAATCCTAAGAAAACTATATTTGGGCTACAAGAAGGCAAACTTCTTGGCCACATTATCTCCGAGAAAGGAATCAGGATAGACCCATAGCGAGTTGAGGGAATACTTCAAATTACACATCCTAGGAACATAAAAGAATTACAGTCCTTTATAGGGAAGATCAATTTCCTTAGGAGATTCAATCCCAATCTTGCTGAGCACCTCAGGAAAATGACGGACATGTTAAATAAAGGTGCAGGAATTAAGTGGACTGTAGAAGCCAGGAAATCTTTTGAGTCGGTAAAACTTGCACTCACACAGGCCTCTGTCCTGATCAGCCCAGTCTTCTCAAAATATTTTCAAATCTTTTCATTTGCCTCTGAACACACAATAGCTACTGTCTTACTGCAAAAGAATTCAGAAGGTAATGAACAGCCAATTGCCTTTTTCAGTAAGGCCTTAAGGGATGCACCCTTGAAGTACAACATTATGGAAAAGTAGGCCTATGCCCTGGTTAAGGCCTTAAAAGACTTTAGAGTGTACATTCTGCATTCTCACACCGTTGCTTATGTGCCAAATATAGTGGTTAAAGATATCTTGTCCCAGGACCCTGATGGGAAAAGGGGCAAATGGATTGCTACAATCTTGGAATACGACCTTCAAATAAAACCCACCAAGCTGATCAAAGGTCAAGGCCTGGCCCAGTTAATGGTTGAATCAAACTTGCAGGCCCTTGACATTAACATGATAAATACCTTAGATGAGCAGGAAGGATTGCCCCACCCAACTGTTGAGGAGAAGTTTCAGAACTCTCCTTGGTATTCTGATATCCTTTACGTGCTCACCAATCTCAATGCCCCTCCAGAACTGTCCAAAACTAAGGCCAGATTCATAAAACTCAAAGCTAGAAACTACTGTATTTTAAATGAAAATCCATACTGGAAGAATCCAAATGGCCTATTACTGAAATGCTTATCCGAAACTGAAGCTGGAAAAATCAAACAAGAGTTCCATGCTGGGGAATGTGGAAGCCACCTGAGTTGGAAAGCCACTGCAAATAAGATACTCAGGGCTGGCCATTACTGGCCCACTCTCTTCAATGATGTCCATAAAATGGTAACTGCCTGTCATAAATGCCAAATCTTTGAGGGCAGAAAAGAGCTCCTTCCCCTCACGTTACAACCTATCACCGTAGAAGGTCCCTTCATGCAATGGGGCCTAGATTTCATTGGGTAAATTCACCCCTCTTCTTCTGGGCAACACAAATGGATCCTAACTGCTACAGATTAATTCACTAAATGGATAGAAGCCATACCCACTAGGAATGCCACTGATTCGGTCATCATTAGGTTCCTAGAAGACTTCATCCTATCTCGGTTTGGCCGTCCAAGGAAAATAATCACTGACAATGCTACTGCTTTCGGATCCAAAAAAATGGTTGATTTCTGTCACAGGTACGGAATAGCACTTGGTCATTCAACTGCCTATTACCCCCAGGGTAATGGTTTAGCTGAATCATCAAATAAAAGCCTGGTTACAATCATCAAGAAGCTGCTGGAAGAGAACAAAAAGTCATGGCATAAAAAGGTGGTACATGCTTTGTGGGCTGATAGGCTCACCACGAAGAAATCTATTGGCATGCCACCATTCCAGCTAGTCTATGGGACAGAAGCAGTTTTTCCTACCAGCCTGGGAATGCCAGTGATTAAGCTTGTCCAAGAGATTCAGACAGAAGAAAACAACATGGTGAGAAGGATCAATGAAACTATCCATCTGCAGCAAACAAGGGAGCAGGTTTATAGCAGAGTTGTCAGAGTTCAGGAAGGCATAAAGAGACAGTTCGACAAAAGAGCCAAAGCTTCAGTTTTCAAAGTTGGAGACAAGGTTCTGAAATGGGCTTCAAGGAGAGAGGACAAAGGTAAACATGGCAAGTTTGATAGTTTGTGGCAAGGTCCATATATTATCCAAGCCAATGTGGGTCCTAATGCATTTTTCTTACAAGAACTTGATGGTATAGAGCTATTTTGGGGTCCTGTCAATGCCAGGATGCTCAAGCATTACTTCTGCTAAATTTTAGTTTCCAGTTTCCATTCCATTGTACATACCATAGCAGTGTTTTCTTTACAAAAAAAGAGAGAAGAAGAAGAAAAAAAAAAGGAGTGGCTCAAACATGATCAAAATCTGAGCCAAATGGGAGCAGAATAGCTGGTCCTAATATGCTCAAAATCTGGACCAGCAGTGAAAAGAGGAATCAGCTCTAAAGTGCCCAAAACCAGAGCTGAAAGGAAGAAAAGGAAGTGACTCTAACAAGCTCAAAACTTGAGTCACGAAAGAAGAAGGATGCTGCAAGTTTCATATTTTAGGCCTTCACAGTTTTGTTTTCTGCAATACTCTATCCATGTGCAATTTTTGTTATGCCTTGGATCCACAACAAGTCAGACAGTTTAATCTTGGCTTGGTTGTTTTGAATTTCCTGTCTTAGAATGTAGGAGGAGAAACCTGTTGGACAGTTTAATCCCAACAGGTAGTAGATTAGGTAGAGAAGCATATGAGGCCAACTGTTTAATCTAGTCTCATGGAGCAATAAGGGTAGATTTAGAACAGGTTGTTTTTTGTTTTGAAAATAAAATGTAAAGGGTCTGCTAGCTCAAATGCACCCTAAAGGGAGAAGAAATGTTAGGATTGTAGTCTGGGTAGGTAGCTTTGGTTGGGAAAAACGTTTTTGTTGATGTGACATATTCACATTGTGGCAGCTGTTCAATGAAAGGGATGTGCTAAGCAGCAGGAAAATGGCCTACTCCAAAGATTAGTTCTGGTTTTTTTCCTCCTTCGAGAAGAAGCCATCCCCATGTGGAGCCACTGTTAGCCCCCCTATGAAATTCTTGACAAGCAAGCTGGGGGCTATGTCATTTTGGAGACCTTCAAGGAATGCATCTCCCCTAAAGACACATCATCCTTGAGGTCTCTCTGTGCTTTGCATTATACAAGTCCCCTCTGCTGATTTCCATCTGAAGCCTCACTGGTTATAAAATTCTGCTCTTCACAGGGCCCATTATTATCCCATGTCACCCTTGCAGATACCATATGTCCCCTTGCTCCCCTTCTGTCAAAGTGCCTTTGTTCCCCTCTTTTTCCCCTATTAACCCCCCAAATCCCCTCTAAAAATCCCTACACCCTTTGTTTTCCCAAATTCCCCCTCCATCTCCCTATCGTTACCCTTGGGGCCTCAAAATACATTAAAACAGGCTAAAAAAACCCACTTCCGACCATATGATAGGCCTCATCCCCTCTCCTCTAGCCCCACGCCTTTTTCTCTCCATGAGACCCGACACCGTAACTGAGCACTAGCCCCGAAGGTGCTCGTCCCATTTGTTCGTCGGGTGTGATCATAGCCGTCGATATATACAGAACGAATGATGATCGTCGCCCCCGCAGCCTCCATCGTTTTCCCCATTCATCACCCCGCATTACATCTCCACTATCCGTTTAAAAGCTAGATCTGATGGTCTAGAATGTACCTACTTCCATGGGCCCCACCGTGCAATGACACAAAACCGCCTGGTTTTTTTCACACCGCCTTTAGGCGGATGGCAGTTTTCCCCCATTGCCCAGCGATTCCATACACCTTTCGACACCTGTCCTCCTGTACGATTTCAAAACCGTCGTTCCCGCCCGTTAACTCCATCCATCGCGCGTTATTGTCTGGAGACGGATGCCCAGCGAAATCGCCGTAGACCGTCCGATATGGAGCGGGCCATCCGACGACTATCGCCCGTCCAAGATACACTACGTTTAATGTAATTTCGCACGCGATAGCTCATGCCATGGCCCGCCGTCCATCGTCCTTTACCGTCGATCTCCGCCACGATCAACGATTCAGTTTTTTTCCTCCGTTGTTGACTGGTCCATTGTCCCCCGTTTCCCCACATCATCCGCCACTTCGTCCATTGTTTTTTTTTCACTGTTTTCGTGTTTTGCAGGGTTGTTAATGATAGAAGACCACCATGATGCGCAGCCTCTGTTGCAGTGGCAGTGAAATCAAGAAATATCATCTTTAGCAGCTAAATTTATGAAAAATGACTTGGGAAGTTGGAGACGGGACGTTCATTAAAGGAATAGGGTTCATACTCTGTGGAAAACCTTCCTGTTCCATTAAAGCTCGAGCTAACCTGACAGAAGTAGGAATGGAGTGGCAGAGTGTTTTAGTACAAAGAAAAGAAGATTAAGGCACGTCAAAGGATCCTGAGCACAAGTAAAAGGTAACATCAGGGTCTATTCATCAGCAGAACGTTTTTCTTCATCAAGTACAGGGCGTCCATACAACTTTTATTATGCACAATGTCCCTGAAGGAATTTCCACCCTAACAACAGTTCAAAATCACCAAATCATTGATATGGCAGACTTCTCAGTAGTTTATTTTATTCGAATCACCAGGAGTACCACAGTCAAAACATGTCAAAATCATATCTGAAGAAAATCACTCTTTCATAAAAGGGGTGATAGAGATTAAATACTCAGCATACAAGCAGAATGGGCCTCGGCCTTCTTTATTTCAGATGTTTAATACAACATTTATTGTTCACCTACCACCTCAGTTGATCTTCTGTTCATCATCTGCTATAGAACACAAAAGGGAATTATTGTAAGGGTTGTTGATGAGATATCAGAGAAATGCAAGTATTTTCCTCTTGAGACAAGTTCTCTGTGTAATATTGTAAGATAGGCTGAGATTTGATGTATTCAGACTGAATGTTCAAGCGATGGGCTATGATGTACCTGATTGGTGTTGTTTTTAATATGACAAGCATATTTCTTTGGATCTTGATCTAAAGCAGCTGGTGATGTTTTCTTATCTCTGTGTTTGATTCCATTTCATTCCATTTCTACAAGCTCGCATCAAAAGTTTGGCATGAGATTTACCCTTGATAGGTACCTTATGTTGCTACTCTCCCAGCCTTTTATGTTTTCTGCTTATATGTGTATCTGAATATTTATTTTGATTGGTTTAACCAGTGTAGTGGATGCTATTGCCTGCTCTCTGATGTATGAATTAATGAAATCTATGTTTAGATGTTCTTGTTAGGATTTAGTTGGATGAGTTGAGAACACTGGGAGGTCTAGAACCCTGTCTATGCCTTGCTAGGATATTTGCATCCCAATTAAGCCTCTCTAAGATCCCTCGTACTGCCTCTAATTTTTTCCAAGTAGGCCTGGAGTTAAATGACCTCTGGCCTGATCCATAGATAGAATTGGATGGTTCTCCTCCTTTCATTTTCAGTCCTTAATGTCCCATTCCAGATATCATGTTTAAGATCCAAATGCTCTAGATGACTAGCCCAACTGAAAGTTTTCACTTTGGGCACAAGTAAATCCTTTCTTGACTCCATTTCCCAATGGCCTTGATGTTCTCTAAGTTATCTACCTTGGCCTAGTTTTCCTCTTTACTCATCCTTGTCTTATATTGGACCTTTCTTTCCTGATTCCCAACAACCAAACATAAACAATCAAACAAACAACCCTGAGCCTATAACTAGCCTAAAATCACAACATTTGAGCTTCAAAGATATAAAAAATTTGACAATTTTGGAGAGATCCCTCTTTGGGCCTAGGAGGGCTAGATCCTAAGGTCTGAAAGTGGTTCTATGTTGTCTCATCTTTTGGTCTTGTCAACCTGGCCAAAACATGGGAACCCCAACACCTGGCAACCCCCAAATGGGTGCTCAAAGCCATGCGCAACCTGAAAAGATCTTTCCTATGAGGCGGTACCAAAGAGAATAAAAAATAGGCTTTAGTCAACTCGAATGATGTTTGTACTCCTAAAAGTCAGGGGGGTTAGGACTGTGCTATCCTGAGCATAGTAATAACATAATGGGAGCTAGTATCTTGTGGAAATGGGTCTCCAACCCCAATACTCCATGGGCTAATGTATGGGTGGTCAAGTATGCACACTCATGGCCTAAGGAGGACCTCATCCGATTCAACATAGAGTCTGGGGGATCCCAAACCTAGAAAGCAACAAGTATCCAAAAACAAATGATACAAACTCATAGCTTCTAGAAGTTGCGAAGTGGTACCCAAGAAATATTCTAAGAGGACTTCTGTCAACAGCTGCCAAGCCTATCCTCCATCTTCCCTAGACCTGTATGGAGTGCGGTTCTCCAAGGAATGTAAAGAAAGAATGTACAGGACTTCTGGATGAATAACACTAACCAAGGTTATAGGAAATGGCTACACACGAACACATGGCAAAATTACTGGAAAAACGAGTGCCACATAGACATTTGCGAGGAACTCAGCACCAAAAGAAAAATCAGAGTAAGGCCAGGACCTCCCATCCTTCGCTGGGGGCATATTCCTTGTGGAAACTACTCTACCATGAAGCTTACAACATCCTTCATCAGCAGAATCAAGGTCGAATAGATCTCATCTGGAAATATATATGGATCGCCAATCTCTGGTCTAAAGTATCGGCCTTCTTCTGGCTGCTCGGTAAATGATGCATCCTCACATGGGAGAATATTTTGAAGAGGGGCTTTTTAGGACCTTTTATCACTCTAATAATTCTCTAAGTTGTGATATTTTTTATTTTAGTTTGAAGAAATATCATAGGTAACCACAAACCTACTTTTAAACTCTAGGATCTAGCCTTCCTAGAGTTCAGAGAGGGCTCTCTCTATAAAATTTAACTTTGTTTTTATATCTAATTTTAGGCTAGTTATAAGGGGAAAATTAGTTTTGAATTTTTGTTTGGTTGGTGTGAAAAAATCACTTACTGAGATGGATAGTGATATTTCTAGTTTCCATTGGGTAGATGGAGTCAATGTGTCAAGCAAACAAATTAGGATCAAAGCGTAAAGTCAAATGTTTTCAGGGCAAGATAGTAGAGTCACTCAAGATATTTGAAGGCTGATTGGTGAAGTGGTTTTAATTGGGATAAAGAGTAATTAAGGGTTATTTGATCCAGATATGGTTGAGAAGACAAAGGTCGTTCGAAAGAGGGAGCAATTAAGGGTTCCCTACTCTGGAAATAACAAAGTGCTTTTAACAAATTCTGATATATCACTTCATGATTTCACATTAAAACTTAGAACACATTTATGAATGAATGGAAAACATAAGAATATTAACAAGTAACAAGAGAAAATAATTCACTTAAGTGGCCCAACACATGAATCCTGAAATATGAATCTTTATTGATTTGATCCATCTTTCTGACTTGAACTTGATTACAAAAACCCTTTAGGTTTAGAAAATATGACTATAAAAATATTCAGTAATTTATTCCCCACTCAATACTTCCAAGGATGAAGTATATATACATAAAATATTACAAAATATCCTAGAACAATCATAGGAATTTTCTATGGAAACCAAAATATCTTTTACAAAAAGATAGTGATAGCTGCATAACAAACTTGCAAGCTGTCCTATTTAAATAAAATATCTTTTATGTTTTTTTTTGGGCTATAGTTGTTTGCTGTGTTGTCTTTAACACTGGAAAGTGATATTCAATCTATTTTGAACATAGTCTCTCACCTGATACTCTTTAACTTGTTGTTTTGAATTTTTACTGCTTTTTAAAAAATCTGTTTTTACTGTGTAAAAACATCACTTTGTTTTTCCTCCTCTTTCATTGCAAACTATCTTTTTAAAGTAAATCTGTAATTTTCTGCCAAAACTCGGCCTCTAGTAACTTAATCTTGGTAAGATTTTTGAATTTTTCATCTGCTTCTGTGTACCTTGCAAATGTTGGTTTGATTACAAAGAGGTGTTTTATCTCATGCTGCAAATAAAATAAGTTTTCAACACTCTTATGCAACACTTTGCCTATTGGAACTCCTTTCTAATCTGCCTTGTTCACTTGTTCCTTGGAAAATTCCCTAGTCTTCTTATTGTAATCTTCTTGCTTCATCAGTTTATCATTGATATCAAGAGTGTTTGGCAAGCCTTTTTGTCTTAATGTGTCAAACTTAACCATGAATCTAGTTATGACCATGTCCATATTTTGACATTTGTCTTCTAGCTGCTTCATCAAGTTTTTCTTTGAAATTACCTTTCTTACCTCAAGAGTTGTTTAAGTTCTGTCAGTTATCCCTATCTCATCCAATTCTTGTTTGTTTTTAGTATTGAGGAACTTGATTATTTCTAGGGCTTCTTCAAGCTTACCACCTAGCTCTTCCTTTGTCTTCAAAATGTATTCTTTGGCTGCTTTGATTAAGTCCTTTTGTTCATAGATCACTTGAATAGAAGGCCAAGTATCATTGATTGACTCAATGATTTTGGACCACAACTGATTTTTGATGTATGTCATGGACTCTTTTAAGGTTAATTTTGTTTCTGTCTTTTTAAGCTACTCACTTAACCTTTTGGCCTTTTGTTCCTCTGTTTTAGCATTTATTTGTGCTAATTTCTTGGCATATTCCAAGTTCTTGATTTTCTATTTTAATATATTGATCTCATTACTCTGTATTGACATATCTTCCATGGCTTTGATGAGTTGACTGGCCTCATCTGACTATTGAAATGCTAAGTAGAAGATTCTGTGGCTGAAGTAGTGTTGACACCTAATCCTATGGGTTGGGTGTGGATATGTAATATTGTATAATAAATAATATTAGGAAATAAGGAAGGCCAAGAGTCATTGGGAGATGAATCCCAATAGCCTCACCTCCATGTATAAATGCATGTACATTCTTCAGCTAATACACATTCTGATTTGAGGAGTTACCTCCTAGTTTGACATGGTATCAGAGCTGGTCCCACTATTGGCATTTTTTCCTATGGTGTAACTCCCTCATTCCTTTGCTCAGTCAGATTTTATGATAGTTTTTGTTTCTCCTATTAAATTGCTGTACTGTAATTCTGAATTTTTTTAAATCTATCTCTGCAATTTTTTCCCAGTTCTATTTTTGCAGCTTCTGGAGATTCTGCAATTCTGCAGTCCCTGGAATTCTTCAATTTGTAGTTCCAGAAGATACCTGCCATTCTGCAATTCTACAGTCCTGCATATCTGACATTCCAATTTTTTAAAAACAGCCTCTCAGCCTCTCCATCGCTCATACATTCCCATATATCACCACTCTCCCAAACGCATCCTACTCCCGCTCTTCACTTTTCCCTCACGCGCAGTCTCCCAATATACATCAGTCTCCCCGTGGCCTTTCAGCCCTCACCGCCCTTCATAACAGACACTCTGTCCATATAAGAGCTCTGTCATATAAATATTACAATGCTCTATCTAATACGCTGTCCGTTTTATTAAATACTGCTCCCATAATACAACCCTTCCATTGATTATTCAAAACCATTAATCCCACCATATGTAATACCATTTATGTTGCGCTCTCATATGTTATTACACTCGGTTCATATGTTGTAATACGCTCTATGCATATACCGCCGTCTATCTTATAACACCGCCCCTCCTGCATATATAATACCACCCCTCCTGCATATACTTCCTTTTATCTATTTAATACGCCCGCCCCCTTCACTTATAACACCGCCCCCCCTGCATACATAATACCGCCCTCCTGGTTTTATTGCTCACCACCCTCCGTTGATTGCTCATACGCTGTCTGTCCTCTGTCTATATAATACGCTACCTGTCTATTGCTCATTACCGCGCTGTCATATTTACAATACCACCATAATACTGCCCCTCTGTCCCATTTAAATATACCGCCCCTTTTCATACATTCACAATACCGCCTCTCCCATATAATACCAGTGCTGTCCATAATACTGCCTTGTCATTTTAATACGCCCCCCCTTCATTATCCAATTCCACCTGCGTTTAATAATACCGCCCTCCCATTGATATATGATACCAACCTCCCATATATAATACGTTGTCTACCTTTGCTCCAATACATAATACATTGTTTATGATACAGCGCTATGTCCTCTATTTCCGCCCCCTCCCACTATATAATACCATTATTTCCACCCCCCCAACCATTTCATAATACCACCTCCCATACAAATTTTTTTCCTCTCCAAACACATATATATATATCTATATTGGTGCAGAATTCAGTGTTTTTAGCAAAGAGTTTTTGTCCCCTTTAATTGAGAAAATTTCCAAAAATGAAGATTTTCTAGCAAAATTTTTTCCTCTTCAAAAGAATTTTTTCCAGCAAACTAATGCATTCTTTCATCTCTATTGTTGGGGTGGTTCTCTCCAGCAAAGAGAAATACCTTGAATGGTCTTGGAATATTAAACACACACTCATTTTTAATGAGTTGTGGAAAGGAATCTGTGAAGGACAAGAAGGAAATCCACCAGCAAAGCCCACTTCAGACAAAGAGCTCGCCATTTGGGAAAACAAGAACTGTAAGGCCTATGCCTTGATTGCAGCTTCCGTAAATGAAGAGGTGAGTCACCATATTTCATCATTCTCAAATGCCTATGATGCCTTGAGAAAGCTAAAAGAAATCTATGACTCACATTCAGAATTAGAAAATTTTCAATTGATGATTAAGTTTTTCAGTCTTGAAATGAAGAATGATGATCCCCTTGCCTTAGCTTCAGAAGTTAGATCGATCATGCATGATATTGATAGCACTGGTGTAAAAATGGACATACCTCTCATAGCATATGTTAAGGCATTATATCCGAATTACTCACATTATCTTGAGTCTTTGCAAGAAAGTGGGAACCTTCAGCATATCACCTTTGATACACTTGAGAAAAAGTTTGCAGAAAGAGAGAAAGCTTTCGGGAAGATGACAGTCCCTTCCTCTTCCAAAGAGGCTGCATACTTGGCACATAGAGAAAAGAGTCATGCTCTAGATTCATCTAGAGTAAGAGGTGGCAGAAGAGGCAGAGGAAGAAGAAACTTCACAGAAAGGGGGGGCAAACAATCTGACAAATCCAATCTTCATTGCACACGTTGCAATAAAGATGGACATGATGCATCCAAATGCAGAACACCTTGGTAGAAAATTGAGCAGAAAATAAATCAAGACAAAGGTAAAACTAATGACAAAGACAAAGATAAAGCACCTGAATCAGCTCATTATGTTCTAGCACATTGTAACAATGGAGTAACTAAATACTTGTTTGATGTTTCATTTACTTCATGGAGAGATGATTGGTTGCTAGATTCAGGAGAAACATGTCACATGACATTTAGAAAATATTTTTTTGAATAATTCACTGACAAAGTTGATGTAGCAGTATATTTCGCAGATAAATCCAAACTCAATCCATCAGGGCTTGGCATAGTCAGGCTTAAGTTGCCTGGTCTTCCAGATCATATCCTATATGAGGTTCTATACCTCCCTGAGTTAAGGAGAAAATTGTTGTCCCTGATCCAAATCCGCCAGCAAGGACACTCCAGTCACTTGTTTGATGGCAAGGAAGAGGTCAGAAAAGCATCAGATCACTCACTTGTCATGGAGGGAATAGAAGAAGGGAGACTCTTGAAGTTGAAAGTTTCATCTGGTCATGCTCAAAAATTTGCATTCAGTTCACATCATGATGAAGGTACATTCCCGTCAAGTATTTTATGGCATGCTAGATTTGGACACTTAAACTACGAAAGCCTTCGTTTGTTGAAGAATAATGGTGTTAATGGACTGCCTACAATTCCTAGGAAACCTAAGGAATGTGATGCTTGTATTCTAGGAAAGCATAGCAAACAACCATTTCATGATTCACACTCCAGAGCACATAGAAAACTTGAGCTTGTTCATTCATATTTATGTGGCCCTATGCCTATTTCTTCTGGAAATGGAAATAAATACATGATGACATTTATTGATGACTACACCAAAATGTGTTGGATTTACTTATTGAAGAATAAGTTTGATGCTTTTCAAACTTTCAAGAATTTTCATGCATGGGTTGAAAATGATGCAGAAACACATATTGTCTCTCTACATACTGCTAATGGAAAAGAATACACTTCAAATGAATTTGAAAATTATCTTCGTCAACATTGAATCAAACATCAAAAAACTGTGCCATATAATCCCCAACAGAACGGTGTAGCTGAAACAATGAAGAGAACTATTTTTAATATGGTTCGCTCCATGTTATTTTTCAAGAATGTAAAATTGATGTTTTGGACTGATGCAGTTCTATGTGTTGTTTACATAAAGAATAGGTGTCCTTCAAGTTCAATTAGAAACAAATCTCCTTTTGAAATGTGGCATGGCCACATTCCTTTGGTAAATAATTTCAGGGTCTTTGGGTCCACCTGTTATGCCTTGATACGCAAGGGTCAAAGGAACAAACTTGGTGCTAGAAGTCGAAAATGTATGTTCTTGGGGTACTCCAATACCTCCAAAGGATATTGTCTCTATGATGAAGCAAATAAGAAGTTTGTAATAGCAAGAGATGTCATATTCCTTGAATCTTCCAAGAGTGACAAGGTTGTTGAGCAGCGACTTGATCGCTTGGATAGATTCACACATGCAAAGTCTTTCCAAGAATTTGATAATGAGATTCCACATCTTGAAGGGGGGTTCCGATATTGAATCAAATTGTGGAATCATGTCCTGAAGCACTCTCTCCCCCACATGAAGAAACAACCATGGATGACACATTAGATGATGTGATTGACAGAATTGGGAGATTGAATCTTGAATCAATCCCAACTCAGTCAAGTGAGCAGCCTGGGCCATCTCAGAAAGGTCCTCCCAAATGGCTGACAAAGACACTGGAGAATGTTCATCCTGATGAGGTTGGAAAAACAGGAACAAGAAGTTCCTCTCAACAAATCGAAGGTGATGTAGATAATTCTGATTCTCTTGTTGATATGGATATTGCTTATAACTATGAATTGAGTTTGTCTACAGATCATGAACCAAATTCCTTCAAAGAAGCCGCTTCTCATGATGAATGGAAAGAAGCGATGCAAAAGGAGTATGATGCCTTGATAAAGAATGGCACTTGGAAGCTGGTTGATCCGCCTTTCGGAACAAAACCAATTGGCTATAAGTGGGTCTACAAGAATAAGTATAAAGCATATGGCTCACTTGACAAGCACAAGGCCAGGCTTGTGGCAAAAGGTTTTGCACAAAAATAAGGAATCGATTATGAAGAAACTTTTGCTCCCACAGCAAAATGGACTACCATCCAGACTCTCTTTGCCTTAACAGCTCAGAATGGATGGAAATTCCATCAGATCGATGTAAAACAACCTTCTTGAATGGATATCTAAAGGATAAAGTTTATATCTCCCAGCCAGAAGGATTTGTAGTAAAGGGTCAAGAACACAAAGTTTGCAAGCTTATAAAATCCTTGTATGGCCTCAAGCAAGCACCACGAGTTTGGTATGAGAAATTAACCGAGCATCTTCTGAAACTTGACTTCAAACATTTTGATATTGATGATGCAACTTTGTTTGTTAAGAAATTTGGAAAAACAGTTCTATATCTTGTGGTATATGTAGATGATATTTTGATAACAAGGAACAATGAGAGCTATATTGCATCCATGAAGAAAGAGTTGAAGAAAGGTTTTGAAATGACTAATTTGGGTCATGTTCATTACTATCTGGGTATTGAAGTAATTCAACATCCTAAATTTATATTTCTTTCTCAAAATAAGTACATTGGAGATCTCTTGAACAAGTTTGCCATGGATGAATGTAATCCCTTAACCACTCCAATGGAAGAAAACTTGAAGCTCACATCTATTGAAGGGAAGGAATTTGAGGATGCAACTAAGTACATACAGCTTATAGGAAGCCTTATCTACCTGACCACCACCAGACCTGACATTTCATTTTACGTTGGAATCCTCTCAAGGTTCATGCAAAAACCTTGTGAAGGACATTGGTCTGCTGCAAAAAGAGTGTTAAGGTACTTGAAGGGGACTCAAGACTTAGGACTCAAATATACACAGGTAGGTGACTTCAGCTTGATCAGATACTCTAATTCAGACTTTGATGGTGACAAAGAAACATGGGTTTCTACTACAGGTTACACCATGAGTCTTGGATCAGGAGCTGTCTCATGGAGATCACGCAAACAGTCAGTTCCAGCAAATTCCACGACCGAGGCAGAATATGTGGCAGCAGCTGAAGCAATAAAGGAAATTGTGTGGCTTCAGAAAATCCTGGAAGATTTGTAGATGAAACAAATGTATTCCACACCACTCATGATCGACAACACTTCTGCAATAAAGTTGGCCAAGAACCCAAAGTTCCATGATCGAACAAAGCACATCAATACAAAATACCATCTAATTCGACATCATGTTCAGGCAAAAACCATCCATCTACATCATTGTTCCACAAATGAGCAAACTGCTGACATCTTCACCAAAGCACTTGGAAGAGAAAAGTTTGAAAAGTTCAGATCGATGCTTGGGCTCACCAACATCCCTTCGGATTAAAAGGGGGAATGTTGACACCTAATCCTATGGGTTGGGTGTGGATATGTAATATTGTATAATAAATAATATTAGGAAATAAGGAAGGCCAAGAGTCATTGGGAGATGAATCCCAATAGCCTCACCTCCATGTATAAATGCATGTACATTCTTCAGCTAATACACATTCTGATTTGAGGAGTTACCTCCTGGTTTGACAAGTAGTAGAAGAAGTAATTGGCAATGCTGTGGCCAGTGGGAATTTTGGTGCTAAATATTCTACTAAAGTTGAAGGAAATGTTGTTGTTACCATGGGAATGACTGTAGGAGGAAAATTTTGAGTCTTTGCATCTTATTTTTCTTGGACAAGCTTGTCCATATCAGTTTCCATCTCTTTGATATGTGCTGTCATGTTAGGTAAATTGACTCGGGGTTAGAGTCAAGGTTGACCAGTTTAAACAATCGGGTAGTTTTGGGGCACATGGTATTGTGCACCCATGGTTTTCGGCTCATGGTATTGCATGTAATGGAGCCTATAAAAGGCTTGGAAGATTTCATTGTAAGGTAGGCCTGGATGTGAGCAGTGAAGGCTCACTTGGCTGAATTGGCTAGGGTTCTAGCCTAGGATAACGAAATTTCATTAGGATAGGGTTTCCCCAGAGTTTGGGGTTTTTCCCAATAAACATATGTGTTTATGTTTCATGTTTTTTGTTAGTTATGTTTTATTGTTCATCTCGATAATTATTTATATTCTCTGATACTTTTTTTCTTCATTTGGTATCAGAGCCATATTGGCTTCAGAGGGACGCTTTTGTAGCCAAAGATTTTATTGGCCTTTGAATGGAGATATGATTTGTGGCACTGATGCAAATCTAGATATGGAATGTAAGGGTTTAGAAGAGCTATGGTCGCAGGGCAAGCCTGGGAGGCCGAGATATGCGATCCTAGAAAGGTTTTCACGGTCATGGCCATATGAAATCGACTAAGCATTCTATAGAAGCATTTTGGAGGCATTTTTGGCTTCGGATAAGGAGGTTACATGCCTAGCTGATGGATGTGATAAAAAATATGTTATGGCTTCCTGGTTAATTCAAAACTGTAGAGATAATTATTGGTTGATAGTTATTGGAGACCGAATGGGTCAGGGAAATTGATCCCTACACATTGTATATCTTGAAGGGCGTAATAGTGGCTAACAAAACTATTCGTCAACATAGGTAGCATGATGGTGGTTGAGCCAGAGCGAGGTCATGAAAGACCCAGCCATTTTGGTGGCTGAATGTCAAACCTAGCTGCCAGAAACTCAAGCCAGTGGGAGAGATCGTGAGCCGGTCAGGATAAGACACCTTAGGAAGGGATCACAGTCGTAGTAGTCATGGTGAATACATAAGTGAGGAATGTGATTTGCTAATAGCCACAGGCGGTGTAGCCAAGCATGAGGCACAAGAGCGAAGAAGGATGGGAGTGGACGTGCTGGCAGGTGGTGCATTTTCCTCTTCCTCTCTTCCATCTCTCATTGCTCTCCTAACCCGATCAGATCATAGGTGTAGTTTGCAGTGGGTTTTCGTGCAATGGAGGTCTGCATATTGATATTGAGATCGAGAGTGGTAGATATGTGCACAATGATGATGGTGATGGTAGAGATAATTATGTTACTCGCAAGAGAAGTCACAACTACCACCACTCAAGTCAATTAGTCTCGTTGCTCTGCTAGAGGCACTCAGCCGAAGCATATTGTTGGCTCAGGCAGGTGGAAGCACGTAGCAAAGGACTCAAATTTAAAATTCTACGATAAATATGGCAAGCATGAAATGCCAAGGTGTGAGGAGGGCAGTGGTGACTATGCCAAAGTATTTGAGTGTCAAGGTACCGAGAAGACGGATGCTAAGGAAATGATAGTGGAGGTAATATTTATGGTTGTGAAAGCATTACAAGATGGGGAGAAGAGGAAATTTAGTAATGTAGCATAGTAAAACTTTCTCGAGGGAAGATGTGTTTTCGTCTCATGGCAGTTTACCTTGCTATTGCACTCCTTGGAGCCTTGCCTGGTCCTCTCAGGCTCAATGGAGAGGATGTGGACGAGGATGAACATCGATCCATGGAGGAAAATAGTTTGAAGACACTGATTACGATGCATTGTAGGAGCATGATGAAAATGTTGAGAATGAAGTAGATAAAAAGGGGCAGGAAATGGATCAGAATACAGAAGTAGAAGAATCACAGTCCTCTTTGAGGATCAAGGGTCTCTGTAAGTTGATTTCAATGCTGAGACTGGTAAATAAAATGAGCATTAGAGTGACTTGGTAATGGTGCATAAATAGCAACAATGACACCAATATATATATATATATATATATATATATATATATATATATATATATTATTGTAATGGAGTCAAATTTTATTACATGTAAATGGGCATACTCCTGTAAGATCTGATATGGCATGCGTACCCCTGGGTAATCACTAGTAAATTTTGGATTAGACCTAGGTTATAGGGGGGATGTTAAGTTAAAAAATACCCCGGGTATAGAAATTTGAGGGGGGTAAGGGCCAAAGTGAGTGGGGCTCACTCACTTGGCAAGGTTGGCTGGATTTAGTCAAGGAACCCCAAGTCAAGTTTAAGGGGGGAATGTTAGGTAAATTGACTTGGGGTTAGAGTCAAGGTTGACCAGTTTAAACAATCGAGTAGTTTTGGGGCACATAGTATTGTGCACCTATGGTTTTCAGCTCATGGTATTGCATGTAAAGGAGCCTATAAAAGGCTCGTAAGACTTCATTGTAAGGTAGGCCTGGATGTGAGTGGTGAAGGCTCACTTGGCTGGATTGGCTAGGGTTTTGGCCAAGGCTAATGAAATTTCATTAGGATGGGCTTTCCTCAGAGTTTGGGGTTTTCCCCAATAAACATCTGTGTTTATGTTTCATGTTTGTTGTTGGTTATGTTTTATTATTCATCTCGGTAATTATTTATATTCTCCGGTAAATTTTTTCTTCATGTCATTTGTAGTATGAGACTCATCATCTGATATTTTTTATTTGCCTCTTGCACAATCTCCTTAGCCCGTGGATGCTTTGTAGGAGGTAGCTTCAATTTTTTTCTTAATTTTGCAATGTCATCATTCTTCTTCTTGATTAGTTCCTCTGCTGCTTTCACATTTGTAGGGTCATACCCTAATTCAATCACCAATTCTTCTAAAGACTTAATTCTAGTGTCTTTGGAATTGGAAGAGTCCTTTTCAACCTTAATTTGATCTCTCATATTGGTCACAAATTTCTGAAGCTTTTGGACACTCATTGCCTTGGTGTTCATCATAGAATATAGAATTTCTGAGCTCTGTTTATGAAATTCAATCTGATCCAAGGGACGAATATCTTGGACTGGCACCTCAAAGTCAACCTTCTTATAATCTGATGTTGTTTTTGGTGCTGATACTGTAGGCTAAATAACTGACATAAGAAATTTCTTATTTCTATAGTCAAAGGCTGAAAGCAGCCTATTTTTATTTCCTGGAGTCTGCTTCAAGTACCGTGAGTATATTTCATTTTTTATCTCTTCATTCTTGGCCTTGATATCTTTATAATTCTCTTTAATATCCCCGTATTTGTCTTCTGCCTATTGTGATGAAGACACTTCCCCACTTTGTTGTTTCTTAATCATCTGAGTGTTGGAAGTAGTAGGTTGATACTCATTTTCAATTACTGTGTGTGTCACAATATCTGTCTCTATATTGTCTTCATATAAAATCTCCACTATTTCTTTTTCTTTGTTAGCTGGATTGATTTTAGGATTCTTATTGTATCTAATCTTGAATCTTGTTTCTGTTTTTGTTTCAGCTATATATGTGCCTTATTCTCTGATTCTCTTTATGGTTATGTCCTCCTAAATTAGAGTCTGCAAAGTGTGACTAGTATCACCTTGCTTGACAGATTCCATCAATGTGTTTTCCAACCATTTAGCTTGATTGGAAAAAAATTCAATTTCAAGACTTTTATCATGAATATATGGGGTTAATTTTCATTTTACCCTCATCTTACTGATTATTCCATAAGGATCATAGTTGTATAGAAAACTTTCACCAAACTTACATTCTAGCAACTGTTTTTCTGTCTCTACACCTGCTTCCCTGTGATTGCATATGAAAGGACCCACCTAGTTTTTAAATTTGAATTGAGTCTTTTTTTCAGTAGCTAAAAATTTTAGAAAATTTGAATTTAGAATCTGTCCTATGTATTCTAGGGAAAATAGTCTCATTGGTAGGTACTTTGGCAATTTATAGGGCAAGAGATTAGACCCATATACTCTAATCTCTATGTGATTTTGGTATAGGTACCAATCTCTAGTTCTGCTATGCTTTGATAGCTGCAAAAATTTATTAATCTCATCACTTATTCTTGGTTTTACATTGTTTGTGAGTAAATTAACCAATGGTTGAATAAAACAATCAGTAAAGTCTGAATAAGTGAACTCTGTAGACTCCTTTCTGATTAAGGAAGTCCAGAAAATGATTCATTTCTCATTACTCTCTACATCCATCTTTTGAAGGGCCATGGGAATTTTATTTGATTGGAAGTATAGAAACATATGAAATAGGTAAGAGGTATACATAAAAACACCTTCAGTGGGAAGATTTACTAGTTGTTCATGAATACCATCAGCTATATACTCATCAAAGTTGTAAATGACTGTAGCGGGCTGACCAGGCACAAAGGTGGAAAAAAAACCAAGGATAGATTCATCAATGTGCTCATCAGTGAAATAGCCAAGGATAAAAGACAAAATTAAGATAATGTGTCTTGATCCTTATGGGAATTTGGAGAATGAATAGGGAGGATTTATCTTAGGAATTTCAACATATGAGGGCATGAAGGTCTAGAAGATTTGAAATCTTTTAGGAAAGTCCAAATCTAGATACAACTTTATATGAGCTTCTATGGACAAAGGGACTGTATTTAGCTCTGGTTATAGATGAAGCATTTGGATTATAGATTCAGGAGTGATAGTGAATAAAACTTCTTTATTAGCATTAATCATAGCTCTTTGGTCAAGGGAATAGTGATTTTGACACAATCTAATGACTTCTGGGCACTGATGGGTATGGGGAACTACATGTTAGGCGGATAAATCATTCTTGCGGACAAGAAGGATCTCCCTAGCATCACAAGGATAGCTAGAAACAAATAGGACAAATGTAAACTACTTTCTCTAGATTATGTATGATTTAGAATTTTCTATGATGAAGAAAGGACCTACCTATGATCCAATGCTAGGTTTATTCTTCTTTCTGTCGCTCCAAAGAAGTCATCGCTTAAGGCCTGCAATCAAAGACATGGAAGAGAATCAAAATCACCTGCACAATATACTAATTCATAAATCATAAATCTATCTTAATGATAAAGGAATTTAATAAATAAGTCATTCAAGTAAACACATAAACAACTTATTGAGAAAACAGGATCCATTTGTATTATCTTTAAATAAAAGAATGATTCTTACAACCATGTTCACCTTGATGTCATACAAGTCCTTATGGGGTCTGGAATAAGCATTTTCCTTTTGTCTGACAAGCCCTTCCACTCTTTGAACCAGCCTAAATACGAGTGTGTAACCGTTCTCGCATGGATAATGGCTAGCAAAAAGAGTATGTTTCTTCAACAATTCTCTTCTCTAATGTAGTACGAAGTACAAATCAAGTACTTTTTTACATATCAGTAGCTACCAAGTACAAAGCAAGTACTAAGTATGTACAATATTCGATATTCAATCTCAGTAAGTACCCTTGAGACTAAACCATACCCTCAATTTATAGCAAAAGGGAGGTGGTTTCAGTTCCAAAAAGGAAGGGAAAATTCCTCTAATAAAGGGATTAAGCTCCAAATACCAAGGGATAATCTCCTTTAATGAAGGGATAAAGGTTCATGAAAGGAGGGAGTGAAGATTCAACCAGATAATGCCTTCTAGAAGCTTCTAGTTGGGAGAATATTCGACCAACTGGGCTTCTAGAGCTTACTTTTTCACTCATTTTACCTTTTAGAGGGGTCTGCAGTTTTAATACACAAAACATGCGGTAGGTACTGCAGTTTTTCTTTACAAAAGGTGCGGTACCACAGGTAATGGCTAGGAAAAGTGTGGAACTAGGGTTTTAATGATTTTTATAAGCTTTTCTCCAAATTTAAGACTTGATATAGGAACTTTGGGGTTGTAGACCTCTAAGGGAGCATTATATAGTTAATGATGAACCCATATAGATAGTAAAATGTCATGGTGACAAAATAATGTGTAACACTACATATTTGGGAAAATTGGACTCCTAAACTAGTACTTCATCTACCTAATCCAATGAATTTTCTTGAATCCAATAGTGGAGATCAAGAAGGTTGAATTAAATTATAGGATCAATAATTTTATAATCAGGATCAGCTAAAGGGGTATGCTCAACATCTACAACAAGAGGTTGTAGTGGATTTATGACAATTGTGCTTTTAGAAGTCATTTCTAGGTCTGTTGTTGACAATTTAGACTTCTGGATCTTAGAAACTTTGTTTTTTAGGTTTTTTATACTCTACTGTAAGCTTAGACTGTTTATAGAATATTTTTTGGTATAATAGAGGCTTATTTTTGGATTTTAATGCTTCAAACGTTCAATTCCGCTTCAAAATTAATCTTTAAACCTTGTTACAGATTTAGGAAAGGTTTAACAAGGGTTTGTTGCTCTTTTCTTGGATAAAATAGACCTAAAACAGTCTAATTCATGCACAAAAGGATTTTGAGAATTTATAAGAAGGTTTTGAATTAGTCAGAGGGCTTCTATAGTCTTGCAAAAGGATAAACTTTCTTCAATTTTGCTTAAAAACAGGTTACATTATTCAAAACTATGATTTTATCAGGGTTTTTGCAGCAAATATGATTTTTCAAGGAAATTGGGGTATTTCTTTTAGAAAAAAGGCTTACAGAAGGCTTAAATTCACAAGCATAGCTCTTTTCAGGTATAAGATAGGTATTTTTCTTGAAAAATACTTGTTTTTGTAGGTATTTGACTTGAAAAGGGGTTTTGGGGATGTCTGGGAGCTTTCAAAAGCTTGGTTGTGGTCCTTTAAACACGATTTGGAAGGTATAAGCAGTCGAATCAGAAAATTCTAACTGAATTTGGTTGATTGTGCATGAAAATGGAGCGGAAACGTCCTTTCTTTAGGCGAAAATAGTTAAATGAGCAGAAAAACATAGAAAAAGGTTTGAACGCATGCATTCTACTATTTTATAGTAATTTATGTCTGAATTGTTTTTGCATTCAATGCGAATCAATTTGAATGGGGGCAGTTTGGCATGGGGAGGTTAAATACCACCAAGCGCTTATCGCAACGCTAGAGGGTGGTAAATGGTTTCTTTGAAACGGATGTGATCCAATTGTTTTGCACCGCGTGGAGGAGAGATAATCGGGCCAGACCACCCACATCGCAAATCCAAAAATGATTAATAGTCATGTTATTGAAATTGTGATATGGATGATGGACCATCAGATCCAGTGGAGGGAGTGCGAATGGACAAGATTAACTCATGGAATTTGCGGGGTAGATGGGTGTGGGGCCAGAGAACTTTATGTGGCAGGGTTCAATGTTATTATGTTAAAATTTATAGTCTTAACGTATATCTTTTTTATTAACAGGATAGGTGGGATATGCAATTTATACGACAAAAGGCTATTTACATGCGTAAAATAACCTTTGGGCGGGTTTTAATACATATAACATATGTTTTTAAACTATGGTGGAGTGGAATATATCAGGTGGAGTTAAATAAACCCTAGTATAAGCATATTAAAGTGGGTTTGGGATATGTAATAAAGTGAATTAATATAACTACGATGTAGGGTATTATAGTGGAATTAATAAAATAAGTTAAATTTTAACATGAAAATGAATATGATGAGCGGAAATACATATAAATGCACTAAGTAAAGTGTGTTTTAAGTTTTTTGGCACATTTTTCATAATGGTGGCCCCTTTTTACACATTTCCACACTTATACTTTAGGATAATGCATTTTTGTGGGTTTTTTTAATGTTTTGTATGAAATGAAATTAGTTAAGTGGATTTTTACTTTCCCTATGCAAAAAGGTGTTTTACCTTAGGAAAAGGGATTTTATCTTAGGAAAAGGGTGTGATTTTGAGGAAAAGTGTTTTTATAAAGGAAAAAGGCTTTAATGAAGTGAAATCCAATATTTAGATGCCAATAAGTCATTAAGACGTGGGTCCAGTCCCACCAGAAGTTAGAGAAATGCTCTGAGTATTTATAATTGCATGAGTTAGTACTGGAACTTATTGAGGGGAGGGGAATTAGTAATATACCAGATGAAGTTTATTTATGCCATTGTAAAATTGCTTTCTACTTACCCATTTTCTACCCTAACATTTTTTCTTCATTTATATGGGTGCATTTGAGCTTGCAGACCCTTATCCATTTTATTTTAAAACATAAAACTATATAATTCTAACCTTATTTCATCCAAGGGCTCAGATTAAACTATTGAGCTCCTTATTTATTCTCTAACTATCTACTAATTTTTCAAGTCTAAACTATTTGACAAATCTTTATTCTCTATCTATTAACATGAAATTTAAAGCATGAAAGCCAAGATTAAACTATTTGACTAATCATGGATTATGGTATTTTGAACAAGATACACATAATCATTTTACTTGGCAGTAAAATTAAAATGTAGTGGCATTTTGACTTCCATCACTTTCATGTATTATTATTATCTCTTTTTCGTGTGGGGTCCATTTTTATTCTTTTTTATCCTTTTCTTTTCAAGTCCTTTGATTTTTCTTTTAGGACTTTTACCCTTTTTTCATTTTTTATTTTCAAATATGGGAAAACAACTTGCAGAAAGAAACGTATGTACATATATTTTTTTTTCCACAGAAAAAAATCGAACTTTCTATTAGATAGATAGTTTCAGAACATATGCATAGCATTTCGATAACAGAGCCATTCCTTTTTTGCAAAAGGAGATGGAGACATAGCTACTTAAACACCTGTGTAGATGCATAGCAGCCAGAAAAACCAACCAAAAAATAGCCAAAGCAGTCATTAGTGCATCTCTTTTAGCTCATCATCTCCCGGTGAACCGAAAAAAGAGATGAGAGCAGAAAGAGAAGAAAACACTGAAAAACCCATAGCTTCACTAGCACAGAGAAAGGGCTGGTAGTAGAAACTATCCCAGCCCCTGAAAGTATATTAGAAAAAACCAAAATGGAGCCTAGAACCTCCTTACATAAGGAAAACAATTCTGGACTCAATATAGTAGCTGTTTAAAAGTTTTTTGAAAGCAAATATATACAATTCAGAAGTTAAATAGCAGAATTTTAAACAAAGGAAGGCTGTTCCCGAGCATGAATAACCCCATTCACCATATCAATTACTGTCCAGGACCCCAGATCAAGCTGAGCACCTTCTTTAGATAATCGATCTGCTTCCTGGTTCCTTTCCCTGTAAATGTGAACAACAAAAATATCAGAGAAAAAGCATTTAAGACGAGGGATCTCCTTAAGAAAAGGTAACAAAATAAAATTCCCGCACTACTGAGTGCCATTGAACCAATTCACAAAATTTCTAGAATCACCAAAAATCTGAATCTGTCTCATGTGTTTGGATATCAACCAGCAAAGAAGCAAGTGGAGGGCTTTGAGTTCAGCAAAGTTATTGGACCCTTGCCCAAGGCCTATTGAAGCACGAAGAGAGTTTTCATGAGAAAGATGAATGATAAGACCAGAACCAAAAAGATCATTAACACCAAAAGCCCCATCAAAATAAGCCCACAGAATTGACTCATTAATTGCCTCAAGCTGAATATTACGAGATGAGCCTGTACCAGAAGGAGTAGGAATGCTATAAAAAATAGCAGCTCCCTCTGCTGCCAGCCTGGCTATAGGAAAAAATTGCTCATTGAAGATCACCTTGTTGCGCACAATCCAAGTTCCCCAGGCTATAAGAAGAGGAAAAGCCCTGACTTTGTCATTAGGAGCCTCCTGCCACCAATGATTCCAAGCCTGAGAAAAGTCATCACCATGCCACATCAAGGGAATATTGGTCAAGCTCAAAGTTTCTGCCCAAAGGCTGGAATTAAAGGGGCAGAAAAGGAAGAGGTGTTGTATATTTTCTTCAATAGAATTGCAAAGAGAACACCAACTCGGCCCCTATTTCCCTCTCTTTTGAAGAAAGTCCCACGTTGGCACCTTATTATGGAGGATGCACCAGAAAAAGAGTCTGGTCTTGGCTGGACATTTCAATTTCCAGAGTGGTTTATTCCACCAGCTTGGACCCCCCCACCCTTCTTGAGTCATTAGCCATTTATAACCATACTTGGGGGAGTAGATGCCTGACTGCGCATAGACCCAGCATAGTTCATCAGAAGAATCCGTTATTCAAACAGAAGAAAAAGTTAAGTCTGCAACATAACGATTCCATTCTTCCAGCCACCTGTCTTCTAAATGCAAATCTAGACCCGAGAGCCAGCCTTGTTTCACAAGGGAAGTTGTTATAGGATCAGCTACCTGATTCAAAGTGTAAACTCCTCCTTCGTTAATATAATTAACCAGGGATGGAGAAAGAGAGCAGTTAACAGAGCAACCAACCCAAGGATCACAGCCCACACGTACTTGAGTGTCATCTCTAACCTGCCAGGCCAATCCTCTTTCAATTGTCTGAACGGAAGCCACAACAACTTTCCAAACAATAGAGGCATTTTTAGAAGATTTTGCTGGAGAACGGATCCAATCCAGAACAAAACCCTGATTGATATATTTTCGTTTGATGACCGATGCCCAGAGAGAATCAGTAGAGATCAGGCACCATGCAAGTTTGGCAGCCAATGATTTTGTGAAAGAAGGCAGATTTTTTACTCCCCAGCCTCCCCATTCCTTTGGTTTAGAAATTTTATCCCAAGAAACCCAGTGGCTGACATTGTCCTGTTTTGACCCTGTCCAAAGGAAGATTCTGCATAAATTATCAATTAAGGACAAAATGCCTTTTGGAACCCAAGAAAGGCTGGCCCAGTAAACTGGAATGGCCATCAACACTGACTTAATTAAGACCAGGCGACCTGCCCTCAAAAGCCACCTGAAACTCCAATGGTTTGGCATTTTTTCTACCTTAGTTAATAGCCATTTCCAGTCCCGGAATATGTAATTATCTGGTTTGAGAAAAAAGCCCAAGTATTTGAAGTTTTCCTGCAGAGAACGGACTTCAAAATTCAGAAATCTTCTTACTCTGCCTATCTCATCAACAGAAAGGCAAAAGGGAGTGATAGTCGACTTTTGAATATTTATTTGGAGCCCGGTTGCTTTAAGAAAAAGATCCATCAGAAAATTTAAGGCACGGAAATCCTCTATACTCCCATTAAAAAATAACAATATGTCATCTACAAAAAGTAGATGAGTGATCCAGAGGTTCGGAGCCACTTCAATACCTTTGATTTTGCCCAATCTTTTGTCTTTATGGATCATTAGACTTAAACCTTCAGCTGCCAGCAGAAAAAGTAGGGGCGAAAGAGGGCAGCCCTGCCTAAGGCCACATTCTGGATTAAAAAAGGAGGTAGCAGCACCATTTATCAGAAGAGAAATAGCAGAAGAAGATACACAGCTCATGATCCATCTGACAAAGTCAAATCTAAAGCCAAGATGAGTGAGTAAAAGCCTCAAATACAACCAACTGAATCTATCGTAAGCTTTAGAAAAATCTAATTTGACAATAACCCCTTTCCTACCACTTCTCTTCAGGCTGTGAAGGGATTCTTGAGCAACACCTACAGCTTCGTGGATCTGTCTACCACTTAGAAATCCAAATTGTTCCCGATAAATGTGGCTGGAGAGAAAAGGTTTAATCTTGGAAGCTATGACTTTCGCAATGATTTTATAAACACAAGTGCAGAGAGAGATAGGCCGGAAGTCAGCAAAGGAACTTGGCTCGTCAGATTTAGGAATCAAGGCAAGAAAAGTGGAGTTGAAAGGGGGAAGACTTGTCCCGTAACTCTAGATTCCTCAACAACAACAACAAGTTCATCACCAAGCCCATCAAAAAAATGAATGAAGAATTCAACAGTGCAGCCATCTGGGCCTGGGCTTTTGTCCCTTTGCATTCTTTTGAGAATTTCCTCGATCTCTTATTTAGAAACAGGTGCCATGATGGCATCATTTTCTTCCTCCTCAATGAACCTAGGAAACAACTGCGCCACTCTAATGACTTCTGCTATGGATGCTACAACCGAGGCTTTAAAGAGATCTTTGAAATAACAGATACCCAAAGAATCCAGATCCTCAAAATAAGAAGTTGTTTCACCATTTCCTTTAGGAATTTCCCAAATAGTATTTTCCATCTTCTGACCTTTGGCATAGTTTTGGAAGAATTTGGTATTCTCATCGCCCGCTTGGAGCCATATCGCTTTGCTTTTCAATCGCAAACTTTCTTCCCTGAGCTGGAGAATGTTTCTCCTCGAGGCCTCCAAGTCCTTGATTTTATTCCTTGATTCAAGAGAGACATATCCTCCCCCTTCCGGGTCTTCCAACTGAGCAAGTTTAGAGTTAACCCTTTTAAGCTCCTCCTCCTCCTTCTCTTTTTTTTTTGAAGCCCAATTTTTTGAAGCTGCTTTCATTTTTTTCAGATTCTTCCAAAAGAAGGCACTCCTAGAAGAATCAGGCCTGAAAGGATCTTTCTCCCAAGTTGATGAAAACAGTTCCTTATACGAATCATCCTTGAGCCAGGCGGGATTAAAGTGGAAGGGCATCCCAGGTTTATTTCCAGCACCTTTAACTTCGAGAAGGATGGGAAAATGGTCCCAAACACCACCCTCACCAACCCAATGGCGATAGTCCATGAGTTTTTCTAACAAAAGCTCACTTAAAAGAAACCGATATATCTTCTTACCCACCCAATCCTGACCAATCCTTCTGTTTCTCCAAGTGGGTATCAACTTCAGAAGAGGCATGTCCACCAGATGAGAAAGAGCTAAGTGATTTTTGAAAAAATCAGTTAAAGGGTCAGCTCTGGCCAAGTCACCCCATGACTCCGCTTCCCCCAGAGAGAAATTCAGGTCTCCTCCAATAATTATATTTGGGTGAGCTATCCAGGAGGAGCGAAAGACAGAAGACCAAAAACGCTCCCTTTCCACACAAGGAACGTAAATATTTAAGAGAGCAGGGAAAGGTTGAGCTCACTGGAGAAAAGTTCCAAGGCCAACATACTCGAGGACCCCCAAGAAGAAACATATTTCAAATTCTTAGGATTGAAACCAGAAACCACACCCCCGAATCTCCCAACAGCATCAAGGGCATAAAAAGACCAGTCAGGAAGCAATTTAGTGATGATACTAACAACCTCCTCCCCTTTGCCCAGAGTTTCTTGAAGCAAAATAATGTCTGGATTCTGAGAACGCACAAGATCTTTGAAGGCTAGCTTTCTAGGCTGGCTAGCTAAGCCTCTGCAATTAAAAGAAAGAACAATCATGGCACATATTCTGGGGGTGGACGCTCTGCTCTAAGCACCCCAGTGATAGACATCTATTTACCATCAGCTATATCCATGACTGCTTTCGATTGGGCTATGGAGAGGTTAGATTTCTGGCCTCTCATCTTTCTGGCCCCAATTAATATAGGATTTGAGGCAAGACCTCCCACAACCAGGCTAGACCCTCTCCTATCAGCCTGAGGTCTAAGGTTATAAGGGAGAGGTTCAGAAACAGTAGGCCGAGAGCAGGGGAGCGAAGGGTCAACCATAATAGAAGAGGAGGAAGGTCCAGGGATTTCAAGAACGGATAAAATTACACTATCTAGAGGAGGCAAGGAAAGGTTTAAAGTAGAAAGATTACTCAAGAGTTGCCTGGAAGGACCAGGCTCAGTACTATAAACAGAAGGAAAAAAAGCAGAGGAGTGAAGCAAGTGAGGAGAGGAGGAGGACATACCCGCCTGAGATGCCCCAACGAGTTCAGCAACTTGAAGGGGAACCAGGGAGTCTACCGGATATTCGATGGGTAGGGAGGAAGGGCTAGCTGCATCCTCTGGGGTCTGATCCATGTTCTCCATAGGGGAAGAGGGAATCTCCTGAGCCGTAGGGCCTGTCTCTGCTTCCTTAAGACCCGCATCCTGAACTGAAACTGAAGCTTTCTCCTTCCTATTCTGCTTTCTCTGTCTGCATTTACGCTGGTGACCGAGAGGGAATTCTCTTGCCAAGTGGCCAATCTTATGACACCTGTTGCACCGGAAAGGAAGGTGCTCAAAATATAACATCTGCAGAAACTCCATATCCTCATAGTATAGCGTCATCGCGTCGGCAAGACCTTCTCTTGGATTTAAGATCACCAATATACGGGCCACACTCTTGTCCCTTGTTTGCAGGTAGGATTTATCAGCTTCAAGAAAAGTGCCCAGGGTATTTCCAACAGAAACAAAGACCGAATCAGTCTAGAACTGCAAAGGAAGGCCGGGAAGCTTAACCCACACCGGCAATTCAGCCATTTTTTCCTTCTGAACGTCAAAGAGGGGTGTCCATCTTCTAAAGAGAATGGGTCTCTTACCGAAGAACCAGTTTCTCTCAAGGACCCATTCCACTTGATCTTTTCTTTCAAAAGTAATACTAAACCATCCTCGCGCAAGAATTGAAATATCGACAGGCATACCTGGGGATTCTTTCCACATTGTTTGAGCCCATTCTGCTATGTAGTCTGCCGAGTATTTTCGGCCCCTTACTCTGCCAACAATCATAATCTCAGTTAGATCCATAACATTCTCAATGCTAATATCCACACCTAGCAAACATTTCAGGCGATCTTCTTTGGATTTAATGGATTTAGCTTTCTTCCGCTTCGCTCCCACAGCTTTCTTGACACCCTCCTCCTCTGCTACCGGATTGACTTGAGGAACCTCGGCTCTTAATGTCTCAATTAAAAATTGTCTCAGTTCTTTGATGGATCTCGGAGGCGCAAGACCCTTACTTGAATTCTGCAGGGCACCGACCCCTGAAACAACTTCACGTCGCGACGCAACACCTTGATTTTCAGAGGCAGAAGATTTTGGGAGAAGTTCAACTACCTCATTTGAGGAAACCCTTGACTGGATACGAAGACCTGGAATCCCATCCTTTACCAGGTCGGCCAACCGTCCTTCATTCTGCTCTAATAGCACTTTATCCTCCGCCACCTCTTTAGAGACTGCCTTTGTAAAACCATTATCAACCCCAGGCAAGAGAAGCCCCCCTGAGATCTCTTGAGAAGGTCTACTGAACAAGGCAGGACCTATGGTGTTGTCAACCCTGGGAAAAAAAGAGAACTGAAGCCCTCTACACCTTACTACATATTCTAACCCACCAGAACCAGCAAAGGGAAAGAAATTACCCTGAGGTGCCGAGCATGGCAGGTGCCGATCAAGATTAATTGCTGCCTTGAAAAAATCTTCAAAGTTATGAGGACGACTGCTGCTCAGAAAGTGTTGGCTACGGTAGCAGAGCCCACTCCTGGAAACGATAAGGTTTTCACCAGCAGGGCCAATTCCTTGCGATAAACCTCCCAACGCTGCTTCAGTAGCCAAATCAATCGAAATCCGATTTGGAAAGTATTTTTTGATATTCTTCTCCAAGATTTCCAAGCCCCAGTAGATAAGAAGGTCCTCCGGTGAGGGTTCTAGCTCAACAGAGATGCTTTCAAAACCCATTGTGATCGACGACAAAACCTTTTAAGGAAGACTGCAGAAGACCGAAAAGCCCGCTTGTCCTCAGAAACCCTCACCTCAAAACACCGTTGAAAGAAGCCCGATCCGCAACCAAGGGTAAGGCCCATTCTGAAAGCTGTTTCATTAAACATCGTACGTCTGGAAACAGGCCTCGATCCCGGAGGAAACACCACGGAGCAGCGTTGGCGACTTCTGTGAAATCCTCAGACGTACCCTAGTCACATCCATCGTTTGTCCTTCCTCTGTCCAGTTGAATTGGGGCCAATTTATTTAATAATTCAAAAAATATAGATTTGTAAAAAATCTTCCAAACAACCCTATTTTGGATTTTCTGTACTCAACAGTCAAATTCCAGATTCGTGGGGATCAAACACAGTTGGTTATCTCAGGGTTCGATGATCCATATGCACACCAGTTTCTATACCTTTCTATAACAGTCCTATCTCATCCACTGACGTATGTACATATTACAAGACTAATCAAATTCAATTCAAAAATTATGAATCCTATTATTATAGGACCCTAACAGTGGCTCCACATGGGGATGGTATATCTTGGTGAAATGTTAAGAACTTTGAGATTAGTAGCCTTTGAATTTTGACTGAGTTGATCTTGGAAATGTTTTTGATTTTTGAAATTATTCATACTTAGTATTTTTTACCTTTCAAATCTTAGGGCCTTCTCTCCGAGCTTCAACTTTGTTAGGAAAACATCCAATCCAATCTAAAATCTGCAACATTTTGTACAAGGATTAAAGTAAACAAAGTTAACTACTTGTTATTCTGAAGAGTAGTAATGCTTCAACATTCTGCCATTGATAGGTACACCTGGTGTTATAGCATCATTTCTCACTTTCATATGATTCATGATTGCTTTTATGGCTTTGGGCACCCATTCCTACAGACTTGGACAAAATTCACTAAAAAACAGTGTTAAAATCCCCATACGCGGTTATGCCCAGACTTTTCCGCGTGTATACGCGAGTCTACATGTACTTTCCCGTGTATGCCATTAAAATTATTAAAAAATATATAAAAAATCCCTATTTTCGGGCTGGGTTGATGGTTACTCTGGTAGTTCAACCACCCCAGCACGTGGCCAACTGTTTCCAACTGTTGAAACTACTTTGAGGGAGTATAAAATCCCCTCATGTGCATGGCCTAAGGGAGAGAGAGAAATTATTGACATTATACTCTGTTGGTATTCCCTATCCAAGTCTGAATTCCCGTGCCTCCTGCACTTCCCAGTTCATTACAGGAAACCCTTGTTTCCTGGAGATGCTCATCTCTTCATATGTCATCTCGTATGCACCAGTTCGGAAGGAATCTTAGCGAGGCAAGGGTGGGATGGATCCGGACGACGGTCTGCTCGAAGATCGTGGAAGGATTCAGGTGATCTCTCCACTCATTATTTCTGTACATGCTATTTATAATATAGAAGAACCATCTTGTTCCCGAAATATACGTGTTAGTGTCTGCTTGCATATATGAGAATATTGTTATTTAAGCATTTATTATGGTTTATCTAATGTTTCATATGGATTTCACTAACATTTAGAGTAGATATATGCTGTACAACCAGTTCTTCATGCTTGTTTCTTCTTGTCTTTCAGGTTAAGAAGGAAGAAGGGTTGCTGGGGGTTTGGACCCCGCGGGATCTGCTTCAACCGTAGGACCTACGGGTAAGTTCCTCGATCTGCTCTATTTAGTTTTTCATGAACATGTATGGTTGTGTGAGTCCTTCTTGAGTAGCATGCCCTGCTCTGTGGAGGTTTAAACCCAACAAACCTCTAGGATGATTTTCCCCGAAACAGAACTGGTGACTCTGCTGGGGATCGCATTCTTGTGATTCCCCTATTGGGTGGTTTCTTCTGTTTGATAGGTTTCCAACAGTTTTAACTTCTATTTCCAGTCCAGTTTACTCTTTCTCAGTCAGACTGAAGTCCTGGTTTCTTATCCAGGCTTGATCCTTCTTCTTTTTTCATTATTTACCTTTATATATTCGGATTTGTCTGCACACAGTCGCGTATACACGCATTTTTTGTTAAAGGGAGTCGAGTATATGCGAGTTTCCTTTAGCACAGTCGCGTATGCACGCTTGTTGCTAAACTGTGAAGTTGCGTATACCTAGGCAGATTTTGAAATTTTGGATTTCTTGGCTTTTCAGTCCTTTCTGTCTGTAGAGACCTGTTCCTGCAGTGTCTTTGTGTCCTCTGGATTGTGAAGAAAGTGGTCTTTGGTCTTTTCTCTCTCTTGTTTGATTGAAAACTAGTCTTTTTGGCAAAGTATTGTTTCTTGTGCTGGCATTTCTGGTTCGAGTACCAAGATCTCTTTCTGGGGATTCTTGGTTGTTCTGCTTCATCAGAACAGAGAGCTCCTGCTCATTTACTCTTTCCTATCTTTGTGTTTTGCTTTGCACTACGATTTTTTCCCGTTTCTTGGTTGGTTTTCTTGAGTTCAGTCGGCTAGGTCTTGTTGCAACTTTTGAAGAGTCTTTCTTGGTTCTTTGAAGTTTTTGTTTGCGGCAAGGTTGTACTATTCTTCTAGGCTGAGTGGCTGAGTTTTCTTGTCTTATTTTGCTCATATTGATCTTGCTACTAGTTAGCCCTATAAGATTTGGAGCATTTTTGAAGTTTTTGCTTGAAATTTAGTGTTGTTTGGCTTGGGGTTTTATAGTTTTGCTTGGTCTTTTCGAACTCTTCCCTTATAAAATTCAAAAGCTCAAAAAACATTTTTCTTTGTTGTTTGCTTTTGTTTTTGCATTTTTGTTTTCGCTTCTTTGTGTCTTTTGAAGCTTTGTTGAGGTTTCTTGCCTTTGGATTTTGGCTTGATTTGGAAAGGAGTTGTCATTGATTTCTTCCTCTTGTTTTTAAGCGTTTTTGGTGTCTTCATATTAAGAGTTCTTGATTTTGGGAACTAGCTTTCTGGACGACCAAAAAGAGATAAAACTGAATGACTTTTGGGAAATTTTGCTCTGCTTTAGGAGATTTTTCATCTTAGAATTTGCATGCTTGTAGTGATTTGCATCAGGTGCACTTAAGCATTTAGTCATTTTCATAGTTTTTGTGAGTGTGAGTTTGTTATCTGAAAAGAAAAATACAATTTTTAATCTCGTAGAACCTATGTGGAAGTTGCTTTTCATCGAAAGACAATAACTGCATTTGCATGTAGTTTGGTTTTTATTAATTTCTTTCTGTGTCAAAACACCATAAGTTTCATTTCCGCATCCCTTTGACTCAACATAATAGCCAATTAAAATAAGCGATTTAATTTAAAATCAACTAGCAAGTTTTCTAAGTGTCATACACCAACTAGCTAGGTTGTAGGGCCTTGGATTAGATGAGTGGAATGTTAACTCTCCAAGCCCGCTCAAACAAAACATAGAAGTTGATTAATTGAGCGAAATCCAACTCCGTTAGGTGGACCGGGAAAGCTCTCCTCCAGAGAGTCAAGCGCGAGGGGAAGTGAAGGCTGAGAAGAGGGATACCCCCTCTCTGATTAGCTGAATCTGACCTCAAGACCATTCCGCCCGGCTTCTGACACGGATTGGTGCCCATAGTTGCCACTCCTAGGTTTCATACAGGTGACTGCGGGGGGGAATACCCGTGGTACCTGAGGCAGACGTCGTATCACTTTTAGCAGTACTTCTGGGGGGTACCCTTGCGAAGCTTGGGTACTTGAGCCGGCAAAGGCCGTCATTAGGAGGTCGGCGTAACTATTTATGTTACCTTCGCTAGTAGCCCTGGGCCGTAATTATCCCAGACTGCTTTCGGGAGGTCCTATATTTCGCTTTCCTGTATTTTGGTGTCCGGTCCTCATCACCTGGAGCGGAAATACTTGAAGGCTGTTTTCTTGATTGTATCTTAGGGATTTTTCTTATAGTGAGTGCTCTTTGCTCCTAGCTTGCTTAGCTTTATATTTTTTGAGTCTAAATAAAATTTGTTAAAGTGGCTGATCAAGCACCTCGTCGATTGAGGAGAGTTCGGGGATTGTCTCCCGAGAGTCCAGAGCCTTCTTCGAGAAGGCGTAGGAGTGATTTAGCAGGTGGTTACCACCCTGTGACATCTGACGCAGTGGAGAGAGATCCTCCACAAGGGTCTGAAGGTTTCATAGCTGATTCTGGTGTCGGTTCCGAGAGGAGCGTTCCGCTCACCTCGCGAGTTTTATTTCCTCAGGAAGAATATTTTCAAATTGAGGAATTACCTGAACCTCCTGGGTCAAGTCCATCTCCCCTTCCTCATGATTATCTGTTCATTTTTCAATACATCGGACCTGAGTCAGAGAGACCAAAACATCCTCCGTATTATTCATACCTTTCGATGGCCACGACTGGGAACGCAACTTCTGCTGTGAGTGCTGCAGGCATTCAGACTCCTGCTTCTGTTGAAGGAGGGGGCACTATTGCTTTATCTTCGATTGCTTCTAGTGCTGCTGTGTTTGGCTCTAGTTTCACCCAAGCACATGCTTCTCATTCTGGTCCCTTCTGTTCAGGGATGCCCACTAGTGGGAATCCCTCTTTTTCCTTTTCCGCTGCTGCAGCTGGATCTACACCCATGTCTTCCATGGCTAGTGGATCAGCTTCTTTCCAAGGGTTCCCCTTCGGAACTGGACACATTCCTAGTTCGAATCCTTCTTTAGGGTCCTTTCCATTTACTTCTCAGACCCAGAGTTTCAACCCTTGGTCTGGAGGGCAAAGTTCGACTACTTTTACAGGTTGGAACCCTATATTCACTACAGCGGGGGCAGGGAATCAGTTTTACGCAGGTGATCAAGGGAATGCTTCTTTCCCTTCATCGAGTGCTTATCAGACCTTTTCTCCTCTGTCTAATGCCTGGAACCCCTATCAGGGGCTCTCCTCCTCATTTAATACTTTAGCGGGGGGAACTGGTCTGGGCTTTGGTAACTCGGCGTGGGGAGGAGGTTCTTCTCATTTTTCTACGAGTCCTTTTTGGCAACCTGGTGCCTCATCAAATCCAGGGTATTCTTTTTAGAATGTTGGGAATCCATCCCATCAAGGATGGAATCCTCAGGCTCCGCCTCGCTTACCTTTTCTGGCAACGTTAAACTTGCCAGATCTGTCGAAGTTGACTAATGATCCGATTCGTTATAGTCCGGGGTGGCCTCCGGTTCCCACCAAAATTCCTTCAGATATTCCAAAGTTTGAAGGTAAGAATGGAGAAGATCCGGCTGACCACATTGCCACTTTCCATTTATGGTGTTCTTCAAACTCCCTGATTGATGATTCGATTAGGTTGAGATTATTTCAACACACCCTAACTGGAAACACTACCAAATGGTATATTGAGCTAACTGGGGGCAGTTTTGCTACATTTGGAGAACTGGCTGTTACATTTCTAAACCATTTTCAGTTTCCTATCCGATATGATGCTGGGACTGAACTCCTAGCTAATTTTAAGCAGGACGACACAACCCACATTTCTGATCACATTCAGGAATGGAGGAGAAGGAAGAGGTTGATTAAAGCTCATATTCCAGGTGAATTCCTTTTGGAATGGTTTCTTAAATCCCTACAGTTAGATATTTCGAAAGATGTATCCCTCTCAGGGGTATTTTCCGAGTAGCAGGCCATTTTTAGGGCCCAGCAGCTTGAGTTGATATATTCTCAGTCTGGGGTCCCTCACAAGTATTTTCCTAATGCTCCTCACTACAAATTAGATTTATCTAAAACTAAGCCCGGTCCTCATGGCGACGGACTGATTGGATCGATCAATAGTGGTGCAGCCAGCCTGCTTACTCAACTGCAGCAGTTGTCTTTGCAATCTGCTCCTTCTGGTCAGGCTGTGCCTGCTGAGTCATCACCTTCCCAGTCTTTGTCCATAAATGTTGTCCAAGCTTCTGATCCCAAAGGAAATCAACAATCCAAAGGGAAGAAGAAGGGACGAAATAATAAGAAAAAGGGCAAGAACGGGAAGGGTAATGCGAATAAAACCAACGAGCATGTTGGTGAGGGTCCAAAGGAGAAAAGGAAAGTGAAGTTTCCATGCAAGCTATGTGCTGGAGACCATCTTACACATCTTTGCCCTAAAATTTAGGAGGCGCAGTGCTTGTTAGCCCAGCAGGGTTCTTCTAGTTCCCAAGCTGTGTTAACGAACCCTTTTCCCCAAGGGAAAAAATTAGTTGTTTGCGCGAATCAAAATCCTGGGGCTTCCTCTGGGGGCACCCAGGAAGGGGAAATTCCATCGAACATTTTCATGATGAGTGCTCATGCAGATATCGCTACGAGATCCCGTGATTATGGTGGAGAAGAGTCTTCGAAGGCTAAGGATATTCCTGATGCTACTGAGCCGCTTCACATTACAAAGCCTACTGTTGAGTCCATGCCTCGGATGCCCAAAGCATCTTCTAAGCGATCGACGATTAATCCAAATGCTAGGGCTGCCCAGAACTACTCAATTGTGGAAGATCTGGCGCATAGTCCTTGTGCTATGTCGGCTTTAGAGGTACTCCAGTCTTTTCCAGCTCAGCGCAGTGCTTTGCTCACTGCCATTCGGGCTATTGATCCAAAAAATTCTCTTCTGATTACTTTTGATATGACTAATTTTAAGAAGAGACTCCCCCATCACATGGATTTTCATATTAAATCATCGTACCGGAAGTGTAATATCTTTCAAACGGTTGTTGATGAGGGTGCTTCCACGTGCGTGATGTCTCTCACATGTTGGAAGACAATTGGATCTCCCAAAGCTGTTCCATCTACCACTCTTCTGACTGCGTTCAATGGTCATTCTCAAGCATTCCACTGCTATGCTCATTTGTGTCCTGGATGCATGGTGAAGGGAGGCAGATCCTTCCACTCAGCCAATGGCGAAAAGGAGGATTTTCATGTGCAAATCCCTTAAATCTTTAATTGCAATCTGAGTTCCAACTTTCTTGGAACCCTCTACGCAGTACACGTGGACATAATCTTCCACGGTTAGCCCTCCCAAGGGCTTCCCGTGCAAGTCTACTGGTTCTCCCCTCCGGGAGAGTCCAGTGATAAAATATATGTCTTCCACTTCAATGCGTACTGGCATCTGATCTATCATAAAACATTCCTCTTCCGGTTCCCAGTAATTCACGAGCATTTCTAACAACTGGAAATTGCTTTTCATATTTGGCATTTTGAAAAATTTGAGCAATCCGAAATTCCGAAGAATATTTTGCGATGCTCGATCTTGCATGACTTCTTGATCAATTGCACTGTGTTCACGCTCTCTCCATGAGATTGTCATCCTGTAAAAATTCAATAAATCCTTCATTAGCCATCCATTTTTCATTTGGGCCTGCGCATACGCGACTTTCTTTGTGCACAGTCGCGTGTATACGCGACTTTACTGTTACCAACCCGTGTATGCGCAAACCCGTGTTTTTTAGAAAGGTTTCTATGGTGAAAATCACTAAATTTTAATTTATGAATGGACAAAATGATTTGCAAGGATGATTGAGGAGCTTACCTGACAAATTCGGTGCGATTCGATGGTCAGTTGATCCTGATTTGACGAAAGAAGTTTTGTGCTCCAGAGCACTTTTTTCCAAATCAGTAATGTAACAATGAACCAAATATGAGGTAATTTGTCTATTTATGGCTAAAAAGTTGAAAATTTTCGCAAAAATTTGTTATGCTTATTTTTTCGATCTATCTTAAGCTGCATAACCCGGATGCTTGGAAGTGCCCAGTTTGGTATGTTTTCAGGTACATTTTGACGAATTTGAGATTTTTCTCGATTTTTTGATCCATGATTACTGACTCGTCACGGCAGGTATATGATCTTCACTGGCATATAGGTTAGGGAAATCACTTTCCGCTGCATCTTGCATACTAGCCTCCATACTGATCACTTGCCATAGGGTTGATCCCATCAGGTCATGACTATTACACCCATTTCACTCGCCGATTATTTAATCATGACTTGATGGTAAAGCCTTCCTTTACATGGGCTTCCTAGTTAGTTCCTTGCTATCACTTGTTGCCCATGCTGCGTTTTATGTAGGCTCGGGAGTCCTCTTTAGTCCTGCCATGACTTATGTGTTGAAGCTTCATTATTCTTCTTCCTCACTATCATTTTTCTGGCTATTACCCTAGAGGCTCCCTGGTGTTGTTGAGTTGTATTATTGCATTGCATATTGGCTACTTGTTTATCCTGGCCTTTAGCCGGCTTCATTTGGACTCGATGTTTAAGCCAACTTTTGACCTTGACTATCTGTACAAGTTAACCATTGCATGCACTTTAGCTATCGCGACTTGACACCTTTTTACCCATGGATGGAACATTCATCTGAGTATCGCCTACCTGTTTCCGCCACCTTGCATTGAGCATAGGATTGTTCCAATCCCAGGAACTTGTGCATCTATTTCTTGATACTCATTCTATCCATTGTACCATAGCATTCTTTTATTCTTTTTCAGGCTTATTATGAAAAAGACAAAAAAATCAAATATAACAAAAAAGAGCGGGAACAGGATGTATCTTCGTTGTTTTGATGGCAGTACAGAGTCATTTACATAGCACATATACTTACATATATCTCCTACATTTGGGATGGTTTTAGTTTTTGACCTAGGTTCAGATTTACCTTGTTTCACTTGTCAGTCCTCCCCTGGTTGGTTATCTCTTCCAATCATATGGAGATTTTGTTCTGCCTCCTGCATAACAGACTTATACAGTGTCACTTTTTACTACCATGGTCATCATGAGTCATGCTTTTGTTCAAGGGAAGTCTAGCCAGAGTCGGCCATTCTGCGGTGTCTCTTGACTCATTATTCGGTCGGCCTTCCCGGTCTTGTCAGTATCTTGTTCGATCAAATCAGATGTTTTGGTCTTCTGCTCGTGCTGGTTTGAGAAGGTCCCCATTGACTTCTTGCTGGTGGGTTTGTCTCTTATTGACTACGACACATTGCTCTGAGAGAAAACCTACAGCTGCACCCTGGCCCTATTTCCATCATTGATAGGTGACCTTGTGCTCAGCATTTGATCATCATTATGGGTCTTTGACTGAGTGGTTTCCCCTGTGTTCGACGTCAGCATACATTATCACACTTGGGATTCGTGCAGTACCTTGATTTCCATTTGAACCTATTGGTGGATATCTCGCCTCTGTGTCATCTTTCATTATTGGTTGGTTTAGAGGGTTTCTTCCGTGCGCTAGCTTCATCTTGTGCATGTCGGAAACGTACTTCGGTTTGGTTCCGTCACTCTACTTCATCCGATTCCTTCCAAATCTTGGCCTGCGGGTTACACTCGCACTGGACTGATGTGGGATGCCTTAATGCCTTCCTTCCAGCAGATCTTTTCCCATCGAATCCGACTCATTGCTCTGGGAATAAGGTCTAGAGTCTTTTTGTCAGTACCTTAGGGTTTGCAGTCATCAGTGGCAGACTCTTCGCTATCGACAGTGGGGATTCATCATTACCTCCTGATTGGTAGATTCTTTCAAGTGTTCGACTTCAACTCATTCATTCGCACTTGTTAGATTGTACTGGGGCACCTTGACGCTCATTTTCATTATCGGTGGGTTGTCTCGCGTTGGTTAACGGTATACATCATTGACCGGTAATCCAACGATTTCTCACATGGTCGACTTCAGCTCATTTATTCCCATTGTGTAGAATTGTGCCATAGTGATCGGTGAAGACCTCGAGTTGCATCAGCATTTCTCGGTTCACTTTTGACAGTTCTTTCAGTTTCTGCCAGTGATGTCGTCCACCCTTATATGTTGCAATTCAGTACAACAGCATCTTATATGTTGGCTCCCGAGTTGCGTGATTGTACCGTTTGTTCCACCTCTTATGATTCGGTACTTGGAGATTCAGTTACTTATATGATCAGACATCCAGTTGCACCATCCTTGATCAGCTTTCTATATGTGATACTTGGACATTGATTCAGACTTATATTTCCGGACCATGCTCAGATGATTCATTGTTTACTTTCAGTTCAGCTATACTTGTATACATGTTAGATCTATTCAGTACTTTTTATATGATGTATTTTTGACTGAGCATGGGTATGCCCGCCTCAGCATGAGTTGACTCTGTATTTTCTTTCATTGGTTTTTGGCAGGCTGAAATCTGGTGAAGTCCTCTCTTGTCCTTGCGAAGTTCTTTCTATGTGCATAATACATTTCGGCCATCATGTACCCCTTCTGACCTCATATATTAGGGGGCATATGTTATAGCATCATTTCTCACTTTCATATGATTCATGATTGCTTTTATGGCTTTGGGCACCCATTCCTACAGACTTGGACAAAATTCACTAAAAAACAGTGTTAAAATCCCCATACGCGGTTATGCCCAGACTTTTCCGTGTGTATACGCGAGTCCACATGTACTTTTTCGTGTATGCCATTAAAATTATTAAAAAATATATAAAAAATCCCTGTTTTTGGGCTAGGTTGATGGTTACTCTGGTAGTTTAACCACCCCAGCACGTGGCCAACTGTTTCCAACTATTGAAACTACTTTGAGGGAGTATAAAAGCCCCTCATGTGCATGGCCTAAGGGAGAGAGAAATTATTGACATTATACTTTGTTGGAATCCTCTATCCAAGTCTGAATTCCCGTGCCTCCTGCACTTCCCAGTTCATTACAGGAAACCCTTGTTTCTTGGAGATTCTCATCTCTCTATATGTCATCTCGTATGCACCAGTTCCGAAAGAATGTTAGCGAGGCAAGGGCGGGACGAATTCGAATGATGGTCTGCTCGAAGATCGTGGAAGGATTCAGGTGATCTCTCCACTCGTTATTTCTGTACATGCTATTTATAATACAGAAGAACCATCTTGTTCCCGAAATATACATGTTAGTGTCTGCTTGCATATGTGAGAATATTGTTATTTAAGCATTTATTATGGTTTATCTAATGTTTCACGCAGATTTCACTAACATTTAGAGTAGATATATTCTATACAACCAGTTCTTCGTGCTTTTTTCTTCTTGTCTTTCAGGTTAAGAAGGAGGAAGGGTTGCTGGGGGTTTGGACCCCGCGGGATCTGCTTCAACCGTAGGACCTATGGGTAAGTTCCTCGATCTGCTCTATTTAGTTTTTCATGAACATGTATGGTTGTGTGAGTCCTTCTTGAGTAGCATGCCCTGCTCTATGGAGGTTTAAACCCAACAAACCTCTAGGGTGATTTTCCCCGAAACACCTGGTAGATTTGATCCATCCATATATTTTAAAAACAAATAATTTTTACCTCTGTAACCATAAATAATATAAGGTCCTTTCAATAGGAAATAAAATTTCCCATGCTTACCTTTCTCTTCTCTTCTTGAATCCCATTTTATAACTTTTTCACCTATATAGAAATCATCTTCTTTACTTTTCTTGTCAAAAACCTACTTTATCTTATCTTGGATAACTTGAGACTTAAGATAAAACTCTTTTCTTATTTGTTGCAAGTGTATAGTCTGGTTAATTCTTCTTTGAATGTCATTGGTCTCAACTTGTAGTTCTTGGATTATTTTCATTATAGGTAATCCTAAGGAAGATGGAAAAATAACATCCATCCCATAAAAAATATGGTAAGGGGACGTACCTATAGATTTCTTAGTGGTCAGTCTATCTACCCATAAGACATTAACTAACCTCTTGTTCAAATATTTCTTGTCATCTTCTAGTAATTTCTTGATGATGTTTACAAGGCTTTTATTGGAGGATTCAACAAGGCCATTACCTTGAGGGTAATATGCATTAGAATGGCCAATGGTAATGTGGTATTTATGGGAGAAATCAATCATCTTTTTGGATTTGAATGTGGCTGCATTGTCAGTGATAATATTTTGGGGGCATCCACATCTTGAGAGTATGTTGTCTTCTAAAAAGGATATTATGACAGTGTCAGTGGCTTGCTCGGAGGGTATGGCCTCTATCCACTTAGTAAAATAGTCTATGGCTGTCAAAATCCAGTTGTGTTGGGCTGAGGATGGAGGGTGAATTTCACCAATGAAGTCAAGACCCCATTGTTGAAAGGGAATTTTTGTTGAGATAGTTGTTAAGGGTAGGGGTAGTAGCTTTTTCTTTCATTCAAATATTTGGCACTTGTGACCGGAGGTCACATACATTTTCACATCTGCAAAAAAGGTAGGCCAGTAAAAACTAGCTCTCAGGATCTGGTCTGTAGTAGCCTTCCAGTAAAGATGTCCTCCATAGTCTCCTGCATGAAATTCTTCTAAAAATTTGCCTGCTTATTCCTTAAGCAAACAATTCAATAAAATTCCACAATGATCTTTCCAAAAGAGTACATTTTCTATAATAGAAAATCTTACTGGCTTTAATTTTAAAAATCTAGATTTTTTTCTTAATAATCCAGTAGGAGCTTGTAAATTTAGTAATACAAATAAAATATCTGCATACCATGGTGAGTCTTAAAAAGGCTTCATTGATCTCTAGAGTTGCCATGTCTTCCTGATCATCTACTTGGGCAATAAAATTAATATCTAAAGCATGACAATTTGATTCAGCCATGAGTTTGGCTAATCCTTGACCTTTTATGAGTTTGGTGGGTAGATTTCTATGTCATATTCCAAAATTGGGCAATCCACTTGCCTCTTTTACCATCAGGCCCATTTTGTGTTAGAATTTCCTTTACAACTACATTTGGAACACAGGCAATGATATGTGAATAAAGAATGTATACTCTAAAGTCTTTGATTGCTTTCACTAATGCTAGTGCCTACTTTTCCATTATATTATACTTTAAAGTAGCATCTCTAAGTGTTTTTCTAAAGAAAGAAATGGGCTGATCATAACCCTGATCATTCTTCTGCAGTAAAACTGCAACAATAGTGTGTTTTGAAGCAAAGGAAAAAAATAATGAAATCCTTTTTAAAGCCAGGGCTGAGAAGAACTGGTGTTTTTGTTAAGGCTTGTTTAATAGATTCAAATGATTGCTTAGCCTCAAAATTCCATTTAAGTTTTGAGTCCTTTTTCATCATACTGTTAATTTCTCTGATTATTTCAGCTAGATTTGATATGAATCTTCTAATAAAGTTTATTTCACCTAATAAATCTTGTAACTCTTTTATGTTTGTAGGAGGACTAATGTTTAGAATTTCCTCTATTCTAGCTGGGTCTATTCTAATTCCCTCTTTAGACATAGTACGTCCTAGTAATTTACCTTTTTCTAATCCAAATAGAGTCTTTTTGGGATTTAGAGAGATGCCAAATTTCCTACATTTAAGAAAGACTTGCCTGAGATGATCCAAATGTTCATAATCAGTCTTTGAAAACACATTAATTTCATCTAAATAAATCACTAGGAATTCATGAATTTCCTTTGCAAAGGCTATATCCATAGCTCTTTGAAATGTGGCTCCTGCATTCATTAGCCCAAAAGGCATTTTTACATACATTAAAGTGCCCCATGGAGTAGTAAAAGAAGTTTTGCCTTGGACTTTTGGTTGGACTAGAATCTGGTCAATCCAGAGAATCCATCTAACAATGAAATTCTAAAATAACCAGCCACCCTCTGCAGAATGTGATCCATCTTAGGGAGAGGGTAGTTTTCATTTAAGGACATTATTTAAATTTCTAAAATGAACACATAATATAATCTCTCCTGTCTTTTTCCTAGTGGGAACTTGATTAGAAACCCAATCAGAATATCTGATTGGTGCAATTATTTGGGCACCATATATTTTTTTTATCTCTTTCTAAATTATAGGCATCAAAACAGGATTGATCCTTCTTAGTTTCCGTCAAAAAGGTTTTTGGTCTTATTTTATAGGTATTTTATGTTGTATTATGCTAGTTTCATAGGATTTTAAGTCCTCATAACTCCAAAAAAATGCATCCTGAAATTATTTAAACAGAGCTATGTATTTTTATTTTTATTCCCGAGTTAAATCTCTTGAAAGTTTAATCATGTTTGGTTTTAACTCTATACCTATATTACACTCCTCAATATCAGATCTTAGTGGCTCCATCTTAGGTTTTCTTGCAACATCATTAGAGTCAAATATATCTTCTAAAGGGGCTAATCCTTTTGGTAAAAAGTTATCTTTGAGATTCAACATATCAGATTCATCATCAGCTAACTCCTCAGTTTCTACTCTTTCTAAGTTATCTATATCTAATTGACTAAATTGAGTATTTTTAGAAAAATTTAAGCTATTTACATCTACATTATTTATATCAATTTCACTATCTAAATTTTGATCTACTGTACAGTCTGTATCTATATTACAATTTTGAAATTCACCTTCATTGTTCATGAAATGATAAATCTGTTCATCCTGTGAGAAAATTTGCCAATATTTGAGATTATGAGGAATTTTTGGTCTGTGTTTAACTTCTGCAGTGTATCTATGATTTGGTTGAAATGGCAGATTGCATGTACTAGCAAAAGTTGCTGAGAAATGAGCATGTATATCATGTTTTCTTGGTATTGCAGAAAAATCACATTCTAACAATTCTTTAACCAAATCTAAAACTGTATCTCTATATCTTCTTAATCTTGGATTATAGACAGAATATTCTCCAGTTATTTGTTTCACAATCAATTCTGAGTCTCCCATAATTGACACTCTTTTTCCTCCTAAATTCCTAACAATTTGTAGTCCTAAAATAAGAGCTTCATACTTAGCCATGTTATTTGTGCATTTGAATTTAGGTCTAAAAGCATGACTTGCTACATGCTTGTTTTCCATATTATGTATCCAAACTCCTGCTCCTGCTCCTAATTTATTCACTGAACCATCAAAATCTAAGTGCCATAATGATTCATGAAAGATATTTTCACTTTCTGGTGTTTTATTTTTCTATTTTAGTTTTGCTTCGTTTTCATTATGAGTTTCAAAGTTACATATAATAAATGAATCCATGTCAACGGGTGTAGTGTATATAGGATAATTGATTGGTCTTTCTACACTACTCACCATGTACTTCATCAATGTTTCTCTATAAAGTTTCTTTGGTCAGCCAAAAACTGATATTATTGCATATGACATATCAAGTTGTAGAGATCCCTGTAATTTAGCTCCCCATGAGCGAGATAAAAGCATTCCATACTGGCAGGGATGTCAGCTACTACAATGTCCATGACTATGATTTTACCAGGATATTGAACTAATGTGACACATAAATCTTTAATCAAACCTAAACATTTCACTTTGCTGGAATCAAATGAAAATAGATCTTTGTAAGGCCTAGTGATATCTAAATTCAGGGTTTCCATTATTTCTTTTGGAAATAAATTGTGTGAAGCCCCTAAATATAGTATTTAATTATGTAATATTTGATAATGAATATTTAAGCTAATGTAAAATGGTGTAACTACCCCATCTTGGTGTTTTCCATTAACATCAGGACCAAATATTAACTCTGGTTGATCATCACTAAGATTTACTGAATCATCTCCATCATTCATACTCAAAGTTTCAGTGATAGGTGTTTTGTATAAATCATGTTTCACCAAATATATTAAAGGAATTGGTATTTTTAATTTGGCAATTTCAGCTTGGATATTAAATAGAGTTTGTGATTTTCCTAGTTGAACTATTTCTTCTTTAGTAACGGTAATTTGGGAAGGTTTATCTTATTTTTCTATAGTTGTTTTCTCATTTTCTATTTGCGTTTCTATTGTCTTACTATTTTTTCTTTTCTTTTCAAGAATAGTTTGAGAAGCAGTAGATATTTTTGCAGATTTAGTAGGTTCAGAAGTTGTTTTAGTATTGGCAACTTTTGGATTAGCTGATTTTGGATCAACATTAGTTGTTTTAGCTTCCAAATTTTTTTCTTTAGAAAAATTATTTATATTTACAGCAACAGATTTTTGTGAATCTGTTGATGTTTGGACAATGTCCTCTATTATGTCAACAATTTTGGGACTAGGTGAAATTTTAGGATTTGAATCTTTTTGGGTTGAATTAGAGTTTTTCTTGTTTTCCCTAGGGAGAATTTGCAGAACTTTAGTAGTATGAGCTTCTACTACTTTCGTTGTTTATGTTTGAATTGATTTCTTAATAGAAGGCTCTATGTTTTTCTTGCTTCTAAGGTTATATTGCTTCTTCATTGATAACAAACCCATAGCCTTGTTTGTAATCAAAAGATTCACTTGAATCTAATTGCAATTGTTGTAATTCAAATAACTCCTGTTATTATTGCGTAAGAAAAATATTGTTATATTCATTAATACCCATTAGATTAATGGTGTCTTCATCATCGTCATTTTGATCAGAACTTCCAACATAGTTCTCTTGGAAAGGTGCTCTTATTGTTTTGTCAGGTGTTGATTCTCTAGATTTTCCTGTATTAGTGTTTTTCCTGAAATTGGGATTCCTAATTTGTTGTTGGTTATCCCATTGTATCTTCCTTTCCATATTATCTAATCTATCCATCAATCTCTCCAATGTTTATGATAATTGACATATTTTTAAATATGAACTAGAAGCTTCTTCTTTTATTGTTACTCTTCTTTCACTCCTTAATCTAGCTCTCTTTGCTAAAAGGTTTGCCTCTACACTAACACCATTAATTTGCATCTTCTCTAGAGTTTCAGGATTATTCTCTCTCAATTGATAAGCTATGTCTGTATCAAATCCATCCGGGAATTTGAGAAGAACAGAATCAGGTGGAGGTTTAAGATTAGCATGAATTGAATTATGAATGATGTTATATCTAGTGCAATAATCTTGGACTGTTTCATTTGGTGCTCTTTTAATGCTTTCAAATTCAGATAGGATTTGCAGTGGATATTTCTCATTTTCCCATTTATTAAGAAATAATCTATGAAAAACTGCTAAATTAGCAATACTACAAACATTTAAACCTTTAAACCATTTTTTTACCTCACCAGTTAAAGTTTGGGCAAAGAGTCACATTTGGACATCAACATCATCTATTTCATGAAGTTGAAAATAATCTGTCATCTTATTAACATGTTGTTGGGAATTATATTGAGTAGTTGCATCAAATTGAGGTATTTTATTTTGATAGTCTTGGGGCATGTCATGTAATGGCGCTGGTAGAACCAAAGGAGCATATCTTGCAACCATGGCTTGGATTCTAGCTTGGCTAGGAGGTAAATTAGTAGTACTTGGTGAAGAGATATAATTATTTCCTGATGTATTTAAATAACTAGCATATGTGATGTGAATCTAAGAGGATGTATTGGCAAAAGTGGTTGAAAAGCTAAAAGATGAAGTTGGGAAATATGAAGAAGTGCTTGGGAAAGAGAATGATGTATTTGAAAAGGTAGAAGGAAAACTAGTGGATGGAGATGAGGTGGTGGAGGTTGGGAATAATACTATAGGTTGGAATGGTTTCTTAGGAACAACTGGATCTGTGGAATGAAGAGTGGTGGAAATAATGGATGATGTGGTGGAAAATAGAGATGCACCTTGGGATTCTATAAGGCTGGTATCTAAATGAGTGGTAGAGGGCTTAGGGGTATAAGCTAATAAAGCACTTAATTCAACTGAATGCTGAAAAATAGCTTCATCTATTTCCTTAAGTATAGTAGCATTTATTGCATCAATTTTATCATAAACTTCAAAGATTTTTGATTCAAAATCTACTGAAACAGTTTCCTGCTTAGTTTTAAGAAATAAAACAAAATTAGGATCTATAACAATGCTATTTAAATCACTTTATGATTTGTTATGAATAAATAATGTTCAAAATTTAAATCAAAATCAATGTCTTGTATACTTGTTAATTGTTTTGTAAGGGAATTTTCTCTAAGGAAACTTTATTGTCTAAATCCTCTACTCTTTTATTCTTTTTTCCAATTCTGTCAGGATTATCTACGATGACAACAGGTTGTGGATTTGGATTTGACCTAGTATATTAGACTCTTATGGAAGCCAAAATTACATTTTTTATGAAAATATACTCACAACTTATAAAATAGTCTCAAGGTGAAAAGATAGTTTGAAATATTTCGTTTAAGATCTATTTTAAAACTGAGGATTGGTTATTTCCCCAATATGGTCGCCAGTATGTTATCACTCTAATAATTCTCTAAGTTGTGAGATTTTTATTTTAGTTTGAAGAAATATCAGAGGTAACCACAAACCTACTTTTAAACTCTAGGATCTAGCCTTCCTAGGGTTCAGAGAGGGCTCTGTCTATAAGATTTAACTTTGTTTTTATATATGATTTTAGGATAGTTATAAGGGGCAAGTTGGTTTTGAATTTTGGTTTGGTTGGTGGGAAAAAATCATTTACTAAGATGGATAGTGATAGATCTGGTTTCCATTGGGCAGATGGAGTCAATGTGTCAAGCAGACAGATCAGGATCAAAGCCTAAAGTCAAATGTTTCCAAGGCAAGATAGTAGAGTCACTCAAGATCTTTTAAGGCTGATTGGTGAAGTGGTTATAATATGGATAAAGTGTTAGGTCCCTATATTACTAGTATAGTCCCTTATTGTTGTTAGTGTAACCCCCTTATTGTTATTATTGTACCCCTGTAACCCCCATATTGTTATTATTGTGCCCTTAAATTATTATTGTTAGGTTGGCTAGGACTACATTGTGGCCCCATGGACTCCTATATATAGAAAGGAGGTTTTGTAATTTGTATCATCCAAAAATTTTTCATTCATGTAATGTATTGAAGGTTTCCCCCTCGAAGTGGCTTATTTATAAGGCGTTTATATCTATTTTATTCTATTTTTGGAGTTGGTTTCACAACATTTGGCATCAGAGCTATAGATTCTAGGGTTTCGCTGCTCCAAACAGGTCATCATGGAATTTTCGCTATAAAATTGTTTCTATGAAGGTTCAAAAGCTGAAATTGTTAGAGTACAAAGCCGAAATACTGAGGAACATTGTCACAAAATTTCAAAGTTTTTTTCGCAATATTTTCAGAGATATGATCTGTGGAAGTTAGGTCTTTTTGCAAGCTCTTCAATTTAACCTAAACAGGCCATCACGGAATTTTTGATATAACGTTTTTTATATGAAGGTTTAGAAGCTAAAAATTTTAGAGTGCGAAGAAAAAATCTCGAGGAACATCGACGAAAATTTTTAGAGCTTGGTTTATAATATTTTCGGAGATATGATCTATGCAAGTTAGGTATTTTTGCAAGCTCCTGAATTTCACTTAAAAAGGTCATCATGGAATGTTCGATATAACTATTTTTATATGAAGTTTCAGAAGCTAAAAATTTTAGAGCACGAAGGTGAAATCCTGAGGAGCAGTGTCGAAAAATTTCAAAACTTGGTTCGCAATATTTTTGGAGATATGATCTGTGGAAGTTAGGTCTTTTGCAGGCTCCCGAAGTTCATCTCAAAGAGGTGATCGTGGGAAAATCTTCATAACTCTCTCTCTAGAATCAGATTGGAATTATGTAAAAAGTGACTGGAATTACACAGACTGTAGTTTCCTGTCTATAAATTTCAGATCCAAAGGAGCAAACAGTGACACGTGGCAAGTTGTACAAATTCGCTCTACTGAACTATTCCATAATTAGGTCACTTTGGGAGATTGAACATAAATTTGCCTTGAAGAATCCAAATAAATTAAAACCTGTGGCATTTGAAAGAAGCTTCAGAGGACTACTACAGGGCTGAATTTCAGATATTAAAGACCTGAAATCATAGATACATTTCAATTTCAATATAGAGCTCCTCAAAAGAAATCAAAAGGTGTGTATTTGGTTTTCAAAATTGCATAACGTTTGTTTGAAAAAGAAGTTTGAAGTGATGCCAAGGGAATATTTTATAATTTTTATCAGTATTGAGTTCTATAATGCCTCCAAAAAATAATTCCATACCCATTAAGTCCTAAAAATTCTATACTATGACGCATGAAGAGGAAGAATTGCAGTATGAGATATTAGCATTACGGTACCAAGTGCAACAAATTTCGATCTTACGAAGAGAAACCGAATATGACATTGATGGTTTAAAATAAAAAATGGAGGCTAATTTGGATGGTTTGAAGGATCAAATAATAGCTAATATGTATGATAAATTAGTGGAAGATCACATCGAGCATCAACAACAAGTTCTCCAACTCTCAAAGGTTAAACTAACTTTGGTGCAGAATCTAATGAAACAATAGGAAGATCAACATCACACCGAAATAAGTTCTGAAGCAGTCATAGAAACAAGAACTCGAAAAGTACGATCAATTTCAGAGTATCTCAGCAAGTGGAAGAACATTCCTATAGAAGATTCCACATGGGAGGATGATAATTTTATACAGAAGCATCAAGAAATAATTAAGCATTGAGGACAACACTTGTTTGAAGGAGAGGGGCATGTTAGGTCCCTATATTACTAGTATAGTCCCTTATTGTTGTTAGTGTAACCCCTTATTGTTATTATTGTACCCCTGTAACCCCCATATTGTTATTATTGTGCCGTTAAATTATTATTGTTAGGTCGGTTAGGATTACATTGTGGCCCATGGACTCCTATATATAGAAAGGAGGTTTTGTAATTTGTGTCATCCAAGAATTTTTCATTCATGTAATGTATTGGAGGTTTCCCCCTCGAAGTGGCTTATTTCTAAGGCGTTGATATCTCTTTTCTTCTATTTTTGGAGTTGATTCACAACATAAAGAGAAATTAAGGGTTATTTGATCCATATATGGTTGAGAAGACATAGGTCATTCGAAAGAGGGAGAAATTAAGGATTCCCTACTCTGGAAATCAACAAAAAACATTTAAATGAAAACCAATAAATAACAGAGTGCTTTTAAAAAATTCTGATATATCACTTCCTGATTTCACAATAAAATTTAGAACACATTTATGAATGAATGGAAAACATAAGAAGATTAACAAGTAACATGAGAAAATACTTCACTTAAGTGGCTCAACACCTTAATCCTGAAATATGATTCTTTATTGATTTGATCTAGCCTACTGACTTGAACTTGATTACAAAAATCCTTTTGGTTTAGAAAATATGACTATAGAAATATTCAGCAATTTATTCCCCCCTCAATACTTCAAAGGATGAAGTACTTATACATAAAATATTACAAAATATCCTAGAAAAATCATAGGAATTTTCTATGGAAACTAAAATATCTTTTACAAAAAGATAGTGACAGCTGCATAACAAACTTGCAAGCTGTCCTATTTAAATAAAATATCTTTTCTGTTGGTTTTTGGGCTGCAGTTGGCTGTTGTGTTGTATTTAACGCTGGCAAGTGATCTTAAATCTATTTTGAACATTATCTCTCACTTCATACTCTTTAAATTATTATACTTTTTAACTTGTTGTTTTGACTTTTTACTGCTTTTTAAAAAATATTTTTTTACTATGTAAAAACAACACTATTTTTTCCTCCTCTTTCACTGCAAACTATCTTTTTAAAGTAAATTTGTAAGTTTTTTCCAAAACTGTGCCTCTGGTAACTTAACCTTGGTAAGCTTTCTAAAATTTTAATCTGCTTCTGTGTACCTTGCAAATGTTGGTTTGATTACAAAGAGGTGTTTTATCTCAGGCTATAAATAAAATAAGTTTTCAACACTCTTCTACAACACTTTGCTTGTTGGAACTCCTTGCCAATCTGCCTTGTTCACTTGTTCCTTGGAAAATTCCCTGATCTTCTTATTGTAATCTTCTTTCTTCATCAGTTTATCATTGATAACAAGAATGTTTGGCAAGCGTTTTTGTCCTAATGTGTCAAACTTAACCATGAATCTAGTTATGGCCATCTCCATGTTTTAACATTTCTCTTCTAGTTGCTTCATCAATTTTTTCTTTGAAATTACCTTTCTTACCTCAAGAATTGTTTCAGTTCTATCAGTTATCCCAATATCATCCCATTCTTGTTTGTTTTTACTATTGAGAAACTTGACTATTTATAGGGCTTCTTCAGGCTTAGCACCTAGCTCTTCCTTTGTCTTCAAAATTTCTTCTTTGGCATCTTTGATTAAGTCCTTTTGTTCATAGATCACTTGAATGGAAGGCCAAGTATCATTGATTGACTCAATGATTTTGGACCACATCTGATTTTTGATGTATGTCATGGGCTCTTTTAAGGTTAATTCTATTTCTACCTTTTTAAGTTGCTCACTTAACCTTTTGGCCTTTTGTTCCTCTGTTTTAGCCTTTATTTGTTCTAATTTCTTGGCATCTTCCAAGTTCTTCATTTTCTCTTTCAATACATTGATCTCATTACTCTGTATTGACATATCCTCCATGGCTTTGATGAGTTTACTAGCCTCATCTAACTGTTGAACTACTGAAGCAGAAGATTCTATGGTTGAAGTAGTAGAAGAAGTAACTGGAACTGTTGTGGCTAGTGGGACTTTTGGTGCTAACTCTTCTACTAAAGTTGAAAGAAATGTTGTTATTACCATGGGAATGACTGTAGAAGAAACATTTTGAGCCTTTGCAACTTCTTTTTCTTAGACAAGCTTGTCCATCTCAATTTCCATCTCCTTGATCTGTGCTGTCATTTGTAGTATGAGACTCATCATCTCATCTTTCTGATTTGCCTCTTACACAATATCCTTAGCATGCGGATGCTCTGTAGGAGGTAGCTTCAATTGTTTTCTTAATGCTGCAATGTCAGCATTCTTATTCTTGATTAGTTCCTCTGTTTCTTTCACATTTGAAGGGTCATACCCTACTTTAATAACCAATTCTTCTAAAGACTTAATTCTAGTGTCTTTGGCATAGGAAGAGGCATTTTCAACCTTAAGTTGATCTCTCATATTGGTCACAACATTCTGAAGCTTTTGGAGACTCATTTCCTTGGTGTTCATGGTCGAATATAGCATTTCCGAGCTCTGTTTATGAAATTTAATCTGATCCAAGGGATGAATATCTTAGACAGGAACCTCAAAGTCAACCTTCTTATAATTTGCTGTTTTTTTTGGTGCTGATACTGTAGGCTGAAGAACTAACATAAGAAATTTATTATTTGTATAGTCAAAGGATCAAAGTAGCCTATTTTGATTTCCTGGAGTCTGCTTCAAGTACTGTGAGTAGATTTCATTTTTTATCTCTTCATTCTTGGCCTTGATTTCTTTATACTTCTCTTTAATATCCCTGTCTTTGTCTTCTGCCTGTTGTGATAAAGACACTTCCCCACTTTGTTGTTTCTTGATCATCTGAGTGTTGGAAGTAGTAGGTTGCTCATTTTCAATTATTGTGTGTGTCATAGTATCTGCCTCTGGATTCTCTTCATCTAAAATCTCCACTTTTTCTTTTTCTTTGTCAGTTGGATTTATTTTAGGCTTCTTATTGTATCTAAGCTTGAATCTAGTTTTTGTTGTTGTTTCAGCTGTATATGTGCCTTCTTCTCTAATTCTCTTTATGGTTATGCCCTCCTGAATTGGAGTCTGCAAAGTGTGACTAGTATCACCTTGCATGACAAATTCCATCAATGTGTTTTCCAACCATTCAGCTTGATTGGAAATTTTTTCAATTTCAGGCCTTTTATCATGAATATATGGGGTTATTTTGCGTTTTACCCTCATCTTACTGATTATTCCATAAGGATCATAGTTGCATAGAAAACTTTCACCAAACTTATATTCTAGCAACTAGTTTGTTCTCTCTACACCTTCTTCCCTATGATTTCATATGAAAGGACCCACCTAGTTTTTTAATTTGAACTGATTCTTCTTTTTAGAAGCTAAAAATTTTACAGAATCTGAATTTAGAATCTGTATTATGTATTCTAGGGAAAACAAGCTCATTGGTAGGTACTTTGGAAATTTATAGGGCAAGAGATTTGACCCATAGACTCTAATATCTGTGTGATTTTGGTATAGGTACCAATATCCATTTATGCTCTGCTCTGATAGCTAAAAAAATTTCTTAATCTCATCACTTATTCTTGGTTGTACACTGTTTGTGAGTAGATTAACCAATAGGTGAATAAAACAATCAGTAAAGTCTGAATAAGTGAACCTTGTAGACTCTTTTTTTATTGAGGAAGTCTAGCAAATGATTTATTGCTCATTACCTTCTACATCCATCTTTTGAAGGGCCATGGGAAATTTATCTGATTGGAAGTGTAGAAACATATGAAATAGGTAAGAGGTATACCTAAAAACACCTTTAGTGGGAAGCTTTACTAGTTGTTCATGAATACTGTCAGCTATATACTCAGCAAATTTGTAAATGACTGTAGGGGGTTGACCAGGCACAAAGGTGGATAAAAAACCAAGGATAGATTCATCAGTGTGCTCATCAGTGAAATAACCAAGGATAAAAGACAACATTGAGATAATGTGTCTTAATCCTTCTGGGAATTTGGAGGATGAATAGGGAGGATTTATCTTAAGGATTTGAACATATGAGGGCATGAAGGTCTAGAAGATTTGAAATCTTTTAGGAAAGTTCAAATCTAGATACAACTTTGTAAGAGCTTCTATGGGCAAAGGGACTGTATTTGGATCTGGTTGTAGATGAAGCATATGGCTTATAGACTCAACAGTGATAGTGAATAATACTTATTTATTAGCATTAATAATAGCTCTTTGGTCAGGGGAATAGTGATTTTGACACAATATAATGACTTCTAGACACTGATGGGTATGGGTAACTACATATTTGGGAAAATTGGACTCCTAAACTAGTACTTCATCTACCTGATCCAATGATTTTTCTTGACTCCAGCAGTGGAGATCAAGAAGGTTGAATTCAATTATAGGATCAGTAATTTTATAATCAACATCAGCTAAAGGGGTATGATCAACATATACAATAGGAGGTTGTAGTGGATTTATGACAATTGTGCTTTTAGAATTCATTTCTAGGTATGTTCTTGACAATTTAGACTTCTAGATATTAGAAACTTTGTTTTTTAGGTTTTTTATACTCTTCTGTAAGCTTATATTGTTTACAGAAGATTTTTTGGTATAACAGAGGCTTTGTTTTGGATTTTAATGCTTCAAACCTTCAATTATGCTTCAAAATTAATCTTTAAACCTTGTTACAGATTTAGGAAAGGTTTAACAAGGGTTTGTTGCTCTTTTCTTGGATAAAATAGACCTAAAACAATATAATTTATGAACAACGGGATTCTAAGAATTTATAAGAAGGTTTTGAATCAGTCAGAGCGCTTCTACAGGTGTCCAAAAGGCTAAAATTTCTTCAATTTTGCTTAAAAACAGGTTACAGTATTCAAAAATGTGATTTTATGAAGGTTTTTGCAACAAATATGACTTTTGAAGGAAATTGGGGTATTTCTTTTGGAAAACAGGCTTACAGAAGGTTTAAATTCACAAACATAGCTCTTTTTAGGTATAAGATAGGTTTTTTTCTTGAAAAATACTTGTTTTTGTAGGTATTTGACTTGAAAAGGGGTTTCTGGGACATCTGCGAGCTTTCAAAATCTTGGTTGTGGTCCTTTAAACATGATTTGGAAGGTCTGAGTAGTTGAATCAATAAATTCTGACTAAATTTGGTTTATTATGCATGAAAATGGAGCGACATCGTCCTTTCTTTAGGCAGAAACAGTTAAATGAGCAAAAAAATGCAGAAAAAAGTTTGAACGTGTGCATTATGCTATTTTATAGAAATTTAGGTCTGAAAAAATGTTTGCATTCAATGCGAATTAATTTGAATGGGGGCAACTTGGCGCGGGGAGGTTAGATACCACCAAGCGATTATCGCAACGTTGGAGGGTGGTAAATGGTTTATTTAAAACAGATGTGATCCAATTGTCTTGCACCGTATGGAGGAGAGATAATTGGTCCATACTGCCCATATCGCAAATCCAAAAATGATTAATTGTCGCATTATTGAAATTGCGATATGGATGATGGGCTATCGGATTTAGCGGAGGGAGTGCAAACGGACATAATTAACTCATGGAACTTGCGGGGTAGATGGGCATGGGGCCTGGGAACTTTATGTGGCAGGGTTCAATGTTATTCCATTAAAATTTTTAGTCTTAACTTATATCTTTTGTATTAACGAGATATGCAGTTTATATGACAAACAGGCTATTTACATGCGTAAAATAACCTTTGGGCGGGTTTTAATATATATAACATATGTTTTTAAACTATGGGGAGCATAATATGTCACATGGAGTTAAATAAACCATAGTATAAACATATTAAAGTGGGTTTGGGGTATGTAATAAAGTGAATTAATATAACTATGGGGTAGGGTATTATAGTTGGATTAATAAAATAAGTTAAATGTTAATATGAAAATGAATATGATGAGTGGAAATACATAAGCACTAAGTAAAGTGTGTTTTAAGTGTTTTGGCACATTTTTCATAATGGTGGACCCTTTTTACACATTTTCACACTTATACTTTAGGATAATGCATTTTTGTGGGGTTTTTGAATTTTTTTGTATGAAATGAAATTAGTTAAGTGGATTTTTACTTTCCCTAAGCCAAAAGGTGATTTTCCTTAGGAAAAGGCATTTTATCTTAGGAAAAGGGTGTGATGTTGAGGAAAAGTGTTTTTATGAAGGAAAAAAGGCTTTAATGAAGTGAAATCCAATATTTAGATGTCAATCAGTCATTAAGACGTGGGTCCGGTCACCAGAAGTCAGATAAATGCTCCGAGTCTTTATAATTGCAGGATTTAGTACAGGAACTTATTGAGGGGAGGGGAATTAGTAATATACCGGATGAAGTTTATTCATGCCATTGTAAAACTACTTTCTACTTATCCATTTTCTACCCTAACATTTTTTCTTCATTTACATGGGTGTGTTTGAGCTTGCATACCCTTATGCATTTTCTTTTAAAACATAAAACTATCTAATTCTAACCTTATTTTATCCAAGGGCTCAGATTAAACTATTGAGCTCCTTATTTATTCTCTAGCTATCTATTGATTTGTTAAGTTTAAATTCTTTGACAAATCTTTATTCTCTATCTATTAACATGAAATTTAAAGCATGAAAGCCAAGATTAAACTATTTTACTAATCATGGATTATGGTATTTTGAACAAGATACACATACTCATTTTAGTTGGCAGTAAAAGTAAAAATTAGTGGCATCTTGACTTACATCACTTTCATGTATTATTATGATCTCTTTTTTGTGTTTGGGGTCCATTTTTATTCTTTTTTATCCTTTTCTTTTCAAGTCCTTTGATTTTTATTTTAGGAATTTTACCCTCTTTTCATTTTTTATTTTCAAATATGGGAAAACAACTTGTAGAAAGAAAGGTATGCACATATTACAAGACTAATCAAATTCAATTCAAAAATTGTGAATCCTATTATTATAGGACCCTAACAGGACCCTCTAGGTGTCCCCTATGTCAGGAATAACTAGAAACCATCGATCACCTAATGGACCAATGTACTACCACTAATTTCTTGTGGGATAGAATTACAGTCTTATTTCATCATTCCAACCCAGTAAGGGCCAACATCATCAACACCATCAATAGCTGGATGGACAATACTTACACCAGCACTCTCCTAAATATAATCTGGTAGATCATTTCATGCATCCTTATTTGGAATATATATAAGGAAAGGAACAGTCGCATCCTCAAAGAGAAAGCATCCACATCAGAGAAGCTCTGGGCTTGGATTCACAACAATCTCTCTAAAAAATTGGCATTAGATGCATGGAGTCAAGATGACCTTCCCACCTCTACAGTAGAGCACCACATATGCAACAATTGGAAAATGAGTATAAGAACCCCCCTAGATATCAATCCTAGAAGTGCAAGCAGAATTACTGCCCCTGAAAAATGGAACCCCCCCACCCTGAAATGGCTTCTTCATATGAAACTTTTATGGTGCGTCCAAATGAAATCCCGGAAATGCAGGACTTGGAGGCATTATCAGGAACTCTCAAGGTGAACCTATCTAGATTTACTTCGGTAACATGGGATGGGAAAACAAAAATTCTGTGGAGTTGGAGGGGCTCATACATGGTATTCAAATTTCAATTGAGTTTCATTACTTCCCCCTAGAAATGGAGGGAGACTCATAATTCATAACTCTGGAAACCACAAGAATCCTCCAAGGACCGGCTTCCTCAAAGGTATCCAATTGTCACGTCTCCTAGACCCAGCTTTCTACACATATAACATAACTCAGATATTCTCCGCTTTATGCGCCAGATAACATTGATAGTTTTTATACTGAATCACTTACAAATTCAGACTGTTATCTGGGGTTTAAATTCTTTTCAATACTTATCGACAGCCATGGAATATAAGAATTTCCATGAGAATTTTTTTTTTGGCTTGACCTCCCCTCTTCTCAGTCCATATATTAGACTTATATATCTATATATATATTACTTTGTATTTCTCAGGTTTTTCTTTTGAGAGTTTTGTCCACTCTAGATGATTGCTAGGCCCTTCCTCAACTTTCCAGTTTCAGGCCTTATAAAATTTTCAACATTTTTAGAGTGGCAGCATCGAGGTATAGATGTATGCCTCCTCACATACATCTATTTATACTCAGTTAACCTCCATTGCTCCAACTACTTTCCCAGCAGTTTAGATGGATGGTAAATAGATGCTCTGTTCATTGTATTTTATGCTTACAATCTTCCCTCACACAACCTTTTATCACACAATAGATTGTTCAATAGGATTCCCCCCTTATTTTACTGTTACAAACATTCAACATGTGGGACACTCTGGTACAGATTCAACTGTTCCACGGGAAAACTAGGAAACAGATCCTCTTGCTTCAATCAAATGGAAGTAGAGATTACTGAACTGGATAGTTTAGAATCCCTAGTGTTAGATCCTCGTTATTAGTTAGGATTCACTTCTGCTTTCATATGTTCACACTTACATTTAATAGAATAATTTAAATTCTAAATTTACAATTCTTTCCATTGTAACACATCTGACATACTGAACCCCATACTGCTATCACAGGGTTGTTGTTTCCTACTTTCTGTTATTGGTTACAGAGAATTCTGTGCCATCAGTATTGTTATGATAGGTTTAGTTGTTTCGTGCTTGATATTCATGGGTACTGTTTTGTTAACATTTTCTGTTTATACACACAGAATTTAAATATTCCTTTAAAAGATAGCAAGCTATACTTATACATAGTTATTAGATTTGCTGTTCAATTGATCTATCCTCTCTAACCTCATTACTATAATGTATTCATCCCTTCAACCCAACCATTTGTCTCTGCTATCAATAGCTTTAGTTTGAAATTTCATGAGTTACTGAACAATAAATCAATCTAACATTTGCATAATGTACCATCACATAACAATTCATAAATTGCATAATGAACCATAATATCACAATTTCATATAACAGGGATATGTTTAATACAGACTTACAAAAATCTCCAAATTTATGCATGCACACCTCTACTATGACCAGTCCTCCCAACCTTAGAGTTCATTTATCTCCAGAACTCACCCCCGAGCTGAGATCCTCCAAGAAATGTATCACAATCAATCTGCTCGGAGTATTATTTAAGCTAATAGTTCCCCAAAGCCTGTTTCTAATTCTGCGTCCAGAATAGTAGGATGCTTTTCTTCCTGTTGGCCTAGGCTTCCCATTTTTGGGATCCTTTAAAGCTGTTTTATGCTTTTCCTCAGCTTTTCCAGCTTTTCACCTCTTCCCAACTACTTTCCTCATCATTGGGGAAATTTAGATTCTTCCTCAAAATCTAAATTAGAAATAATTCCTTTCAAGGATTTTTGAAAGATTTGGGGAAAGTCTTTTTCCTTTTCCATTACCTCATGGATTAGGCAGGTGATCTCACTTTCTCATCTGTTCATAGTGCATGCACAATATTTTATTTATTTTTCATAATTAAGTATTTAACCATATCCACATAATAATTATCCATTTGGGTCCACTCCCCTATGGATGTATGTTCAAATATCTAATTTGAAAAGCATAGAACTTGGGGGTGATACATATTCCCCCTCTGAAAATAAACACCGTCCTCGGTGTTGCCAACTATCTACTTAGTTTATTTTGAACATGATTATGAATGCTTTTCCATCATCTTAGCTTCTCTGTAGCTTTTCAGCAGTAAAGTGCTCCACTGCACCTTTACTCTAGCTACTGTTCGTTTTCGCAATTCAATTCCTTCTCGCTTTCACCTTTGAAGCGACTCTGGAAGGAAATTCCTCTTCTGGTTCCATCTGGACCACATTTCAAATCAAAAATGTGAGAAGCATCATGTACAAAGATTATATTTTTCTAACAAGGAGATATGAAATATATCAGAAATTTTTACTATGCAAAAATTTCCCCCCTTTTTCAACACCTTCCTCGGTGTCACACTTTAATGTTGACTTTTTCAACTTTGAAAAAGAGTTCTTCTTTGTTTTTGCTTTTTTTCCAGCAGAGTACTTTCCTACTTTATGCAGTTTCTTTTCTTTCTACTTCTTTGCAGGAAGTCTGTCTAGAAAATCTTTTATTCGGTTTTCCCTGTCCACAATTCATACCAATGTAAGAAATGTCAGGTACATACAATTGATTATCCATAACAACATTCTTCATTTCAATAACTTAAGAATTTCAGTTATTAGTCAAACCATTCAGGTTCATAATAGTTTGGTGCACTTTTAGTACACTATTTATCCTTTCTTGTTTCTTTAGTGAGGTTCTTTCCTCACTCAACTTGGTCCAATTCAGCTTTTCTGGAGTTTCTAGGTGATTTATCTTCACCCCCTTTTTTTTTTTCTCCTTGTTTCCAGAGTGCCCAATTTCCTGTTACACACTTAGCTGAACAAATTTTTTCAACTTTTCATTAGTACTCATAAATGAATGAAAAAAATTGTACTATATGCATGATTATGCTTACCCTTTTCCAGTTCATCGTTGTACTTCCAGTACCTTCTCTCTTCTTCTTTTTTTTCGTAGTGGTATGATTTCACACTATTTCCCCCTATCCTTGAATTTAAGACTCAGGAAATTTACATAAATTTTATACCATCAAAATTTTATAGTGTGAATGCATGTACTTACTATCATTCTTCACATTCACAAGTATTATTACTTGATAATGTCAAAATGGCATTTGACATAGTTTCTCCTTTTTCCAAGAATTACCATAATTTATACATTTTACTATATTTTTCTTTCCCGTTATACTTTCACCACTTAGTTTACCACAGTAGTATCTATTACTCCCTTAACTATAATTAGAGTAATAATATTCGACCAGATGGAAAATATATCTTTCCCCTTTACTTACAGCTTTTAAGGTGAATTCACTTTTTATACTCCCCAGTGAATTATTTCTTCTCCTTTAACTCCGTGGGTATAAAGTTGAGAAATAATTTAACATGTATGAAGATAGTATATTCACACAACTCAACAAAGTTAACATTATAACATATAACAAGATCGCCTATATTTGTAGATTTTAACGTATGTCCCACGTGCAATTTGTTTCATTTTAATTTATCCTCAATTCCACCACATGGTATATATAATACAATAAAGTGAAAGATATAAAATTTTCTTTATAAAGCTCTTTGTTATATGAACCATTATATTTCATATCCTTAAATCCTCCACTATTTTTCATATGTATATATAGAACCACTCTATATATATACCATCAACAATATATATATAATATAACCTCCATCCTATATATATAAAATCCACCATATATAAATACAATCCACCACATATATATATCCACCAGACATATATATACTATATATATATAATTCAAAGAGTTTAATTAATACTCCTTAAATTTTTATTTTTATTTTTCCTTTGTGATGGACTTATAAAGTTTTTCTTTGAACCAATACAAGGACAATGGAGATGGTTTCGGCTATTGTTAAGTCAATAATTTATAATAGAATCCATCTCTATTCTTTTCAGCCAAGTAAGTGAATACCTAAACTTACAGGATTTTCCATTAGGGGATAATTAAAGTTTGCATAATTCTATGCATAACTTTTATACATATAAGTACCCCATATATATATTTCTACATCCTTTGATAAGGCTATGGACCGATATATATATATATATATATATATATATATATATATATATATATATATATATATATATAAACACCTATTCCATACCCATGTTTTATGTCACATATATCCATATATCTAACCTTTGATAATTTATTTACAGGCACATGTGTGGGTATATAACTCGTCTATATATGTGACATATTCATGTTTTCCTTCCCATTATCCCTATTTATAAGCATTAAATTCTCCTTTCGTACGCTTTATCACACTATATTTCTAACTTTCATAAGCCATGGTGTAAATAAGCGGTATTATTCTTAGACAGAATAGAAGTATAGGTTTCCTGGCATACCTACATAATACATGTATAGGTATATTTATATAAGACATCTATATCTATAGAGGACCTAACCTCTTGACCATATTTTGGAGTTCACATAATTATGTGTTCCATGTATTTACACCATAGGTATAGATATATACAAGACATCAATATCCATAGATGGCCTATACCCTTACCTATATCTTTGGTATCCCCATAACTATGCGTTACATATAATATGTATAGTCTATATATATATAAGGTAATGCCTTGCGGGGATACTTACACAACCCATAACTTTATATATCATTATATGAATAAGGACTTAAAATCAGGCGTTCATACCATGTAGAGAAGTCACGCACGGTTTTTTTTTTTTTTTTTTTTGAATCCACATATCTAAACACTACAATATTCTGATTCCACTTATATATATATACCCCTATATATATATACTTACCATACATTGCTAACCACATATACACATGTATATATATTACCTATACAAATTCACACAAAGTGAAATCCATTATATATATTACATATATATATATCCCATATATATATAACCAATATAAATATATATATCACCAATATAAAATATCCCATGTCTAGATCATACGAATCTTCTTCCGAATGTATCTACCTTTAATAGTAGGAATCGAAAGTGCGGATATATATATATGTTAGCGTTTTAATAACATCGTTAATGTTTTGTTTTTGGTTGAGAACTCTGAACCACCAGGTGAGAGGATTATTTCTCTGCGGTAATTCATCTATTATCCAAGTGCATAGTTTAAACATTCAGATTTGTTGATTTGATACCTCACGCGAGGAACACAATGTTCCCTCCATATTCCAGGTATATACGTTAGTTGCAACCGTTCTTTTGACTGTCGACCGTGCCAATGAAATCGCGAGGTGGATTGTTTCCTTTTCTTCCTGACAGATTTTTTTTTATGCTAGGGTTCCCGAGTTTTCTTTCGCCGGCTATGGGAAAGAGGTTTGGCATGAGTGTGGCCGACTGACTCTTGGTGCAGCAATTCGCTCGATGACACGAGGGTACCCACTTCAGTACTCACGTGGCGGCATTAATGGTTCGACCCTCGGTTAAGACGCAGCCACCCGCCTCTATGCGGATTTTTCTCTATCTCCTTTACTGGCAGAAACCCTTGAGGTACCTACTCCTGCCAGCCGCGGGGTATTGTGTGTTTTTTTTTTTTTTTTTTTTTATACTTCTCATGAGTACCAGAGCGCTGTTTGCAGGGTTTCAACTTTCATAGGGATTCGCACGTCTATCTGATTGACAGATGGAAGATAATGGCGTCGAGGGTTTCTAAGACCCTGCCCGGAGGCTTTTTTATATAAGACCGGATTTACTTCAAACCCTATTAAGCTTGATCGTCGAGGGATAAGGTTTCTGTTCGTTTGGAGTGGGATTCCACAGTTCCTCACGGCCAGGTGATTCAACGCTGCAACTCTGGAACTCAGAAGCCATAATCTCTGTGATTTCCATTTTCTGTGGTGGTATATGAGTTTTCAGTTTTGTAAACGTGGGTTCGTACCAGAATATCAAGTTATGGTCCCTCTATTCCCGTTGCAGTTCTTCTGTTTCGGCTTTAATAATATTGTTCGCCCTTTGTACATGTATTTTGGTTCTGTTATTTTTTTTTTTTTTTTTTTCAGGGCTGCGAGGATGGAAAGTCTGGTAATCACCAAGACGTATCGACCCCACCTATTACTCTGGTGTCTGTACTTCGAGTGGCGCGCGGGGTCGGAGATGGCGAGGTAAGGGCTTTCAGCTCCTCAGCACATCTCGTCTTAATAATGTAAAGTTCGCTCTTAATAACTGGTCCCTTTCTTGTACAGGAACCAAGAATGAAATCGACAGTGAAGTTTAGCGATGACGCTAACCTCGTTATACTGACATTTTCGGCGTGAGTGAGCCAACTCGACTCATCCGAGGATGGATCCTGAACAGTTCAGACTCCTCGTCATGTTCTACAGTGACAGAACCTTTTTTTTTCTTCGTTAGCCCCAATTGTAAGGCGTTTAACTTGTAAATCTTACCTGCTAGTATTGGTACCTCCATCAGCCCTTTTAAAATCTTTCAGGAGTTACATCCCATAAGTGGAGGGGTGCGACTGTATTGAAAACGTTTCCACATGTTTATGCTACAGACCGCGCACCATTTTCTCCTGTTACTCTTTTTATTTCTAGTTCTCGAGAAGTATTCTACCTCTACATTTTGTTTGAGCTCGATGTCTATGGGTTGAACTACTTATTCAGACTTTTTCTCAATTATGGTTCGTAGCAATTTAAGATATCAAGTCCCTGTCAGTTTCGTTCCTTTTGTTATTCTGTTGTAGTTAACCCCTGAAATTTGAAACTGACTACTCATGCATTTACATACGCAAGTCCCTTGGTGGAAGGGTACAACCCTCACCAGAATAACGCATGCCCTCTTTTTTCTTGCAACTGTAACTACCCGTTTGAACCTTCACGCTCGTTTCAGTGCGAGTCATAGCTGACTCTGTTTCATTATACAGGTTCTGGGTATACACATATGCGTCGTTTTTTATCCCATGTTTCGTTTTATGTATGTTTCGGTCTATATATTTATATTTTGCTGAATCAATATATAATTCCCTGAGATCTGGGCGTGTGCAGGGTTGGCGAATGCCACAATTGTTTTAATGAGTTTCGTCCACTCTGCGTAATTTCTAGAATCCGGCTAGTAAAGCCGACTTACCTTATGAAAGATGTCTTTATATTCCAATAGCTATGGTATTTTCGAATAGGTTTATAAACTGAACGTTGACATTTAACTTGGGAAATTCTAACAACAGAATCCAGTATTCTTGATTTATATACACATCCCAGCCCGATTTTATTCTTGTGATTTCATTTGATATAGGCACGCCCCAGTAAGTTAAATACCCCGATGATTTAACCTTTCTCGTCATGGATATATGAATAAGTTGGACGATTACTTCGCTCCTCTACTTAGTGGAAATCATTGTTACCATTTGTATGGTTTTGCTCACGATTTTTATACCACATATTTCTTTTCTACTACCCATGCATATATACACAGATTGTTCTTAATTTATCTCACAGTGCTTGTATTCAATTTTCAATTTTCTTACTTGATGCTCATGTACTTGTAGTCAATAGGACTTTGGCTATAATACCTATGTCAGGGATACCATATATGAACGTATAAATTTAGAAATGAAGTATATAACATATAAATGTTATATATAAAAGAAAAGACCTATATATTAGAATTGTTCTTTCTCTAGCACCAATTTCAAGGTTTATATTATAATGTTTTTACCTTATTCTTGTTGGGGTTTGAACCCTGTAGCTTTAATTTTACTACCATATTTTTCCAGCATACACATAATCATTTAACATTTTTTTTATTTTTAAAAGCAATATATTCCATACTTGCTATGACTACCATATACCCTGTAATTACTATGAATGCCATAAGTCTCATATAGAATAGCAGAAATTCATTATCTAGAAGAATTTTAAGTTTCATATGCAAGTGTCTTTACTTTCTTTACCTCAATTATGCTACAATATCATTCTAATATACTCAAGTATATATGCTGTTACCTTGTGTCTACATAAATAAGAGAATATTTCACTTTCCATAGAGACTAAGTAACTTCAGATTTAGACCAGCCTTGGTTTAGAGCTTCTAGGGTTTCTACTCTATGGATTATGGTCTACAACTAACCAGATCCTGAAAGGTGAATGCCTTGAGATGGACTCTGCTAAATGTAGTACCATTTTCCCCTTTCCTCTCCATTAACTTCAGCATTGATCTTTTCTACTGTATTAAGATGGTTTCAGTCTCTTAACTTTATGCACACTGCAATTTCTTTTACATAACGATGATAGTAGGACAATAGCTAAATATGTCATTATAAACTTACAGATTTATTTTTATTTTTCATCATGGATATATAGTCCGAGTGAAGAATCAATCATACTCTATTATTTTACATAGAAATAATATTTTTCTGAGAGATATCGGTTTCCAGCTTTAAACCTATTATAGGTTTAACCATTCTGGTTTATGAGCCTCCTCATACTACTCCCATATCAATGTTTTTACTTCATCACCATCTGTTACATGTATGCCTGAAAGTATATCCAAGATAATTGTATACTTGAAGTAATATTTTTAATATTCATAAAATCTATAACAGTTTACTAGTTCTTTGTGAGCACCTATCTTGCCCAATTTTTGAACTTGAGCTCCGATACCATTTGTCACGTCTCCCAGACCTAGCTTTCTACACATATAACATAACTCAGATATTCTCCGCTTTATGCGCCAGATAACATTGATATTTTTTATACTGAATCACTTACAAATTCAGACTGTTATCCGGGGTTTAAATTCTTTTCAGTACTTATCGACAGCCATGGAATATAAGAATTTCCATGAGAATTTTTTTTTTGGCTTGACCTCCCCTCTTCTCAGTCCATATATTAGACTTATATATCTATATATATATTACTTTGTATTTCTCAGGTTTTTCTTTTGAGAGTTTTGTCCACTCTAGATGATTGCTAGGCCCTTCCTCAACTTTCCAGTTTCAGGCCTTATAAAATTTTCAACATTTTTAGAGTGGCAGCATCGAGGTATAGATGTATGCCTCCTCACATACATCTATCTATACTCAATTAACCTCCATTGCTCCAACTACTTTCCCAGCAGTTTAGATGGACGGTAAACAGATGCTCTGTTCATTGTATTTTATGCTTACAATCTTCCCTCACACAACCTTTTATCACACAATAGATTGTTCAATAGGATTCCCCCCTTATTTTACTGTTACAAACATTCAACATGTGGGACACTCTGGTACAGATTCAACTGTTCCACGGGAAAACTAGGAAACAAATCCTCTTGCTTCAATCAAATGGAGGTAGAGATTACTGAACTGGATAGTTTAGAATCCCTAGTGTTAGATCCTCGTTATTAGTTAGGATTCACTTCTGCTTTCATATGTTCACACTTACATTTAATAGAATAATTTAAATTCTAAATTTTACAATTCTTTCCATTGTAACACATCTGACATACTGAACCCCATACTGCTATCACAGGGTTGTTGTTTCCTACTTTTTGTTATTGGTTACAGAGAATTCTGTGCCATCAGTATTGTTATGATAGGTTTACTTGTTTGGTGCTTGCTATTCATGGGTACCGTTTTGTTAACATTTTCTGTTTATATCCACAGAATTTAAATATTCCTTTAAAAGATAGCAAGCTATACCTATACATAGTTATTAGATTTGTTGTTCAATTGATCTATCATCTCTAACCTCATTACTACAAGGTACTCATCCCTACACCCAACCATTCGTCTCTGCTATCAATAGCTTTAGTTTGCAATTACATGAGTTACTGAACCATTAATCAATCTAAAATTTGCATAATGCACCATAACATAACAATTCATACATTGCATAATGAACCATAACATCAAATTTCATAAAACAGGGATATGTTTAATACAGACTTACAGAAATCTCCAAATTTATGCATGCACACCTCTACTATGACCAGTCCTCCCAACCTTAGAGTTCGTTTATCTCGAGAACTCACCCCCGAGCTGAGATCCTCCAAGAACAGACTAACCTCAATCTGTTCTGGAGTAGCTTATTTAAGCTATGCTTTCCCCAAAGCCTGTTTCCAATTCTGCATCCAGAATTTCAGGATGCTTTATTCCTGTTTAGCCTAGGCTTCCCATTTTGGGACTCTTTAAAGCTTCTTTAAGCTTTTCCTCAGCTTTTCCAGCTTTTTCTCACATCTTCCCAACTACTCCTCTTCATTGGGGAAATTTAGATTTTTCCTCAAAAATCTAAATTAGAAATAATTTCTTTCAAGGATTTTTGAAAGATTTTGGGGAAAGTCTTTTCCTTTTCCATCACCTCATGGATTAGGCATGTGATCTCACTTTCTCATTTGGTCATAGTGCATGCACAATATTTTATTTATTTTTCATAAGTAGTTAACCATATCCACATAATAATTATCCATTGGGGTCCACTCCCCTATGGATTTATGTTCAAATGTCTAATTTGAAAAGCATATAACTTGGGGGTGTTACACCAATAGCTAAAGGTTAGCCCATAAGCTCAAGGTTCTGGAACAGATGATACGCAACCACATAGCCATTACTTTTTCCCATGTGCGAAGGAAAGCTAACTCGGTAGTGGGTCTACTTGCGAATAAAGGGGTGGAAAGCCACTGTCAGCTGTATCACTCCAACCTTACTCAGGTTGAGGAGGAATCCTTAAGAGATTAATGTCACACTCTCATTCAAAAGGGTCTTCTCCCACCGGATGCGGGTGATAGAACTGGCACGAACGACAATCTTTTCTCACACACCCCGGAGGACGAAGATATTTTGCAGAGAGCCTCACCTACTGTGGATCCTCAAAACATTAGTCATCCAGACGAGAAAAATAAGATAAGGTATGATGATGAGACGTTGGGTACAACGTCACCCTCTCCATGGTACCCCCGCTGCAACTATCACCATAAATGATTATCATGATTGATTTGTATATCATCCATCACCCTTCCCTTGAGCCTGCTCAGGAAATTGGTCATGGCACATAGCTACATGTGAGGCATGCTCATTTCCATCCCCCTCGCATGTGTCCAACACCCTTTAAAAGGATGAGCCCTCAGCCCCAAGAAACTCATAGTAATTTCCCTCTACCTTTCGTTTTCACTCTGCCTTGGAACTTCCCCAATTCTAGACGGCCACGCAACCCTCTTCACAGTGCTGCGCTGCGCAATTCCCTCTTGGTTGTGACTTCCCAATCTGCGCACCTCTTCCCTAGCTCTTCTGCCCCCTAGTCCTCGACACTATTTGTCCCACTACTGCATACCCTTCCCTTCAAGCCTCTCCCCTACCTCATTGTGCAATGGATGCCAGATTACACCAAAGAACCATCTGAGGTGGTCAGAGAAGTGCTCTCCCTAGTCGTTATCACCATGGAGAGGAAAATTGGTGGGAGTCCATGGAAGGCTCTTCCTCAGGCAGTTTTTTGAGATAGAGCCCTGATCCCAAGCAAGAGGAAGACGCTCGAGTGCTAAGTTGCGTAGAGAGGTAGGCGCGGCCAGCGAAAGTCCACCATAATGCACCAGGCGCACCCCCTGCCTCGTAAGACTAATCTGCTACCAGTTCAGATGGAGGAAGAAAATGAATCATATGTCTGGGTGATGGAATCTGAAGGTAGCTAGACGCACGTCCCTGACGTAGAGGATCCAAAGTCCCCCATAATTTGACCACCTGTCCCCAAAACAAGGCGTCCAGTGGCTAACTCTGATGAAGTGGTTATGTAGGCGCCCACCTACCTCGTAGAGGAGGAGGTCCCTGAAAATGATGATGAAGATGAATATTGATGCCTACGCAGTTGCACATCTCTTCCATGTTTTTTTTTCAAGCATGGAACCATCGTTTTTTTTTTTGTTTATGCATATTTTATACTATCTAGATACATCAGCACTACTACGCATATTGTAATTTTCTTTCTCAAGTTTTGTCTAGCCTAGTTTCTTCCTCTGAGGCAGTCCCAAAACCGAGAAAATAGGGTTGGGATTGGTTAAGCGCAGCTTGCCAACCCCGCCTATAGCATATGTAATGTTTCTTTTATCGAATTAATAGAATAGACTAACTTACCAAAAAAAAATGATGGACATTTCAAAAGAAAATGCACTATTTATTTCTAGAATTCTCAAACAACATGACTACTAATTATGAAAAATTACACATTAGAAAACCTAGATACATCATTCTATTTTTCATCGATAGAGTTTTACAAAATGAAGTCAAGATATTTTTTTTATTTTTTTTGAGACATTAGAAAATATGAGAAGTGTGAAATATGTGAGAGATACCACTAAAAATAACACAATGAGATGATAACAATGCAAATATTTTATTAAGATATGCTACAGTTATTCACTTGCCTCTTCGAGGGGGAAACCTCTAGTAGAGAAGAGCTTAATTACAAAAGGAAAGACAAGACTTTCCTTACTATCTTCAACAATATATAGTTTCCTACGACCCAAAACCCCAATTTCTCTTGCTCTGTTACACAATGTGAGTTAACTACTTTATTTATTAGTTATGGCCTATTACAACTAATTGTGGTCCCTTTTTTATAATGCGAGTCAACCACTTAAAATGATTATGAGATTTATTTACTAAACTAACTAATAATGACACTTACGAGGCCTCTTGGGCTTATTATATTAATAAATGGCTTAGGGTCAGATCCTAACATTGATTGTCAACTGTATGCATTGTCATAATTTTTTTTTTTTGGTTTTATGATCCCTATCATTAATTTTATTTCCATGAAGCATCCCATGAAAGATATGAATTTTGTTGAGGAATTTAAATGCCTTGGGTATGAAATTCTTCTGATGTGAGGAAACCTTGCTGAGGGAAGGGGGTGCTTGAACTTGAAAAATAAGGGACTGCATAGAAGAGGAATCAGATCATCCAAGGGATTGAGAATTAGAGAAGGGGATATCAGGACATGAATTGGTTTTCAAAATAGCCATACGCATGACAGATTGGGATAAAGGTTACATTGGATGTGTCTCAGAAAACATTGAGCCAAAGATGTTTGGTGAAGAAGCATGAATGTTATAGACAACAATGTTGGACATGGAGGAAGGAAACACTCTAGAAAGCAAGCTATCAAGCTAGACAAAGAACGTCAAGGAACATAAATAGGTAATGAAAAATGGTTCCTTTAATGATTTTACTTTTATTTTGATTTCCATTGAGTTGTTGGGTAAGAAACTGTGTATGTCAATATGATTATAACTGAGCTACATTTGTAAATTTCATAGTGATTTGTGTTGGTTAAGAATGTTTTGTATTTTATTTTGGACTAGAACACTGTAGATGGTGTTCCTCCAAGGAAGTGGGATTTTTGATAGCCCCTATGGGAAAATCCCCTCTTGTAAAAATTTGTAACATTGTTGTAATAAAAATATAAATTGGCTGATATGGGACATTTATTTTAGAGATTTGGGAGGAGGTTGTTTGGGAATGGAAGGAAGTGGTTATTAATGCTAGTCACGTGCTCACTGGTGGACCTTTAAATGTTATTATTTCACATTGAATTAAGTTGTAGGATGAGAGGAAAAGTCCATACTTCACTTAGGAAAGTCCCAGAGAAACATGAACAAAAATTTAAAGTGTTGAAAAACGTTGGCAGAAGTGGTGAGAAAGTGGGATGGGGAGTTGGCATGACATCTCACTCATGACCATAGATAGTTTGGATTGGAGGAGCTAATGAACACAACATGCACACCACATGGTTGTAATTGTGACGATGGTGAGGGTGGTGTCTAGATTCCTCAGGGCATGATTCCACGATGTGGGAGGAGTCAAATTGAAAAGGAGGAGGATTCAAAGGAAAACACAAAATATCATGACATATCAAGAGGATACTTAGCATGAGACAATAAGGAGAGGTGGTGTGTGAACATAATAAATGGATACATAGCGATATAGCTAACATAAATAAAAATATGGAGAGACTGTTCCTAAGGATCATGCAAAGAGGAATTGGGAGAGTAGAGGCGATAGCCTTTTGTGGATCAGGAACGTGGCATTGTGTAATACTTTTTAGAGGAGGAGGACACACATAGAGAGGAGAAGGATAAAAGAATATCTAGATTCATCAAGGCAGGATTACATGACGTGGGTTGAGTCAAATTGAAATGGAGGAGGCTTTGAAGGAATAACAAAGAGAAGAACGATGTGTGAATAGGAGACTTAACATGAGACAATAAGGATAGATGGCCTGTGAAAATAATGAATCGATACATAGAAATAGACCTAGCATGGAGAACAATTGGGAGAAATTATTTCTGGGGATAGCGCAAGGATGAATTGGTAGATTAGAGGCGATAACCTTATGTGGAGATGGAATGTGTCATTGTGTGACAACATGTAGAGGAGGAGGACGCAAATAGAGAGGAGAACGAGAAAATAGTGAAATACACACAGGGAGGAGAGGGCATGGCCTCAAGTAGGTGTGAATGAAGGCATAACAAGAAATTAAGTATTGTGGGAGCATGAAATAGGCTAGTAAAATCCTATTGCAGTGCGTAAAATGAAAATAGACATCATCTCAGGTAGAGGAAATTTAAATTGTCAGTTTGTAGGGTGCCACTGTCCTTAAGATTTCTTGGTGTAGGGAGGAAGCATTGCAGTAAAAAAGTATAGTTGCTAGGGGGAGATAATTGATATGATGATTCCTAGGAATATTTTGATGTTGGGTGGATATGGGTGAATCTATTTACTCCTAGGGGTGTTGACTATGTGAGTATTTCATTTGAGGACCCTCCCTAAAGCTCTAAAATTTGGCTTAGGTTTGATTAGCTTCAAGAAAGGTTGTAGTGCAAGCCAATCAAAGGTTTGATGGAGAGTTGAAGTCCCAATCTTAGTTTCCAGGCTTCCTAGTTTAAAATAAGTGTTTATCTAAATCACCTTGTATGTTAATTTTATATAAATGTCATATGAATTATTACTGTGTTGATAATTACTTATGGAGATGATGAGAATGCTTATTTCTCGTATGAATAATGGGGGATTTGTTTTTCCTTGTATGAATATACTGGAGTGTTTATTTCATATATGAATAGTGCGGCATGTTCATTCCCTTTGTGATTATTGAGAAGTGGTCAATTCCTATGTTTTATTCATGACTTGAAATCCACTCTAATTTCTAGACATTAGAGACACACAAATCTCTTTGGCTGGTTAAATCCTTAAATGACGTGACTCTATTGATAGGCTTTGTCTTGTGGAATTCCTTGCTAGAAATTATGATTTTTGTTTATGTAATGACTGTAATGATTGTGTGTGTTTGTGTGCATTAAAAAATTCCTAGGGGTGAATACATGTTGTAACCATTTGGGAAGGAATGATATCTAACATAGCGTGAGACAAACATTTCCAACAACCCCTGCAATAATATTTGTCTCAAGTTGACCTCATCTCAAGAGTCCTCAAGAGTGGGCACAAGGATGGGGATGAGAGATGGAGGGAAAAATGTATGGATTTACCCATTAGTTAAAATGAATAGATGCCCATATTGGGCACATAGGATTGTGAGGTTATGTTGTAACGCAAAGTGTGGCCAAGAAAATTACAAAGGGAAAGCGTGATTTTACATAGTGGGTCGAGACCATGGTGGGACCTAAGTGAGGTACCATTGTGGCATGATGACATGGAACTCATAGCGAATTAAATATGGAGGGAAAAGAAGGGAATATTGGTGGGTTGAAGGGGCTAAAAATGAGTGACACATGGTTGCATTTCAAAATGATGTGAAGAAGAGATGACATCATCTCATGGCCTCAATGTGAAAGGAGATATGCACTAAGGATAAATGGGAAATATTGGTGGCTAATGTTTATAGGGAATTTCCTGACAGTTAATGGGGACAAGTCTATCTCAGGGTCTCAGGCCTCAAGTTGATAATGTTCAATGAAAAGGGCCTAATAAGTTTACTGAATAAGATGAGAATATATTCTGGCATTTGATGTGAAGGATTCTCTTTCTTGGGGCTCACGGTATCAGGACCTCAGGGTGTTATAGGAAATGGCTAAGGGTCAAGAATGATATTTATTATATCAAGGAAACCCAAATTTACATAGCATGTGGATTGATCGGTGGGGGACACATTGTGATGAAATGGCTTACATGATGGTGGTATGCCAAGGGGGCATTGCTCTAACATGGACCTGTTGGTGATATGACATGGTAATGATTTCAAGTGCCATGTGAGGAAAAATTGAGTGCCAGGTGGTAGACCTAACGAAATTTCACAAAAAGTATAATGGCTAGAATTTAAACTTCCAGTATATTTGAATTTGTGAGTCAATTTTTGATAAAGTTATATCACTAGAAAATTCTTGCTAAGAAAGACACAATAGTGATGCTAATTTTTAGTTTCAAGGAGTTTGAAAAAAGACAATTTTAAGACCTTATTTTCATGATAGGACTATGGAGGTCGAGTCAATGATAATAATACATTTATATACCCTTAGGATATTATATGGGGTGGATGCAGGAGTGTTACAAACCGAAAATAGAAACAATTTAACACTTTCAAAGAGCTAATGGAAAGTTTAGGAGTTCAGAATTATATTGAGAGGGGGTGGTGAATGAGTATAATGACTAGTTTTACTTTTTAAAAATATTCAAACATAATGAAACAAAAATATCATAAATTGAACAAGTAACACTAGATATATGTGGAAACCCTTATAGGATAAAACGAAAAATATTATTTATATGAAATATATTTTAGGCACCAACTTAATATTATATCAATTCACAGGAACTAACCAACAACATACACCAATTCCCTCTATTTTTTTGTAGGCACCAACTAATAAAAGGCACTACTCAATTCTACTACTTTGCAGGAACCAACCTATAGGAGATACCAATCCCATCTACTACTTTGTAGGCACCAACCTAAAGGAGACATCAATCCCCTCTACTATTTTGGAGGCACCAAACTACAAGAGATACTAATACCCTTTACTAATATTTAGGAACCAACTTACAAGAGACACCAATCCCCTTTTCTTCTTTGGAGACACCAACCTACTTCACTAAGTCTTATTATCTCTTCATGATGCTTATTAGTTGATTCTACTTTCACCAAGTCTTCTGTTTAGTTGCTTCTTCCTTCACCTCGTCTACTTGCTACTTCTTCCTTCATCGGGTCCAATTCTCCCTAAATTTGTTTATTTTGGCTTCTTTTAAAGAAAAAACTTGCATAAAATAGCAGATATTCAATTTTACAAATCTAGTTTTGAAATATCTACCACAAGTACCCAAAGATATATTTTTTCTCTCCTCTGTTTTACAGCTCGAAATATATTAAAAATAAATTTGTAGAAAAAATATCAATATGACCTATTTGAAGCATGCTTCAAGAGCATTCAAGAACACTAAATAATTCAGATCATATATCCAAATTTATAGTGAAACAATATCTAAAATATCTATCACAAGGACCTTGATATATTTTATGTATCTCTTATAGATATCTTACAATCTGAATCATCTAAAAAAAAATCTAAGCTAACCAATTTCAAGCATGTTTTAGAACCACTAAAGAGAAATAATTTCCTCCCAACATATCTTAGAAATTATAAAAAAACAAGTAATGTAATTTCTACCATAGGAACCTTGGGATTTCTTCTTTATTTCCTCCAAATGTAACAATCTAAAACATCACAAAAATAAATATTAGTGAAAATAAAAAGCTAAAATATTTGAAGAAGGTTTTAGGGGCATTCAGGAAACCAAACTTCCTCAAAGCATATTGACAAAATTGTAGAGAGTAAAGGAATAAAATTTTAATAAAATTTACATGAAGGTATTCTATTTTCATCCTCCAAGTTTAATAGTGTGAAACATCCTTTAACTCTTAATGTGTGAAATATTAAAAAAAAAAAAATTGCAATAGCTTTTCACATTTGAAAAAATAATAAAGACATAACATCCTTCCACTCTATTAGTAACTAGGAATTTCAAAGGTATTTACAATAGTCGAGTCTCAAGACACTGTCTGAAAAAAAAATAAAGGTATGTAAATAAATTTATAATGAGGGGTACTAGGGCCACATCCCGATGAAACTAGAAATGCTTCTAGTATTTACTCGGAAATCGCCTCTAGGTGCAAGTGTTGCTGCACCTACTACCAATAGGGAAATATGCTCTAGGTTTGGAAAATATGCTATCTATTCTTAACGGGGATGAGATGTTGGCATTATTGTGTGCATAGTTCCATATAGATGATTTTGACATTGGTTTCATGATGGAAGCAATCTCAATCTGGCATTGATTTCAACCCTATGTAGCCTAGCTGATGTGTTGATGCCATTCTTGTAGCATGCTTGTCGTTGGTTTTCACTGGTTTAGTTTACATTGACATGGTTATGCTGGAATTGATGTCAACCCTTTATGTCAGCCTTTCATGATGTATCTTTATGGTATTATGGTGTTCATGGAGGTGTTTCCTTTTGTTTCCATGTGTTGGCATGCTTTACCATTGATGTTGTTCCTATGGTGATGTCCATGACGCTAAGAGGGGATCTATCTACAAAGATATGATCTCTAGATTGAATGGATAGATAGACAAGTATCAAAGGCTGCAGGCTGTAGTAACCAATCACAGTGAAGGTCTAGAAGTAGAAATCATCTCTCTTAAAGTAGATCTAGAAAAATCAAATAAGGAGAATGAAGAACTTCTACAAACATGTGAAGAAAAATAAAATGAGTTGAAAGAAGAAATTCTAACTTTGAATGATCAAGTAGAAGAAGGAAGAAGGGTAGAAGAAAGTATGAAGAAGCAATGCCAAAAATTGGAGGTTGAGGTAAACATTTTAAAAGGTAAATTAGAAGAAAAGGATAAATGCTTGAGGTTTCAAGATAGTACTATGATTCTGGATAATATTCTTAGTAGTCAAAGGTCTCCTTCTATTAAATTTGGTCTTAGTTTTCATGAAACTGTGAAAGGAAAATCTAGTTCACAATACAAAGCTAAATATTCAAAGGATATTAATGCTAAATCTGAAATGTTTCGAGAGATAAAAGGTCAGCCAACAATCATGAATTCTCAAAGGAAATCATTCACTCCTAAATATAGAAGTATGAATTGATTCTCTCCTTTGATCAATAATGTTGAATGCTTTGTATGTCATAATTATGGACATGTTGCAAACAACTGTAGAAGCAAACTTTTTCGGTCACAATCAAATAGACACTATTTTGAAAGATCTTGGACTCCCAAGTACTCAAGTTTCTTTAAGGGATATTGTTTTTCATGCAACATTTTTGGTCATAAAGCAGTACATTGCAATAGAGTAAATATTAGACAAACATATTATGATTCCTCTACTCCCTTTTATAGTCACATAATATGTTATGATTGTAACAATTATGGGCACGTAGAAAAAGGATGAAGGTTAAGAATGATAAACATATCTGAGAATTTGGAGAATTTCCAGCACACAATGAGAAATGTCAAGAAAAGGTGGAAAAAGAAGAAGCACCCATAAAAAACGTAGGGAATATTGACCCTACTATGGTCATCCACTTTGAAAGTTTTCTTCTCATAATGACTACAGCAGTGATGTGAGATACATTATAGGAATCAATAATGTATCATCACAGGGGGATAATTATATGGTGATTCCCATGGTTGGTTTGGTAATTCTGGTTGTGTTTTTATCTAACAGTTCATCTAATTTGATAAATGAGGACATGTACAAAATGTATAAATCCAGGAGGAGATGGAGTTGTGAAAGTTTCTGTATTTCACTTTCTATATGCAAGTTTCATGAACTAAAGTCGCATATACACGCGAGTTCCAATAGTGACAATTGCGTATGTTTTTCTCTGATAAGAGAAACAATGTGGAAGACTTGGGAATAGTTTCTGATGTGCTGTTGATAGTAATAAATTTCTTGATCTGATGTTGATAGTTATATTTACTAATATGATATTAAGTTTTGATTATCGACTTCGTGAATATGCTTTGATGAATTGGTTGGTGAAGATTTTCAAGATGCTCAGGTTTAGGGGGAGCATTAGCCTTGCTAAGAGTAATGCATTGTTGGCATTGTGATGGATCTGAAATATGATCTCTCTCTTGAGGTCTTTTGGTCTTAGTTATAAAAATTCATATCTGTAATTTGATGAAAAGGTCATGTTGAGACCTATGATGTAAAATTGTTATATTCAGTCATGTAAGGACTTGGTCAAATTTGTAAACCCACTTGGTTGGGTAGTTGAGTCAAAATTTGTAAACCCACTTGGTTGGGAAGTTGAGTCTATAATGTAATTCCACTTGGTTGGATCATTAATGTAAGTATGAGTCCTTGGTGATAGGAAAGGTCATTCTAGGTTGAGTTATAGAGTCATGTACTTCATTGAAAAATCTATCTGAAGATTCAGCATGAACTCAGGGGGGAGCATGGTAATTTCAATGCAATTCAGATCTACAAAGCTCTTCTTTCTACAAGGGAAGAGAAACCTTGTTTTTGTATTGATCTGCCCTTTGCCCTTAATTTCAAAGGGGGAGAGTATCTTGGTGTTTGAATAGTGGTTATGATTAATGTATCTATCTATTGTGATGATTAAACACCATCATGGTTGCCATCAAGTCCAAATGGGGAGATTTTTGGTAATATGATGCAATGTGTTGTCCTTCATGGCAACCTACTTGATGAAGTTATCCTTGATGGAAAAATACTTGATGATTTTCCTTTTGGTAAGAAACCTATATGTTAAATATGTAAAAATGATGTTTCTACAGGTTAGTTCAAATGTGACAGAGAAAGGAATTCTAGTAAGTTCCAGAGAAATGAAATAGGAAATATTTCTCAATGTATACGCAGGTTTGATGAAGGCAACCCACGTATGGAGGCAATGTATACGCTATTTTTATGAAGGCAACCCGCGCATACATTCAGAATTAGTATATATGCAGTTTTTATTAAGAAAAGTTGCGTATACACATCGATAAGAACGATCCGAGTAAAAGTTGCGTATTCCTTTTACACTCTAAAATTATGATACGAAGGGGCATACCATAGTATTAGCCCACAGTATTGAGCGTTGTATTGTCTATTTGATTCCTTCCAAGAATACCATCGAAAGTTGTGTGGTTTTGTCTCATGGTATTGGTAAAGGCTAAAGCTACATAAGGAGAAGAAGATCATAGTGCAACTATGTGCATGTGTCTGGGTATTGAATCAATAGTTCACTTTGAAGTATATCTGCATGGAATGGGTTATAGTTTATTAATAGATCTGAATTAATAATGCACCTATGAATAAAATGATGGATCACGATCTCTAGACCTGAAATGACTATGTATTTTCGAGAACTATTTATGGAATGTTTAGATCTGTGATCTGGCAAATATTTGTTGAAGTGAAGGGTAAGATCTGAACTGATTATTTATTCTGAAGAGCTGCGCAGTCCTGAAAAATTTGCAGATCTATACGCAATTTTGTCTCAACAAAAGTGCGTATATACGTAGGTTAGTTTCAATAAAAGCACGTATGGAATCTAAGGTCAGTCCTAAAATAGTTGCATATCTATACGCATGTTTCTCTCTGTGAAAGCGCATATATACGCAGGTTCGTTTTAGCAAAACCGCGTATGGAATCTAGGGTTTTGCTAAAGTACGTGGAAGTAAATTTCTGATCTGTTTTGCTATATTAGTGCTTTCTGCCAATGATGTCTTCACACAGATCTGGGTTGTTTGAATACTGATTATGCTGCTGGTTAATTATGATTAAATATCATTTGTTGGTTGATGGGTTGATGATTCAATGAATGAATTTATGGGGTTATAGGTTTTAGTTTGATGTATTTTCTTTGAGCTTAAATGTGTGGAGTGGGTCCAGTCTGAAAATCTGATGAAAAGAGGCCTACAAGGTGTGTTGTGTGGAAGCTATTGGATCAAGTGTGAAAATTGATGAAACGTGGTCCACGGTGGTGCTGAGGGTCGAAGCCTTTAGTAAGAGGGTTGTAGCTCCCTTCCAGTGGTTGTTGGTAAACGATATCAGGGGTTAGTAGGTCCCTTCCAGGAGTGGCTGGTAAACGAGATCAAGGGGTTGGAGCTCCCTTCTAGTAGTTGTTGTAGAATGAGAGAAGGTTGTAGCCTTTTGCAGGTGGGTGCCTGCGTGCTGGTATGAGTCTGCGCCAATACAAGATTATAATCCATTTTATTTATAATAATATTGAAGACAGAGACGAAAAAAGTGGCAGTTTACCTTAAATCCTAGTGTTCATGTGTGTTTCTTATGTGTGATTATTTATTATGTTCTTATTGCACATACTTACTGCTTACTAAACATCTGAGTAAAGAATTATATGGATAATAATATCTCTGATCATACGCAAGTTTTCTTAAGGATATCTGCGTGTATACTCGAGTTGGGTTCATTAAAGTCGCATATGGAATTTAGTAAAGAAAAATTAAAAGTTTCAGTACGTTCTAAATATTGATTCACCCCCCCTCTCAGTATTTTTCTCAACAATGGTTTGTATGTAGATGTTTTGATGTTGGTGGTAGTTCCTCATGTGCTAATGGTGTTCATGACCTAGTGCAGGAACTGGAGGTGAATTTATGTGTTGGATTGATGAGGATATTTTTGAGGTTTTACAATGTGTTGCATTGGTTATTACAGGTCTGTAAAATTGTAATGCAGCTTGGGTAAGTGTCAAAGGAGAGTATAGGACTTGTTGGAACTCATGTCAATCCATGTTTATTGGTTTCTAGGTACATTTAGTAGTGGCACTTGTCAGACGTGTTTTTTCCATTTACAAAGTATAAAAGGTTGTGACAGAGGTTTGGAGGTGAGCTAAAATTTTTATGAAGGTAAACAAACAAGTGGAAGAGGTTCTGGGTTGAGGTTCTCATGCTTTTCCATATGTTTTTCCCCAACCACAACCATGCAGGGTTGTGTGTGTGGTTTGTTAGGAATCTATAATCAGCAATATTGGCAAAGTCCGATCACAGAAACAACATCGTTTCAACCAACTTTCGGATTCTAGGATCTAGCCCTCCTGAATCCGGAGAGGGATCTATCCAATGAGTACAAAAATGGAATTGTCTTTGAAGTTTGGGGTGATGATATTAGGCTAGTTATGAAGGCCAAGGGTTTGTTTTTTTTTGGATGGTTGAGCATGATTACTATTTGAGGTGGAGAGTCCTGAATGCAAAGAGTTTCAAAGGTGAGAAGTTGCAAGAAATCAAAGTAAGCTTCAGCCAAAAAGATAGATAATTGTAGGTTTTCGTCCATTGGGCTATGGAGTCATAATAGGGTTTAATTGGAATAGCAAGAGGCAAGAGTGGTCCACGGGGCAAGTGATCCGGATTTATGCAGGAACGCAACAGAATAAACATATAAACATAAATACAGAGATGCAGCGGAAATAACACTTCATTTCATTAATATCAACGAACTGAATTTTGCTTACAGACAGAATGGAAATAAACTAGCTAAAGGCGTCAGTAGCTGGCCTCGAGAAGAGATGTGGCGGCTAAATTAACCTGTTACACGAGGCTCGAGGGCTTTATCATTTAGAAACAATGGGAAATCCAAACAAATTAAACCCTAACCCTAGGAGATGAAGCGCCAAAACTATGGGCCCCGTTTGGGTAAATTGGTGTTTCAACTTCCCAGGGGCATAACTTTGGCATACGATCTCCGTTTGACGCGTACCATACCTCGTTAGAAAGATCTATCCGAGGAATACAAATTTGGAACAGGAAACATCGGTCTATGGACACATGTTGCCCTCCGTTTTCCCAAAAAAACGTTGTTTAGGGCCTCAAAACGGCTCCGGAAGTTTAGGACCCGAAAAACTGCTAAAAATAGTAAACTGTGCCGAAACTGAAAAACTGAAATAGACAATGGTGGAGCCCCAAGTGGAATAGGGGGGTGACCACCAATATCCACCTGGATCATTCCTCCCCCCTTAGGAAGCAATGGTCCCCATTGCGTTAAGTTCCTCCATGAGATGAGGAAATTTCTGCTGAACTTGGTCCCCGGTGAACCACTTTCCTTGGTGCAGGAGTTGGCCAGCTTTGACAACCCGATATAGTTGGATCTTCTGCTGGCGAGTGTTCTTGATTTGCATGTCCATGATGTAATCTGTGGTGGCCTGTTCCATGCAGTCTGGATTTAACTCAGTTGGTGTGAGTTGTTCTGCAATGTCCGAGGTGTCCAGTAGAGGTGGGAAGTAAGGACTAAGGCGATCCACATTGAAGACTGGGTGCAGACCAAGGAATGGTGGAATACTGAGCTCGAATGCATTGTTCCCTACAGCCTTGGTGATGGTGTACGGCCCGTATCGGAGCGGGCGAAGCTTGCGGTGGGGTCCAGTGAGGCGCACCTTCTGCAAATGTAGCCATACTTTGTCACCCACCTGGAAGTTGTGTGGCACCCGGTGTTGATCATGGCGTTGCTTGTACTTGGCATTGGCTCTGTCCAATATATCATGAACCTGTTGGCGGATGTGCTGAATGCGCTCGATGAAGCTACTGGCTTTGTCAACTTCAGACTGGACATGAGCTGAATTGGCCTGAGCAGCTGCAAATGGCATGGCTACGTCAATGGGACATAGTGGCTGGAATCCCAAGCCCACCTGAAAGGGGCTATGGCCAATTAAACTGTGGAGAGCCCGGTTATAACTATGTTGTACATAAGGGAGGCTCTCGCCCCATGTGCGTGGATGCTTTGAATTGTACATGCGCAGAATGTGTACAATCATTCTGTTGACGACCTCTGTCTGGCCATCTGTTTGGGGATGGAAAGCTGTGGACTTGGTGAGCTTGGTATCCAACATCGACCAGAGGTTGGACCAAAATGTGCTGAGGAACCTGCTATCCCGATCTGATATGATAGACTGTGGGATCCCAAAGTGCACCCACACTCGTTCAAAGAAGAGTTTAGCAGTGGCTTCTGCTGTGATATTCTTCTTGTAAGCCGCCATAATGGCCATCTTCGAGAATCTGTCGACGACCACAAAAACACAGTCATTTCCCTGCTTAGTAGAAGGCAGGCCCGACATGTAATCCATGGAGATGGATTCCTAAGGTCGACTAGGGGTAGGTAGAGGAGTATATAGGCCTTGCTTCTTGATGGTCGGTTTGGCAATGGCACAAGCAGTGCAGGATCTGATGTGCTTCTCGACATCCTTTCGAAGGTTCTGCCAATAGAAATACTTCTGCAGGATTGCTACTGTTTTCTCGACCCCGAAATGCCCAGCGACTCGACTGTAGTGTGCTTCCCATATCATCTTGGCACGCTCGCTTGAAGGAACACAAAGGTGTCCCATGTGACATAAAAGTGCATCTTGAAGGTGAAAATTTGGAACTTGCGTACCCCCCAAGAGTGCCTTGTAAGTGTGGCCGAATTCTGGGTCACTCTCATAGAGAAGCGGCCAATCAGAAGTCTCGTGCCCACAAGAGTTGAGCACAGTGGTGAGCGCCACGATCGGTGGTTGGCTAAGGCAGTCTGCAACATGATTGGTGCTACCCTCTTGTACTTGATGTTCAAATGAAACTGTTGCGTATATGTAGACCATTTCTGGCGATCATTCTCGTTAACCTCCTTGTGCTCCATGAACGTAAGGCCCGTGGTCCTATGGATGATTGTTTCCTTCCCCAAAATGTAATGCTTCCATTGTCGACAAGCTTGCACAATGGAGTACATTTCTTTGTCATATGTGGGGTACTTGCGAACTGTGTCAGACAATGTCTCACTGTGAAATGCCACTGGATGTCCCTGTTGAGTAAGAACCGCCCCAATAGCATAATCAGAGGCATCTGTCTCGATCTCAAATGGCTGTTGCAAGTCTGGTAAAGTGAGCACTGGGGCAGAACAGAGGCGGTTTTTCAGTTCTGTGAACGCCTTCTGTTGAGGTTCCGACCAAAAAAATTTTTCTCTCGCTCCTCCCTTGGTGACTTGACTCAAGGGCCAAGTGATATGAGAGAATCCCAACACGAACCTTCGGTAGAAATTAGCAAGACCCAGAAAGCTGCGAAGCTCTGTTATAGTGGTTGGGGCTGGCCAATCCCGAATGACTTGGATCTTGGCTGGATCCACATGCACCCCCTTTCATCAATAATGTATCCCAGATATTGAACCTGGGTCATGCCAAAAGTGCACTTCTCCAAATTGGCACACAACTTGTGTTGCCGCAGTGTTGGGAGGACTTGTCGGATGTGGTGAAGGTGCTCTTCCCAAGTCTGGCTGAAGATCAGAATGTCATCCAAGTACACCACTACAAATGAGTTGGTGAATGGCCACAAGATGTCATCCATCATCCTCATGAAGGTGGCGAGAGCATTCGTCAACCCGAAAGGCATGACCAGCCATTCGAAAAGGCCTTCCTTGGCTTTGAAGGCAGTCTTCCACACATCGGAGGGTTCAATTGGTACCTGGTGATACCCAGACTTCAGGTCGATCTTGCTGAAATATTTTGTACCTTTGAGTTGGTCCAGAAGGTCATCAATCCGTGGGATTGGGTACCTATTCCGGACAATGATCTTGTTCAGCGCCCGATAGTCAATACAGAGTCTCCACGTCCCATCCTTCTTCTGTACCAACACGATCGGGCTCCCACAGGGCGATGAACTTGGTCTGATGTGACCTTTCTGCAACAGCTCCTGAATCTGCTTCTTGATTTCATCATTTTCCAGAACAGAGCGTCGATAGATCGGTCCATTGGGTAGTGGCGCACCTGGGGTCAGATCAATCGGGTGCTTGACCTGGCAGTGCAGAGGAACCCCTGCGGGTGAGGTGAAGATGTCCCCGTACTCCTCCACGACCTTATCCATTTGTTGTTGTCGTGCAGAGGGGCCCTGTCTGGAGGTCGTGGCCACAGTTTTCTTCTTGCCCTGGGGGCGGATCATCAGGAAAACGAATTTCCTGGTTTGGGAAATGAGCTTACTACATTTTTTTGCAGTAACCAAAGAGATATTCGTAGGAGGTGGTACCTCTGGTATCCTGTACAACTTATTTCCCAAAGTAATAATAACAGCACGAGGTCGAGACTCATACACAGCATGACGCTTCCACAAGTATGGTTGTCCTAATAATACATCAGAAACATTAATAGGAGCAACGTCACATAATACCTCATCCGTGAAGGGCTTGATGCTATAGGGAAGGCGACACTGCCGGCTGACGCGGAGATCTCGTCCTTGGTGAAGCCACCCGATGGTGTATGGATGTGGATGAGCTATGGTCGGCAAGCCCAACCGCTTCACGGCGTCTGCTGAAATGAGGTTCTTTTGGCTCCCATTGTCGACAATGAACTGTACCGGGGAGCCCTTTACCCACATCCGGGAGTGGAAGAGACGTTCCTCCTCCTCTGGATCTTCCGGTTCCTCCTTTTGGATCTTTGCAGTGGCAACAGTGGCGTTGGGCTCCGCATCAATAATCTGTTTCCCTTTTTCATTCGCCTTTTCAGGTTCTGATTCGGAGTCAGAGCATGCATCTGACTCATAAGCCCTCATCTCGGCCACTAGCGACTGCTTGGCCCGACACTCACTTGTGTTGTGAGTGGAGCTCTTATGGAACTCACACCACTTTCCCGTGTCCTTCTTTGGCTTGACGGTGTTGTTCTTTTCTTGTGGCTTTGACGGGTTGTCTTTAGCAGCCATGCCTTGGCTCTGTCCTTTGTTCTGCGGTTTGGAAGCACCTTTTCCTTGCTTTTGATTCGCAGATCCAAAGTCTCGCTTCTTCTGTTTGAATTTCTGCTCAATCTTGGCAACATACCGGTATGCCGTCCCAAGCGAGGAGATGTCGAGGAACTCCATTTCCTCCTGAATGTATCTGTGCAGACAACTGCGATACTTTAGCACCAAATGTTTCTCCGAATCTTTGATACCCAACTTTGTGCGCAGGGTATGGAACAGATTCGTCAGCTCATGCACATCTTGATCCCTTTGTTGTCGCAGCGTGGTCCATTGCATGTACTTGTCCTCATAGCTCCCCACGGGATAGTACTGTTCCTTGACGGCGTCTCGGAAAGAATTCCAAGTTGGTACGGCCGAGAACAGAGAGGGTTCTATCTGGTCCTTGTTCTCACAGTAGGTTTCCCACCAGTCCTTAACATGGGGGGTAGCTTTGAGGAGTGCAAAAATAATCTTCTCCCTGTCTGAAAAGTCATGAACAGAGAAATATCCTTCTAATAGATTCAACCATCTATCTACGGCATCTGCGTCTATTTGACCCTCAAATATGGGAATGTCAAAATTTACTTGTACCTTAAAGGGAGTCGCAACTCCAGAGTGGCTACTGGATGCAGATGCGCCGCCGGTGGGCAGCCGTTGAAGGATCTGAGCAAAGCTATCCATCATCGCGTTCCTTTGTTTTTCGAGGGCCTCCTCGAGCAACATTTTGATAGGATCTCCTGCTCCCTCATCTTTCTTTTCGTCCCCCATGGGCGTCCGTCAAGGTTTGCGAGGCTGATCTTGCAAAGGTTCCACCAGATCAAGCCCTAGCTCCTTATACCCCGACCTCGTTGGGGACATGCAAAGAAGGATCGAGAAAAAGCAGACCCCTCTGATACCACTGATCCGGATTTATGCAGAAACGCAACAGAATAAACACATAACCATAAATACAGAGATGCAGCGGAAATAACACTTCATTTCATTAATATCAAAGAACTGAAATTTGCTTACAGACAGAATGGAAATAAAACTAGCTAGGGCGCCGGTAGCTATCTCTGAGAAGAGATGTGGCGGCTACAGGCCTCTGAACTGAGTTACAATGAGGCTCGAGGGCCTATTTATTATTTAGAAACAATGGGAAATCCTAAACAGCCAAAACCCCAACCCTAGGAGATGAAGCGCCAAAACTATGGGCCCCGTTTGGGTAAATTGGTGTTTCAACTTCCCAGGGGCGTAACTTTGGCATACGATCTCCGTTTGACGCGTACCATACCTCGTTAGAAAGATCTATCCGAGGACTACAAATTTGGAACGAGCAACATCGGTCCATGGACCCATGTTGCTCTCCGTTTTCCCCAAAAACGTCGTTTAGGGCCTCAAAACGGCTCCGGAAGTTTAGGACCCGAAAAACTGCTAAAAATAGTAAACTGTGCCGAAACTGAAAAACTGAAATAGAAAATGGTGGAGCCCCAAGTGGAATAGGCGGGTGACCACCAATATCCACCTAGATCAGCAAGTCATCTACATCTAAGGATATCTTTGAAGATTGATTTATGGAATGAAATGATACAACAAGAAGGAAAATTAAACAGATGCAGAACAAAGAGTAGCCCAGGATCTGGTAAGTACTTTTAAACTAGCCAGCCTTTGAAAAACACTTGAGAAGAACATACAAGCAAACTAGGATCTGGTAAGTACTTTTAAACTAGCCAGCCTTTGATACACTTTCAATAGAAAATATTTTAAAACAAAGGGAAACTTGAAGGCAATTGTTGGAGTAGAAACTAGCGGGCCGGGCTCACAACAAATCCTCTCCTAGCTCTGCTTTACTTGTTTACTTTCAAGACCAACACAAAGATAACACATAATGGCCTAAGATCTGGTAAGTACTTCTAAACTAGCCAGCTTTTAACACATTCCAAGAGAAACATTCAGACAGTCTTTGGAGATAAGACTAGGACCAGGGCACACCATATCTTCCATAGTTCATCTTTACTTAACTAATACTGAACATAACATTCAAGAATAATATTCATCTAAGGCAATAAGACGAGGGAATGCTAGCATTCCTATGCTTTAAACTGAATTAAATCATTCCCGAATAACACAGTTTGGAAGAAAACATATAAATAAAGATTTTCAGTCAAAGAAGGTTATTGATATAAAGTAGGTCCTAACTCTATGCATGCTGTTCTTTATAAGAGAAATGAAACACAGTGAAAACAGAAACAAAATAACAAGTTACAATTAGAAAAACATCACCGTCAACATAGACCAGGATCCCATAAATCAGCTTGTATTGATGCTCCAAACCAGTTACAGCTTTAAGTCCAATGCTTTAGTTTAGCAATCATCTACTCATCTCAGGCTAACTTTTCTATCACAAGCAGAGCTCCAAGGGCCAGTGAACACTATTTACAGTCAGAAGTTTAAGCTCAGATGTATTTCAAAGTTCTGCAACCAACGGTTTCTTATCTTCTACAGAGGTATTTATAGAAGAATGAGGAGGTGAGACTTGATAAAAGATCTCTCAGGACAATTAATACAGGTTAAATGACTTCTCGACCTTTGAGGGGCTAGATGGAGAAGTTTACAAACATTCTGGTCTGTATTAACTGTTTTACATTTATGAATTAAGCTCGGTGGGAGCTTTTATTGACTTTAAGGCTCTCTGTCATGTTTGGAGTAACTATGCAGATATTTTTAGCATTTATGTTCCTCGCAGAAGTCACTCTTTGGCCACGCTGAGGCGAATATCTTCATTTGATCAATAACTTCAGCCTCTGTTTTAAATGCTTTGAGGCACAGGTGGCACTTATGGTAGCTGAGGAATCAATTCACCTCAATTTAGGCGGTGGAGGCCTGTCTTTCTGTTAAATACTTATGATGTTCCTTTAACTGTGTTTTAATCCTGGGAATTAGGCTTTTGATAATCACTCTTAACCGTAATTCCCAAATTTATATTCAATCTTCTATTTCTGCTGCGCTCTATCCTTCAATGCTGATACTCTTTTAATTGTGATTTAAAAATCACAGTGTCTTGTGAATGTGCAGGCCACGCAAGGATCGTATGGCATCAATGCCCATGGAGCATCGACGAAACATAGAGTGGAGTACTTTTAGTCCCTTTCCCTTTCATAACCAAAAGGCCAGAGGATCATCACCCTCAGCTTTCTTTTCCTTCATAGTATGGGAAAAAACCTTCGAAACCTGCAAAACAAACAAAACATTATGAAATCCTGCGTATTTGGGGAAAAATTGCTTCAGAAGGCGGGAGAGGAGCATAGTCGTTGGATGGAAACATCCAATGGTGTAGATCTGTGTAGAAGAGGAAAAAATAAGAGCAGGGAGAAGAATAAGACGAAGTGATTTTGGACCGTCCGATCTGGACACGTGGATGGTCCAGTTCCAATCGGAGGATCACAATCGGGGGATCGCAATCAGGGGTGGCAGGAAAATGCACTGATTGAAAGTTGCGATGCGATGTAGCACAGACCGTCGATCTAAAGATTAGATCAATGGTGGAGAAAGAATCAGGGGAAAGGCCGATCAGGAGAAGAAATATAACGTAGCGATTAAAAAATACGATGTGATCGAGCGCTGGCTGTTTGATCGGTTCATGATCAACGGTGTAGATTTTAGCTTTAGAATGGACCGGCAAAAAACCCTTATACTTTATGGAAAACCCAAATTTTTAATAAAAACAAAGGTTCTTATGGATCGGGATGGAATATTTATATATGAAGTGACTGGCGCCCGATTGCAGGGCCACTGGATGTATTTAGTACCATGGGCTGAGGCTTTATATAACAAGGGCCAATCGCAATCAGAGCCTCGGGCTTGGGATTTTAAATCAAACCATTGGAATTTTGCGATGTGATTGGCACCTGGGATCTTTAACACTTGGTCCTAGTTGAAAGTCATATGTAATAGAGAGGCCGGGGGGAGTTTTATATATATAAGCCCCAATCACAATCGAAACTTCGGGCCCAATCTTTCAATCAACCCATTGAATTTTTCCGATGCGATAAGGACTTCGGCCTTTGCGCTTGGTTTCACAAAGAAAACAAAGGACCGAGGTCTATGGATGTGGGACTTAATCGCATCGGAAGCTTTGATGTGGCCTTTTCGATCAACCCATTTGTATTTCTCCGATGCAATTGCGCGTTCAGGTGTTTTCAATCTAACCATTTTTTATATTAACACGTGATTCTAACTCATTGAATCAAAAATTTGGAAAAGAGGGTTTTTTGGTTTTACAAAGAAAAAGACCACTGTGGAAAAAATTATTACAAGGTTTTAAGTGCCGAAGGCGGGCCCACGGGATATATATATATATATATATATATATATATATATGATCGGGGTTTTTACAATACAAAGGCTAATCACATCGGAACTTTTGAACATGGAAAAAGAATTGCGCACTTGAATCTTTCCGATGCGATAAGCGCCGAACAGGGTTAGCGCTTGGTTCCAGGGTGCGGGCATGTGGGGGAAGTGGTTTTGAAACTTAACCCAAGGGGGCTTGAGTCCTTAGTAATAAAAACTTTGTTTTTATGACTTTTTTCAGAGTTTTCAATGGATTTGGGGGTTTCGGTATAGTTTAAAAATGAGTTTTAAACTACGTAAAGATGATTTTCATGAATGGAAGAAGAGGAATCATGAAAATAGAGGAGTTTTATGGAGAAAAAGGGGAGAAAATGAAGGTTAATTTTGAGTGGGAGAAGGGGGAGAATGATGGTTTTTCAGCAGTCTCTTCTCATGAAATCAGCAGAATCTCTGAGTATAAAATGGAAACAGTAAAGAAGATTTGGACAGAGGCATGAGGCCTTCAAGAGTCTTTAAGAGCCAACACTTTTTAATAATAAAATTTGTTCCTTGAAGGCTCCAAAAAGTCTTAGCCACCTTTTGCTATAAAAAACTTTATAGGTGGCTAACAGTGGCTCCACTTGGGGATGGTGCCTTCTTTAAGGCATCAAGAACTTCAAACTTGCATTCTCTGGGAGGCTGACCTGTGCCTCATCCATTGTATTCTCTGGGAGGCTAACCTGTGTATGATCCATTGGGATGCTTTCCTTTGCTTAAATGATCTTCTTTTTAAAACATATTAGCATCCATAAAAACAATGGTTCTTTCATCAACAAGCTCTCTACCTACCCAATCCTACTGATCTAACATTTTTTCTTCATTAGAATGCACTTGGATTGGCAAAATCTTTTCACAAAATTTTATTCTTTTTGAAAACAAGAAATCTAATCTATTTCTACTCCTTATTTCTCCCTGAACTTAGATTAAACAGTTGAGTTTAGATGCTTCTCTACCTAATCTATTATCTGTCGGGATTAACCTGTCCAACAGACTTTTATTCTCTAAATTCTACAACAAAAATTGAAAAGCACTCAAGTCAGGATTGAACAGTGTAACTTGATGCTGGCATATGGCATAGAAACAGGCTGCACATAGACATTTATTTTGCAGAAAATTTAAACAAAATGGAAGGCTTAAGATCTAAAAAGTTCAAAACACTTCCTTCATCCTTTTACAGCTCTGTTTTGAATTTTGTTTGAGCTGTTCCTTCTTTGTTATCTGTTTCAGATTTTGAACATGTTTGAACCTCTAATTTCTATCTTAAACTATATACTGATAAGCCAAGATTAAACAGTTTGGAAAATCGATTTCACTATCCTATCAACAAAAAATTTAAAAATAATTAGTCAAGATTAGGTTGTTTTACTAACTAGAAGTGTGTTTTTCAGGAGTGGCGTTTAAGCTTGCACACTTTCAGATTTGCTTTTCTTTTTTGGTATGGGGCTATACCTTTCTTGTTTTTTCAATCTGCCCTCTTTTCATTCTTTCTTTGTTTTTTTATTTTTGTTCCTTTGTATTCTTCAAAGTAGAAAACAACAACTAAATAAATGCTCAAAGGTTGAGCCTTATCGACATTCCTATATAACCTATTCTAAACATGGAGTATTTACATATTCATATGATACAAAAGTGCCAATGCAACCAGCTGAGTAATGTCAAGAAGAAGAAGAAACTTTGGCTGCTTGTCAGAGGTATCAATAGAACATATTGAAGACTAACCTTCAATATCAAGGCTATCACAGAAGTTGACCTTTTTTCATGTCTTTGGCTCTTGTAAAGGATCCATGCTTGATAATTTGAGCCAGTCGGGACCTCCACACACTCTTCCAAAGGATCAATAAAGAAAATATGAAGGTTTTCTTCTTTATGGTCCTCCACAATTATTATATTATCTACTTCCAAGACATCAGCTTTGAGGACTATCTCTTCAGTATGTAGCTTGGAAGAATTTTCATCTTTAACCTTCACAATAGCAAACAGTGAAATATTTTCTTTCTCTAAACATATGCTTGCTTCTAATATACATTCAGGTTCTTTGGATGACAGTTTGACATTAATGAAGGGAGAAGTCTCTTCTTGGGAAGATCGTATATCCATAGCAGGATAGTCTTGTATTTGTTTTTCTCCCTCATCTTCTTCGTTATCTGAACTAGAGGATTCATCATATTTGGCAGTGTCGTCCTCTTGTAACCTTGGTATGCTTGGATTGAGTGAACTGAAATCTGTGAAGAGATTATTATATTCTTGAGCAGGGGAGTATTTAAAGGTTTCCTCCTTTTCAAGAGAAAGCTCCTTTTTCTCAAAAATTTCTTTATTGCTCAGCTCTTCACCGTTCGAGTTGCAAGACTGTTGATTCCCAATTATGTGAAAGCTTTTTGTGATGGATTGAAAAGGGTGATTTCTGCTTTCAAGTTGACGATGGTGAAACTCATAACACCAATCGAACGTAGGTTGCCTTGCGTGATTAATTTTTTCTTGAAACTCATCATCATCATCAGACTGATCGAAATTCGGAAAATCATCTGAATAAAAAATTTCGTCAGTCAAACATATTGGGTCATCAGATTGCTCTTTTTTCAGTTGATCTACAAGTTTCTTCTTTGTATCAATACAACAAGACGGAGTAGGTAAATGAGCGGAAGCATTTGGTTAAAATGAAGGTTTGGAGGTTGGTATTATGTTCAATACTAAATCAATCTCTCCCTCTGTTAGAAGAGAAGGTGTTTTCTTTTTGCTTACAACAGAGGTATCCACATCCTCCTTATCTTGTATTGGCTGATTTTGAGGCTTGATGTCATCTTGAGCCTCTTCCACGGGAACTTCACTTGTGCTCGCAGAGATACTTCGAGGTATTTCTTTTATTTTCTGTCTTCTTGTGTTTCAGAAAATTCCTCATGATTGTTATGATACCTAGTTTGTACATTGGGTTCACGAGTTATCTTCTTCTCATAATTAGGATGCCATTATTGTTGTATAATCGGAACTGAGTTATGACACAAAGGAAAGGATTCTATATGTGTTGGTGTCTCCTCAATTTCAGGTTCCGTGTTTTCCAAATGGCTATTTGTTTTTTCGAAGCACTTCTCACTATTATTATTTGCATTTTGGTCATGACATTCTCTTATCAGCATAGTACAAGATATAGGTAGGCAATCAAGAATTTCTCGACAACCTTCTTCATTTCTTTCTTTGCAAGTTTGCTCATCATTTTCTATAATGTGTTGATCATAATACATGTCTTGGGAATTTTCTAGCTCTTGTATGGGTTGAATTTGTTCTTGATTTAGAAAAATAAAGGGCTGCTCCTGATCATCAATATTCTTATAATCTTTCAAAAAGAGATTAAACTCATGAATGGCTGTTAAAATATCTTCAGGATGCATTTCTTCCAGAGCTTCATCATTATCTATAACGTGTTGGGTGATGTTTTGTGATGGATCATAATATATTGCACCCCATGATAATGATGTAGTGTTTTCTTTATAATTCTCATAAAACACATATTCAAGGTCTTTTAAAGAAAACAAACTACTAGATCTCAAGCATTCATACCAATCCCTAGCTTTTTCTTCTAATGTTAGCATGAAAATTTTCATTAGGCAATCTTCATGCCATTCAAATTTCAACCTCCATACATGTATGTGAAATTTGATCACATGTAACAATGGGTTATCAAAATTTTCGCCTTGGAAAATAAGCAGGTTGTCATCCTAATTCACCTGGGCCATCTTATGTGGAAACCCAGGGATATGATCTCTACTCATTGGGGCATATATTCGTTGTATCCTTGGAATCATGTTTGTAAATTAAGAAAGAGGTCACTGTGTCTGGTCAATCAGTTCAAGGTCTTCTACCAGTGGAGAAATTTAGTCTTCTAGGAGTTTCGGAGTGTGGAGTCACCAGGTGGAAAAAATTTTAGCTCGTAAGGAGGTAAAATTTTTTTATGGTTCCACCACCATATGTTTCTTGTAGAGCTACAAGGTTTTCAGAAACTAAATTAGCTCTTCAAGGGTGATCTGAAAACAATTGACAATTTAATCTTAGGAGACTTCCTAAGGATACCTTCTGGGTTATCAACTATTTCAGGTGGATTAGGGTCAGGATGGGCTCTAGTGTGAATCTTTCTAGGAGCCACTATGCTGTGTTTTTCAGACCCAAATAAACAGGAAAAGTGCAACCAGATATGAAAATATTTAAGAGGTTAGGTAGTCTATTTTACAAATTTAATCCTACAGTCTTTCGACTGAGTTTGAAAGATATTATAATGATAAGGGTTCTTCCCAGTGGATTCTTAAGGTTTTTTCAGGATTGTGGAGTCACCAAGTGGAAGTTTTTAGCTCTTTTCAGAGGTAAAAAGTTTTATGGTCCAACACCATGTTTATTGAATACTAATCTAAAATATTTTTAGGTTTTTTCTGAGTTATTTTTAAGTTGTATGGTTTTTTAAAGAACATCCTAACTATGTTTCAAACTTAGCTACGGTTATGAGACAAAGACAATTTTACTCTTATGGCTAAGCCAGCTGATTTTTCAAGGTTAGATAAAGTTTTAAGAGAATCCTAGGTTTTACCTAGTTTGTCACTAATTCAAACAAGTTTTACCATGATTACCTTTCTTTGGTAGTGCTTGAAAAGGCTGCTTTTTACTCTCAAAGTTTTATAAAAATGAAAATGATTCTGGGTTTGAGTTCCCCAGTGGAGTCCCTAGAAATTTTAGGGATCTGTAATCAGCAAGATTGGCAAATTACGATCATAGAAACAACATCGTTTCAACCAACTTTGGGATTCTAGGATCTAGCCCCCCTGAATTCGGAGAGGGATCTCTCCAATTAGTGCAAAGATGGATTTTTCTTTGAAGTTTTGGGTAATGATATTAGGCTAGTTATGAAGGCCAAGGGTTTGTTTTGTTTTTGGATGGTTGAGCATGAATATTGTTTGAGGTGGAAAGTCCTAAGTGCAAAGAGTTTCAAAGGTGAGAAGTTGCAAGCAAATAGAACAAGCTTTGGCCAGGAAGATAGATAATTGCACGTTTTAGTCCATTGGGCTATGGAGTCAGAATAGGGTTTAATTGGAACAGAAAGAGGCAAGAGTGGTCCATGGGGCAAGTCATCTATGTCTAAGGATCTCTTTGAAGATTGATTTATGGAATGAAATGATACAACAAGAAGGAAAATTAAACAGATGTAGAACAAAGAGTAGCCCAGGATCTGGTAAGTACTTTTAAACTAGCCAGCCTTTGATAAACACTTGAGAATAGCATAAAAGAAAACTAGGATCTGGTAAGTACTTTTAAATGCTTGACCTTTTGTCCCTTTCAATAAACTAGCGGTAGGGCTCACCACAAATCCTCTCTAGCTCCCTTTGTAGTTACTTTCAAGACCAACAAAGATAACACAGAATGGCCTAAGATCTGGTAAGTACTTCTAAACTAGCCAGCTTTTAACACATTCCAAGAGAAACATTCAGACAGTCTTTGGGGATAAGACTAGGACCAGGGCACACCATATCTTCCATATTTCATCTCTACTTAGCTAATACTGAACATAACATTCAAGAATAATATTCATCTAAGGCAATAAGACGAGGGAACACCAGCATTCCTATGCTTTAAACTGAATTAAATCATTCCCAAATAACACGGTTTGGAAGAAAACATATAAATAAAGATTTTCAGTCAGAGAAGGTTACTGATATATAGTAGGTCCTAACTCTATGCATGTTGTTCTTTATAAGAGAAATTGAAACACAGTGAAAACAGAAAAAAAAAAAAAAAACAAGTTACAATTAGAAAAACATCACCATCAACATAGACCAGGATCCCATAAATCAGCTTGTATTGATGCTCCAAACCAGTTACAGCTTCAAGTCCAATGCTTTAGTTTAGCAATCATCTACTCATCTCAGGCTAACTTATCTATCACAAGCAGAGCTCCAAGGGCCAGTGAACACTATTTACAGTCAGAAGTTTAAGCTCAGATGTATTTCAAAGTTCTACAACCAACAATTTCTTATCTTCTATAGAGGTATTTATAGAAGAATGAGGAGGTGATACTTGATAAAAGATCTCTCAGGACAATTAATACAGGTTAAATGACTTCTCGGCCTTTGAGGGGCTCGATGGAGAAGTTTACAAACATTCTAGTCTATATTAACTGTTTTACATTTATGAATTAAGCTCGGTGGGAGCTTTTATTGACTTTAAGGCTCTGTGTCATGTTTGGAGTAACTCTGCAGATATTTTTAGCATTTAAGTTCCTTGCAGAAGTCACTCTCTGGCCGTGCTGAGGCGAATATCTTCATTTGATCAATAACTTCGACCTATGTTTTGAATGCTTTGAGGCACAGGTGGCACTTATGGTAGCTGAGGAATCAATTCGCCTCAATTGAGGCGGTGGAGGCCTGTCTGTCTATTAAATAATTATGATGTTCCTTTAATTATTTTTTAATCTTGGGAATTAGGCTTTTGATAATCATTCTTAGTCATAATTTCCAAATCTGTCTTCAATCTTCTATTTCTGCTGTGCTCTGTCCTTCAATGGTGATACTCTTTTAATTGTGATTTAAAAATCACAGTGTCTTGTTAATGTGCAGGATGTGCAAGGTTCATATGGCATCAATGCCCATGGAGCATCGACGAAACGTAGAGTGGAGTCCTTTTATTCCCTTTCCCTTTGATAACCAAAAGGCCAGAGGATCGTCACCCTTGGCTTTCTTTTCCTTCATAGTATGGGAAAAAACCTTTGAAACCTGCAAAACAAACAAAACATTATGAAATCCTGCGTATTTGGGGAAAAACTGCTTCAGAAGGCGGGGGAGGAGCGTAGCCGTTGGATGGAAGCATCCAACGGTGGAGATCTGTGTAGAAGAGGCAAAAAGGAGAGTAGGGAGAAGAATAAGACGAAGCGATTTTGGACCATCCGATCTGGACACGTGGACGGTCCAGATCCAATCGGAGGATCGCAATTGGGGGATTGCAATTGAGGGTGGCAGGCAAATGCACCGATTGAAAGTTGCGATGCGATGTAGCGTAGACTGTCTATCTAAAGATTAGATCAATGGTGGAGAAAGAATCAGGGGAAAGGCCGATCGGGGGAAGACATATAACGTAGAAATTAAAAAAAGTGATGCGATCGAGCGCTGGCCGTTTGATCGGCTCATGATCAACGGTGTAGATTTTAGCTTTAGAATGGACCGGCGAAAAAACCTTATACTTTATGGGAAACCCAAATTTTTAATAAAAACAAAGGTTCTTATGGATCAGGGTGGAATATTTATATATGAAGTGACTGGCACCCGATTTCAGGGCCGCTGGATGTATGGAGTACCATGGGCCCGGGGATTTATATAACAAGGGCCAATCGCAATCGGAGCCTCGGGCTTGGGCTTTTCAATCAACCCATTGGAATTTTGCGATGCAATTGGTGCCTGGGATCTTTAACACTTGGTCCCGGTTAAAATTCATATGTAATAGAGAGGCGGGGGGGGGGGGAGGCGAATTTTTATATATATAAGCCCCAATCGCAATCAGAAATTCGGGCTTGGTCTTTCAATAAACCCATTGAATTTTTCCGATGTGATAAGGACTTCGGCCTTTGCGCTTGGTTTCAAAAAGAAAACAAAGGACCGGGGTCTATGGATGTGGGACTTAATCGCATCGAAAGTTTTGATGCGGCCTTTTCGATCAACCCATTTGTATTTCTCCGATGCAATTGCGCTTTCAGGTGTTTTCAATCTAACCATTTTTTATATTAACACGTGAATCTAACTCATTGAATCAAAACTTTGGAAAAGAGGGTTTTTTGGTTTTACAAAGAAAAAGACCACCGAAGAAAAAAATATTACAAGGTTTTAAGCACCGGAGGTGGGCCCCTGGGATATACATATATAAAATAATATGATCGGGGTTTTTACAATACAAAGGCTAATTGCATCGGAACTTTTGAACATGGCAAAAGACTTGCGCACTTGAATATTTCTGATGCGATAAGCGTCGAACAGGGTTAGCACTTGGTTCCAGTGTGTGGGCATGTGGGGGAAGTGGTTTTGAAACTTAGCCCAAGGGAGCTTGAGTCCTTAGTAATAAAAACTTTGTTTTTTATGACTTTTTTCAGAGTTTTCAATGGATTTGGGGGTTTCGGTATAGTTTAAAAATGAGTTTTAAACTACGTAAAGATGATTTTCATGAATGGAAGAAGAGGAATCATGAAAATAGAGGAGTTTTATGGAGAGAAAGGGGAGCAAATGAAGGTTAGTTTTGAGTGGGAGAAGGGGGAGAATGATGGTTTTTCAGCAGTCTCTTCTCATGAAATCAGCAGAATCTCTGAGTATAAAATGGAAACAGTAAAGAATATTTGGACAGAGGCATGAGGCCTTCAAGAGTCTTCAAGAGCCAACACTTTTTAGTAATAAAGTTTGTTCCTTGAAGGCTCCAAAAAGTCTTAGCCACCTTTTGCTATAACAAAATTTATAGGTGGCTAACATGGTTGAAAGAATCCAATTGCATGGAGAGAATGCTGGGGGTGAGGTTGTAACTAGGATAAGGCCACTCTATCTGTATGGACGAGTTTCTTCATAAAAATTCCCTCGCATTCGTCACACACATCTGGATTAATTTGACTTGTAAATACTAGGAGACTTCTAGATTAACTAGAAAAGGTAAGAAATGGTTGGTTAAGTCCTCCAACGTGTGTGAACATCTTAAGTGGTACATTGTGGTGGATAATCTTTCCTTTTACAAAATGTGACTTATTACTTATAGTACTTTTAGTTACAATACCACGGGTAAATTCCATGGGTGGGTAAATACCATGGGTGAATGAATACCATGGGTAGATGCTGCTTACAATACCATGGGTGGATGCCACTTATAATACCATGGGTAGATTCCATGGGTGGATGAATACCATGGGTGGATAAATACCATAGGTCAATGAATATCATGGGTAGATTCCATATTCCATTCAAATCATTCCTACCTCGTTAAGAAGAAATGGTTCCCATTACATGAAATTCCCTCCTTAGAAGCCTATGTTGAATATTAAGATCCACTGAAGATAAGTGTTTTGTGTGATTAATGTTGAAAATACTGGGGGGGGGGGGGTGGTGAATCAATATTCCTTTCAATTAGTATTATTATTAATCTTTAAAAGCATTAGTTAATCTTCAATTATTATCAGTGTTTGTACAATGATAGCACTAAACAAAAGGAACACAAATGCACACAGTTTTTAAGATGGAAACCCTCTTCGAGACAAAAACCACCGGAATTATTTTCTAATAATTCTTTAATACTCAACTCCAATTGAAAATAAAGCTCCAACTTCCTAGAATCTAGAAAAGCATTCTTCTCTAGCTCCCACTGGATGGATGCTCCAATGCCTGAGATTCTTCAGTAGTCAACTGAACGGATGCCCCAACACCCAATGAGCTACAACTCACCCTAGCACCACCCTACCACCCTGGATTTTTCATAGGCTTGAATCTGTTGGTGACTTCATGCACCAGCCTAGCATCACCCTACCACCCTATAGAAGAATAAAAGAAGAATGGACTCCCGTACTAGGGAAAATGGTCCATTTAACAATGATATAGAATGATGTAGAAGAAGAAGACACACTAGACCATAACCTCAAATATAACACACGCACCTAATGATGATCCTAGACCTCCCGACACTGCCTCTTCAACACTTGGCAGATAGACACTAGTACAATTTTTATAATGATGCATTTACAATGACTTTGTACAATGATACCCTTATAATGACTGTACACAGTGCTTCCCATTTGAAGACTTCATGTGGTGAACTTCTTGTTGCTATTATGCACCTTGATTTCTGCTCTTGCCATGCTACCCTCTGTTGCACCTTGCTTTTCGTTTGCACCCTAGAAAGTCTAGTCCTTTGTAGCCCTTGACAACACATGATCTAGCTTTTTCTTTCCTTCTATGATCTCGATATTGAATCTGGTGTATCTCTGTTATTTCAGATCCCCAATACATGATTTTTGGTTTTGTAGTAGTCCTATGAGTCTTCTTTCCAATGCGATAGGTCTGACCCAATTTGGAAACTTCCAGGGAGAGTTATGCCCAATCTCTCACAATGACATAATTATGGTCTAGTTTAGTAGAGCGAACTTGTACGATGTATCACGTGTCACTGTTTCTTCATTCGTCTCTGAAATTGATACAGAAAAAATATAGTCTATGAGATATCTTCCAATTTTTAGAGAATTCCAATCTGATACTCAGAGAGATATTTATGGTGATTTTTCCAAGGTCACTTCTTTGAGATGAAGTTCAGGAGCCTACAAAAACACTAACTTCCACAGATCATATCTCTGAAAGTATTGCGCACCTTGGTCTGAAATTTTTTCAGGAGCTTTATTAGGATTTTTTCTTCACGTCATAAACATTTGAGCTTCTTCACCTTCATAGAAAACAATTTAGAGCATAAATTCCATGATGACCTGTTTCAGGTAGTGAAATCCCTTCATGAGGAGGATATGAGGATCACAATTTATATAAATGCTTAGGTTGAGAGGGTCTTGAACAAGTGAACATGGGAGGGATTTTAGGAGCTTAAAAATTATTAATTATTGAATTTTAAATGACCCATTCCACAACCCCATGGTGTTTTAGCCCATGAACTGGGGTTACAAACTTCAAACATTAATATCTCTCAAACCGTGAAGAATTACATGGCGTGACATATATCAACGGAAATATCTCGACAAGTAGAAACCATAAAAAATATTCTTGACCCAGAATATAGTAATTTGGTAGGTAAAAATTACCATGCAAGATTGGGGTAGCCCTTAGTGTTGCTTGGGTTGACATAAATGACAACCACTGATAAAAAATTAACCCATAATCATGATGAATGAAGATCCGAGGATAGAGATATCATGTAATGCTTGCGACCGTCTGTGATACTGACAATGTGCTTCGATGAAGTGTGGGTTTGTGAATGAACTATAACCATGAAAAATGAATATTTAAGGATAGATATACCTTGTAATTCTTGTGACCAAGTGTGATACTAACAATGTGTGGCCTAACAAATGGAATTCGATGACAATGATTTTGTGCAGTTGAACCATAACTGTGATGTTGACTGTTGATGAAGTAGCAGGAGCCTACATAACATGGAGTGTGTGTAATATGCCTAGGGGGATAATATAGGGTACAAAGGGAGGTACTCAAGGGAATAATATGATGTAATAATATAAGAAAGATAAATAAATGGGCCATAGTTAATAAATAAAGTGGTTAACCCACATTATGTAAGGAACCACATGTAGGTAGGGAATAAAGTGATAAGCCCATTGTATTGGATGTATGGTATTGAGAGACCCATGGTATTACATGTATGAAACCTATATAGAGGCTAGAGACTCTCCATTGAGAGATGTGAAGGATTATTGTATTGGCAAGCATATGGCTTGTGGAGTGATCTCCTTCCTTAAGGAGTGAATGTATGGTGTTGCCCTACCTCAAGGGTTTTGATATTAATGAAGATCTGAAGTTTTATCTTCAATGATGTTATTTCTTGGGAATATTATCCATTTCTATACATTTTCTTGTCAGATCTATTACAAGTGGTATCAGAGCACTTTCTTAGGCAAAGTTTAGGAGATTTTTTTTTTTAATTTTTTGCAGGAAATTTTTGGGTGGCGAGTTTGCAAAGAAGATCTGAAAATTTTGGCACAAAATTTTCAAAAATAAATAGCAGATCTGGATTCCTTGAACAAAAAAACCCAATTTCAAAAAAAAAATTATTTAAATTGGAGTTCGAATGAGGGTGACATCACTTTTTAAATTCAGTTGTGTTGCATAAATGTTTCTGATGATAATTTGTATATGGCAGCTCTCCTCACATTTTTTTGTAAATTTTGGTGCAGAATTTCAGAAAAACAATTATAGATCTAGGCTCCCCTTAAAAAAACACTCAATTTCAAAAAACAATTCGGTCAAATCCGAGTCCAGATGAGGGAGTTATCATTGATTTAAAAACACCCATTTTTTTAGAAATCTTGTGATGGCGGGAATGCTGCAGCACAAATCTGTGTTTTGAGAGTACCTAGATCAGGATTTCAATCACAAGGATAGATTCAGAATGACTATTCCATTTCCTAAAATAGGCTATATTAATGATTTTGAGTTATATTGACCAAGTAATGTCCGTTTTAAATTTTTTCCAAAGTAAGTGATTTTCTTCAAAACCCTTACTTTGTTTTAGAGGTTCTTGCAAGATGAAGTTTATAGGAAAATATGATGGCCCTACTATTGAATATTTTATACAATATCACAAGGCTCAATACCGAAATTTTTTGATATGCTCCATAGGGCTTCATACAAAATATGAGGCAAATAAATGGTGGACCTCACTTGACAGCTCAATAAGGAAACTTCCCGAGAAAAAACTTGAAAAAATCCTTTTGAACAAGTGGTCTCAAACTAGAAAGAAGGACAGTAAAAGCTATAAAGACGTATTTTCTACTAATATTTCCATATTACGGGTTCATGGAAGTATTCAGAAAGAGAACATCATTGTGTCCATCATTCCTAGTTGTAAGCATAATTGTATCAATGTGAATTTGGCTAAAATATTGCAAGTTCCAGCAAATCATATTGAAAACACATAGGTTGATAATGAAGATGTTCAAATTTATAAGGATTTGAAGATTTCTATGGATAAGTATGTGTTGCATTCTGATTTTTATGCTTCAGATATGGCTGTTGTGGATGTTGTTTTGGGACACCCTTGGATGGAATTTGTTGGTACTGTCAATTTTAATGTGTAAAAGAAATTCATGAAGCTCTGGTATAAAAAGAAGAAAATTACATCGCACGATATTTGCATTAGGAACCTGTTATACGGTACAACAACCCCCCCCCCCATTTTTAACTTATTCACATCAAATGATGGGGACCCTTTTCTATAATTTTTTTGGCTAAAACATCTTTTAGGATTTTTATTAAGTTATTTATCTTACGATATTGTTAATTTTTCATTTTCTTTAGATTCTTGTTTTGATTTCTTAGTTGAAATCGATTTTTTATTAGCTTCCTGTTGATGCTTGTTTCACCTCATTTGATCAAACGGTTTGTAAATAGCACTCCTTTGAAGTTTAATCAATTATGTTGCCTGAGTTAAAAAATGCGTAAAATGTACAATATTTCATTTTTTTAATTAAATTAGTTCAATAATGCATTTAGTTTAAATATTAACCCTAGTTAGTCATTACTAACATTTTTCATTTTTTTTACTTATACAGCCAAATAACGAAGCATCGGGATTTCTATAATTTCTTCAATTTTCAAATAAATTACTAATCTCGAAAAATATGAAAAATCCAAAATGTCAATGTGGCTGTAGCTTATTTAAGAAAATCATCATTTTAGATAAATTCATAATCTAATTTAAACATCATTAAAATGAAACCAAAACAAAAAAAAAAAACTAATTTTTAATGTTAAATTTTAAATTAATTAAATTAATTATTATATAATTAATTAATTAAATTAAAATTTAATATTAAAAATATATATATAATAAAAAACAAAAAATAAAAAATTAAATAACAAATTCATCGCATCGGAGGTTTTGATAATACACTACATCGCATCGGAAGTTTTAAAACCCTGATGACTCTCCTTCCTGACCTCCCGATGCGATCAGTTATAACTCATTTTCTTTATGTTTGTTTTAAATTCATGAGATGAGTTCTTAAATTCCGATGCGATGAAACTCATTTGATTATCCCCGATGCGATGAGTCATAACGTGCCGATGCGATGAGTTCTTAAATGCCGATGCGATGAACTCATTTGTTTTACCCCCGATGCAATGAGTTAAAAAACTCATATCGCATCGGAAGTATCCATCGGAGCATCTTTTTAAAAACCCCGATGACCTTCATTTGTTTTAGGCGATGCGATTAGGTTCATTCGTCTTATCCTCGATGCGATGAGTTATTAATGTTAATGGTAAGTCTTATAAGTTAGTGGTAAGGTAGGTTAGTTTTAAATTAATATAGTATTAGTTTAGTTTTAGATTTAAATATTTAAATTAATTAATTTTAAATTAATTAAATTAATTAATATTTAAAATATAATTAATTAAATTAAATTTATTATTAATTAGATTAATTTGTTTATAAATAGTTAATTATATTTGTTAATTAGATTAATATTCATTAATAAATAGGTTATTAAATAATTAGTTTAAATCTATAATTAAAAATTAAATTAGGATTAACTATTAGATAATTAGAATTTAATTTAGGATTATATTTTTAATTAAAATTTTGATTTTTTTAGCCCAACAATAAAATTTACAGATTTATATCAGATTTGAATTATCAACTTTGGAGGCCCATAAATTGAGTTTTACTTGGCCAAATGAGGCCCAGGATAGCTCATTGGAAAGAGAAAATGAAGAACATTTCTGAGGAGGATTCACTAACAGACTTGGTCATTTATTGGGTCAAAAATCAGACAGAAGATCAAGCTCTGAATTTCTAAAATAAAATCAATTTTCTGAGTTTTGTTTTCTTCATTTTCAATTGCCCAGCCTCTTCTAATTGCAGATTCATGCATCGATAATATCCTTGGTTAATTAAGATTGTTATTAGCATCAAATAAGAAGCTAAAATTTATTTTTTATTTATTTAAATAGAATTTGACTAGATTTGTTTTAATGCTAGAAATAATATTTTGATTTTATTGTTGCATCCTAATTCATTTTAATTTCTTTTTGCAGGAAAAACAATAGAAGGGATATGGAGAAAAATATCTCAATCAATGAGAAAGATCCAGCAATTAAAGATTAAGATTTTTGAGCAAATAAAATTTGATTGGGCATATTTTTCTTCAACAAACTCTCTTCTCAAAATACTTTTGGAAATATTATAAATTGCATATTGGAAAATGTAAAAAGGGCTGCTCTCCTCTGCAATTCCAGACTTCTAAAAGCATTTCTGTAATAAGAATTTAGAGTTGTAGATGGGGAGTAGAGAAATTTCCAGATCTGAAAATTAATGAGGGTTTTTTATTTATATATTGAATTATGCCTGATGGGCAGAGTTTGCATTTCTGTAGCTTTAGTTTTGAAAGCATAAATTTAATTAATGTAAAGTACTGTTAAAGACCAGGATCAGAGAAGCAGATTCAATTAACTGGTATTTTTGGCATTTCTGTATCAAATACCAGTTTCATTTTTATGTTAATAAAATTGTTGTTTCATTTTATTCATGTTTATGAATTTCTATTGATATGGATAATTTTTCTCAAATTGTTATGTATCTCTGCTCTTATGAATTAAACTATGATTTCTGAGTAACTATTTACTTAGAAATCTATCTTATAAAACTGATTTATTAAATAGTAATGTGTTGCGAATTTCTTCCACATATTATTGTTTAATTATTAGCTTGACTGATTTGACAATCAATATCATTTTTGTGAATTTCTTCTGAAGTGTTGTTGATTTATTATTTCAGTCAAATGGTCTTAATAGAATATGTTTTGGTACTCACAAATGTGAACTAATTGAATTTCTTCGTTAGTTTGACTTTAATTAAAAGCCAGACATATTTAAATTCTCATCACTTAATTATCTTGCTCTTAGTTGGGTTAGATTTATATCTACCTAATTGAGATAGGATTTATATTAGTCTCTTTTTCTTGCATTATAGAACAAGTTTGAATTTATATTAATTTCTACATTCTTTTAAGTCCTCTTCTACAAGAGGCAAAATCTTAGTTGTGGTTTGGCTGAACCCAAATCAGCTTAAGGGTCATTCTCTTGCCCGATCAGAAAGAATAATTGATCTAATATCTCTGTCTATTGGTAGTTAAGCATACATCATAAACCAATATAGAAAGGGAAAAGGTAACTGGACCTAGTTAAACCAGTTGGAGCCACTATCATAAACGGAAAAGGAGTTGTATTAAGGTCCAGACCGAGTGGCTATCCCCCAATTTTGTTGCAGTGATTTTCGAGGCTTCAACATTTTTGACGCTAGAAGGAGGGCTTGAAACTTGTTATACTTTGGAGTCTTTGCATTCTGACATTTCATTTTTTACAATGGCTTCTTTACAACTTCCAATTTGGAGTTGCATACATGGACATGCATCTTCCAATACTCCACCCGAAGTGGTAAGACAACTGTCTCAGGTAAAATTTAATGGTAAGAAAAATTATTCTGCTTTTAATCATGTCTTTCAATTTATTCAAAATGTTTCAAATTATGATTTTAAAATAATTGATGAAGGCATTTTATGCAGAATTTTTACTCTCACATTTGCGGCAAAAGCTAGAAACTAGTGTAGAACTCTCTGGTTGCCTCAGTTCACAGTTTGGATAAATTTGTTACACTTTTCATTTGTAAATTTGACGGATACAATTATGAACATGTATGCGATGAAATTGAATATCTAAAAAGATTTGAAAATGAGTCTGCTAGAGATTTTAATATTCGATTTCATTTAAATTGTTGAAGATTTAAAGTTGAAGATAAACCTACGGAAGAAGAATCACTAGATTGGTTTGAATATATTTTCTCTCTTCCTCCCATTCCCAATCCATGTGAAATTAGTTTAAGATTTGTTCCATCCCCTTCTAACATAAATGGGAATTCCAATATCGATGTGAAAATAAATTATGATGAAGTGGTCTCACAAAGCTTGGAAAATATTTCTATTCAAATGCAAGATGATAATAGCAACAATTTTGGAGATAGAGCTGCCTTGAAATCTGAAAATTCCTCTACATTAAATTCAGAAAATCAGATTGCAAACCAAGACGTGCAAGCAACAATCAAAGTGAATAATAAAATGCAAACTGCTGTACAAATTTCTGAATTTTTTCATGATGAACAAATGCCGAAAATAGAGCAGCAAAACAACCTTCTTCAAGAAAGCATGAGCATACAAAGGAATGATCTAGAATCTGAAATTTATAGTGAACGGAACACACAATATTTCTCTAACAAAGAAAATTTTGAATTAATTATTTATGATTCTCATTTTTCCCTTTAACCTGATATTTTTAATGTTGGTAATTTCTCCCCTCTCGGTATTAATGATATTTCAGAAAATAAAGAGGGTGATTTAAATGAATTACCAATAAGTTTTTATCAAGATAGAGAAAAAATTATTAATCATTCTTTTTCCATTAATGAACATGAATTTTTTATTCCTCCTTGTTTTGATATATTGGACAAGATCGAAGGGAATTCTAGAGAATATTGTGAGGTTATTTATGATAATTATTCTAACATCAATGATGATTATTTATGTTCTTCTCAAGAGAATCCTCATGATAAAATTAAAATAACATCTATGAATCAGGAACATTTCAATTTAGAAATTATTCCAACCAATCATCATTCTGGAGCAGCAAATTATCTTCATGGTTTCACCATTCAATAAAACATTCCAATTTATGATTCATATCATGATCAAAATCCCATTCCTTCTCATAATCATAATTCTCTTTCTTATTCACAAGTTGGAATTGGAAATTATTCAAATTCCATTATTCTCGCCAATCCTTGTAAAAAAGAAATTATTTCAAAACAATCCCAATTCTGCTGTAACATTAGTTGTACCAATATATATTTCATTTTATTTTTTATTTCACACTTATTTTGTTCAAATTTAGATTTATTTTGTGATTTTATTTTTCAAATTTTAGGCACTTTATGCTGGCATATTGAGCACTTTAATAGTGCACACTCAATTGATGCATTGCCCTATTGGGAAATTGAAGTTTAATATTATAATCATGAATATCTAAAGCTATTAATATTTCAATTTCAATCAATGCTTATGTTTTATCAAAAGCTTCTATCTTCCCAAAGGTAGTGTCAGCAAGAGAATGCATTTTTACAATCCGGCCAGCAATCTAATCCAATTGATAATTTTACATCTTATTTGACAAATTTCCATCCATTTTTCATTCACTCATTTGAAAATTGTTTGGAAAGTTTTCCTTCATGGAAGATTGCTAATAGTTTAACACTTACACATAACACTAACAATTTTTTTCAGGCCTTTGAATTTAAAAGCTCATATCCACAATCTGGTCTATCATCTCCTCTTTTAAATATTTTTCAATCCTTAATAGAAATCCATCTAGATTTCTATGATCCAATTGGAATTCAATTGGAAAAGACATTTAAAAATAAGGTGATTGTAAATAAGCTGTTAATAATAACTGTACATTCTGATTACAGATTTAATTTTCTTAGTTCAATTAGATTTGTATTTATATTACTAACATTTGAACTGTGTATATATGAAGGAATTAAAATGAGAGAATGGTTACACTGGAAATATGACTATACCTAGTCATTTTCATGTATATGGTTAGAATAGAAGTAGAATTAATTTTGTTAGTTTTTTTTGTGTAGTTAATTTATTTTTAATAGTTCTGCAAATAAAAAAGTGAGAAATCAACCCTTCTCATATCATATACATGTTGAAGGAAATATTTTTCTTATCAGAAAATTTCTAATTCTTTCTCCCCATAATTTTTAAATCAAAATTTATTGCAGCAATATCTTTACTCTGCCTATTTTGAATAACGTCTTGACTAAATTCAATTGAAGTTGCACTTGGCACAAATCACTTAAAGCCCACTTTTCTCTATTTCCAAATGTCCTTATATGATTTTCTTCTGAAATTTATTTGTTAAAGGTTTTTGAGAATATAAAGCTTCATGATTTCATTATCCCATCAAAGATATGACTGTCTATTATAAGCTTAATTCCAATTTAATCATTATTAGTGAGTCTAACCTTTCATTATAATCACATGAAGTTCATATTATCTTCTTCGAAATTTGTTAAAATGATCTTAAGGGTGTCCATTTAGCTGTGTGCACACATTTAATTCTATGTTGATATTTTTCCATAATTAGTGGCTTTATCCCATCCTGATCTTTAGTTTATTATCTGATGTTGCAATGTGCATCATATTTATTTGCTAAAGGAATTATTAAACAGTCACTATAACAATACAGATTTTTCTCAAGCTAATTTGGAATGAGCAGAGGAAATAAATTGTTGTTGCAATTCAAAGGGAAGCCTATTTTCATATTTATTTCTAGTGAATTTTATGAGTTTCAGATTTCCTGAACATGAGTAAACAGATTTTATTTAAGCTGATTGCACACTCCGATTTATAATAAATAATAAGATGACTTTGAACAAATTTAGAATTTTTCTAAATCGAAGGAATAATTCGAAGATTCATGAGGTAAGTTTACAGACAATTTCCTTCCAGGTACGCATTTACAAGTTCATTTTCATCTATTATTAGTTTTTCTTTTCCTTAGTTTATTTTTTATTCTTGTTCTGTTTTATTTACATGTTTTCATTTGTTTTCAAAACTTGAAGTAAGAAACAAACCCATTTCAATTTTGCAATAGGTTCATGGAAATTTTATTTTGTGATTCATTAGAATTTGAAGCATTCTTTAACTTTTCTTTCATTCATTCATTTAGAAAACCCAATTGAATTAAAAAAAAAACAGTATCGCAAGATTCATGTCTGAAATGTTTCAACTTGATTTCTGATGCAAGACCTCCGATGTGTTACCTCATTCACAAAATCGCATATCGCATTGGGATGAATTCAAAAGTTTGTTTTTAATCGCAAAAGTTCCGATGCGATAGATTGAATCGCAAAAGCACATTAAACATAATTTTAATCCTTCCATTTGAAAAGTTTTGATGCGATGAACCCAATCAACAATCACAAATCGGGGAAATCATGTTCTAATATATTCATTTGCAAAAAACTCTGATGCGATAAAAACTTGATCACAATCACGAATTGGTAAAGTCATATCATAATTGGTTAAAAGGTCAACTTTAAAAAGCTCCGATGCGATGAAGTCTTATTGCAATCTCATTTTGGCAGAGTCCTATCATAATTGATTCTTCTTTTAAAAACCTCCGATGCGATAAGTCCAATAGCAAATCGCAAATTGGGAGGAAAGTTGAATACATCATTGTGTGCTCATTTTAGAAGCTGCGATGCGATAACTCATTGCCGATTTCTCATCGCTATCACTAATTGCCGATTTCGCATCAGTTATCGCTTCTCACTAATTGTTGATTGCTCATCGCTTATCGCTCTTCACTCATCACCAATTATTATATCCATTTCATTGCTGCTATCGAAATCACTTCATCGCATTTTATTCATCGTCATGTCACTATTCCAAATCTGCGATGCGCAATGTGCAATGTACAAAATACAAATCACAAGATGCAGTGTGCAATGTGAAATTTCCAACATGACTATCCTCGATATACACTTCTTCAATGATATGATCGCTCCATCTCATCACACATATTCTTTTTCACATGATCTCATATCGAAAATTTGCTACTGCAACCCCCAATGCGATAAACTCCAACGCATGCCTCTACATGCAATACGAATCATCCGATAAGGCATTGTGTTAATTTAAAGTAATTTTGGGTAACCATTACGATATTAAAGCAATTGATGACAAATTTGCAGCATATTCAAATCATTTTGATTTCTCATATATCTCAGTTTTAAATAATTCCATAATTAAATATGAAATTCAAGACCTCTCTATTTTTAAATTTCATTATCTTAAATTTGGTCTTAATTCTAAACAATTTATAAAATCATGGAATTTGTATAAAACTTATAATATTTTGAGAACATTCATCACTGTAAATTCTTAATCTCATTTTTGATGCATTTGTTTTAATTTCAATTCCCTTGAAGATAAAGCATTCCATTTTTACATTTTACTGCTTGCTTTAGTTTAAATAAAATAAATAATGATTTTGGGTTATAGGATTTTGGTTAGTTTTTATTCTTCATATTTTTAATGTGAACTAAAAGAAGAAGTCAGCTAGTATTGGAGAAATTGATACCTTCAGGTAAGATCAAATAAAATTATCCAATGGTAAGATTCATGTACCCACTTTCATTAATTTCCATTTCATTTTATTTTTTTTGTAAGTAAGCAATTGTATTAGATCAAAATATTGTACAAAAAGTTACAAAAAGGGCTGCCAGTACCCAAAGGTAGGAAAGTTGGACAGCCCAAACCATATGTAAGGACAGACATAGACACAGTGATCAGGAAATAGATAAACAACTAAACCAGGGACTGACCCCCTTGCCCAGCTGAACAGACATGCCAAAGGACTAAAAGGTGAATACTGGCCCTCCACGCAGGGATGCCCACAGTCAGGAACATTAAGCCGATCAGGAGAAAATGAGTAAACAAAGACAAGCAACTATTAGCCGAAAGAATCAAACCAGAAGGATAAAAATTGATCATTACATTTTAGTCAGACCCTCAAACCCACTCGGCCTGACCGTCCTTGGACCCTCTGCACTAGGAAACTCCGCGGCCAGACCATCAACATTCAGACCCCCGGTACTTGGACTCAAACCAACATCGCTCTGAGTCACATTGCGAGGACGGTGCCGATGGATGATGGTTGTTCTGGAACTGTCTGTCAGGAGCTCAATGGCCACATTTAAGACATGATGGAGTACAACTCGAAGAGCCTGATGAAGCCCTCAAGACATCAGGTGAACATCTTCATCTCCTCAGTTAACGAGTTGAGTGAAACTTCCAGCTTATCTAAGCGGGCTGTGTTCTTCACTGAGGTCAGCGAGTGGGCCTAGGAGGCCTCTTTGACCACCGCGCCTTGGCTGCTGAGGGCTTTAGCTAACAGAGTCTTCATGAACCAAGCCAGTTCCTGCGTGTGTAGAAATTGCATGGCCCTCTTGCTTAGGGTGCCAGGATTAGGGATCCAATCCATCTCCTCCTCGATGTCCTTGCAGTTTAAACTTGATCTGGCTTGATTGATCTCCTTTTCGAGATCATGGATAATCGTTTTTCCCTTGTCAGGGACCGAGTTTTTAAAACTTTCCTGAGCAAACTTAATATTCTTGGCTGCCTTAGAGCTACGAAGGACACGCTCATACATGGAAAAAAACACACACCAAGTGGAAAAGAAAGTGAAACTCATAGCAGAACCAGAGCAACAGAGCCTATCTTCACAGCCGAAATGCAAATCTCTATGAGGAAAACTATTTGAAAACACCACTATATAATTCGTAGAGGCCCAAAATGTGTAATAATGGCTAGGGGACACTGCACCATCTCGCCGACCACCATCCTGGATCCTCCAGAGATGAACAATGATTAACCAATTATGATATCGCATGTCGCACCGGATAACCAGCACAAACCTCAAGAGCCAAGGCCACGTGTCCTTACCACCTTTCCCCATTTTCTGATTTTTGAGATTGCTCTAATCATACCATCTTTTCCGAAGCAAATCTGGTACATATACCTGAATTTCCACCTTCGAACAATAAAGAGCATTGAATTGCAGTTATGTAGAACCCACATGAATTATTGAATGTCAGTACTTTGAAGATTATTCTCCATCGTAGACGTACTGAAAATTTCACGTCTCGAAATGTGCAAACATTCATCCCTGAGGTCAAGACAGGTAACATCATTCCAACATGTGTCTATGACGTCCAATAGATGGTCAACTGCATGGTTTTCCAAAGCGTCCGCCAAAGCATTCTTGAAGGATGACACCTTTCAGAACAGAGAGATTTTGGGCAATGAGACTGTTAGGGTCCCGTGATTTGGCTGATTGGAAAGCCAAATGATAGTGTAACATCAAAATAATCTTTGGAGCCCAAGAACCTATCCTTTCTAGACTCAGATAGGGCTCTCTCTATTTGTGTAAGGGATATCTGTGTGTTTACTTATTGTGTTCTGATTTTAGGCTAGTTATGAAGTAGGTTTTTGGTTTTGGTTTTTTAGGTTGTGAGGGATGAACTGATCGAAGACATAAGATAGGTAAAAATATGTCAGATCAACTTGGCTATGGGGTCGAAAAGGTCAAGAAAGCTTTCAGATGGTGATACAAGGTTGTTGAAGGGCCGATTGGATTCGAGGTAAAATGGATCTTTGGGCAAAATGGAGTGATATGGACATTAAACTTGTGAAGAACAAAGGATTTAAAACATAACTAGTTTAATAGCTTACATAAACATGGTAGGGAAAACCATTAATCATGAGAAATGTAACTATAAGTTGATCAATGCATAGAAATAAACATTCAAGCCATGCATAGAGATATATGACTCTCTAAATTTAGGAAATGGCTATCAGAATTTGGGGAAATACACTTAAGACAGACAAACTACTCAAATCACTATGTAGGAATGCCTAAACATAGTACTTCAAGCTATTGGGAACTTTGAAAACAATATTGCATAGTTTTAGGCAAAGGGCAAGATCAGTACAGGACCTCCTTGGTTCAACAAATGACAATCTAATAAATCAAAGAAAGGTTTCATAGGTGGAACTATGGCTAGCCATGAGTAAGTAGGGCATACCTTGAATCATACTTAGCATGCATAAAACCATAAATGAAACAAGCAAATAATATTCTTCAGTTATTAAGGAGCAATCAAAGATTCTTTAACATGACTAAGAATGAAGAAAACATGGAAGCTATGAAGAAACATGAAATTTGAGGTGCCTCCAAGGGCATGTCTCAAATTTGTTCTCTATTGTCCTATAGCAAGCAAGAACATGGATTTATGAATGAAAACTAGGAAAAAAAACAGAGAGAGAGACATTATACCATTCTACCAAGTCATGGAATCCAACAACAATCCTCTTTCATCATCCAAGAACATCCAAGAAACTATCCAAAAGCATGAGACAAGTATTTCATCCAAAGCTTATATGACCATATATTGCTTCTATTCATCAAGTTCAACCTTTCTTACAATGAAAGCCTTTGGAATATATAGACCAAAGTGAGGAAAACCTCTTAGCTCAACTTGCAATCTCATTAGCCTATCCAAAATATCTAATTTTGTCCTTGAGGCTTTGCAAAGCCCAAGGAACAACATATCTAATAAAATATCTCGAAAATGATAAAAAAGGGAAATATATTGACTTTTCATAACTTATCATGTACAAAAATAGCTAAACGCACATGAAGAAAAGTCACTTTTGAAAGGTTCAATTTTTACAAAAATACTCAAAAAGTACATTAGCAAAAGGTCCCCTGACTTGGCGGAAACTTTTGGAGGCCTTCCCGATGTCGAAATGAGGCCCATGATGGCTCGTTGGAAATATCTGAGTGTCTACTTTTTGAAAAGGTTTATTTTTCTCTAAACATACCACTAGAAGTCCTCCAAAAATGGACCCGTGTGTAAAAAACAAAAAAAATAGGCCTTGCTGATAAACAGGGCAAAGTGTAGAAAAAGTGAGTGTTTTTCACCATTTTGGGGGAGAAAATGATCTTCAATTGATCTAAAAATCGCTGAGTATGTGCCCCTAAAATTATGGCATCCAATGATACCATTTTCATCCTTTGAGAATTCCCCAAACTGAAATGGCGATTCCCATGAGTTTTGGCCAAAAACCAAAAAATTGACAAAAAACAAAAATTTGTCGAATTTCGCCCAAACTTGGTGAACATGACCCTCAAGGGTTTTCAAAAAAATGTTGTGAAGCTGAGGCACAAATTTGGAGCCTTGAGGTGTATTTCCTCAATTTTGGTGCCAGGCGCTTCCCTTTAGCCTCCTTGAGTTTTTCTTGAGCAGCCTTCAATTTCCGTTGGGAAAATTGATTGAGGTTTTTATAATGCCTGGTCATCCTCCATTGAAGGTCCAAGTCTCTATTTTCCTTCTCCAAGTGATCATTAAATCTCTCAAGCCATGCTTCTCAATTGTTCTCTACCTCTTGTTCAAACAATGTAGTGAGAGGGGTAGATTGGAGAAGGGCATCTTCTTCTTCCTTTTGTTTCTCAAGGGCCTTTTTGAGCCCCATGGTTCTTGGCCTCTTTCGCCTGGGCTGATCTTCGCCTTCGCTCTCATTGAACTCACCCATGAGTTCTTCTAATCTCACTTGTGCTTTGGAGGCCTCCTTTTTGTATTTGATGGCCTGTGTCTCATATACAGCCATATGGACACTCATCTGCTTGTTTTTAACTTGCAAAAAGTGATTGAAGTTTCTAGCCCTATCAAGATCAGTCCTCAAAGCATCAATTTGGTTTTCTCTATTGATCAAGAGATTTTCTAGGATCTGGGCTTCATTGTCACTATCATCGCTTTGGATTTGAATGATATCAAATTCCCTTTCCTTTTCATGGTTGCTCTCCTCTCTCTCCTTTCCTTTTATTTGGGTGGCTCTTTTAGTCTTCCTCCTCTTGGGAAATTCGACAATGGGATTCTTGGGAAATTTTCCCTTGCTTTGGAAGGCCCTAGTCACATTTGGAGTTACAACTCTAGGCACCCTTTTCTTTGATGTCCGGGGCTTGGCCACTGTCAGAGAAGAGAGCATGGCCCCTTTCCTAGGAGAGGCAACTAGCACATGCTCCATTGGCTCTTTACCCTTGTCACTTTGCTCATCATTCTTGCCACTATCTTGGATTTCTTCATGGATGCCCTGACTGTACTTTTGTATTTCTGTTTTAGGGCTGTCCTCCTCACTATGTTGCAAGTTTTTATCATGTTGTTGTTCCTTTTTATGAGGTTGTTGTTCATCAACATGTGGCTACCTCTCTTCACTGTGCTACACCTGTTCATCATCATGTTGCTCATCATCTTCATGAGACTACTCACCCTCACTATGTTGCACATCTTTATCATGTTGCCCTTTATCATCTTCATGAGACTACTTTTCACCATCATGTTCCTCTTCATCATGCCCTTCTTCCCATTGCTGCCCAGTTTCATCATGCTGCTGCTCATCATCACTTTCCTCATCATCCCCTTGCTGCCCTGTTTCATCATGATGTTGCTCATCATCACCTTCCTCTTCTTGCTCATGGTCTTCTTCCACATCACGCTCTTTCACTTGTTTAATGGTAAAATTGAGCTTCTTGGGAATAGGGTTTCTAGAAGAAGGTGAAAGATGGTGAGTAGAGGGTGAAGGAGATGTATGAAATGAAGGGACAGTGGCGAAATCTGGATGTGTGATGAAAGTATCCCAAGAGACCTCCTTCTTCTCAAGCTGATGAATAATGATGACTTTGATGAGGGAGTAATGGAAGAGGCAGGCTGTCTGCTGAGAAGGAGGCTTTTTCTGAACAGTGGAGGCCATTTTCTCAATACTTCTATGTAGGAAGAAAGGGAGATTTAGCAATTTGGCCCTCGTGAAATGCATCAGAAATCGGATATGATAGGCATAGACTCAGGAGAATCTTCCCTCACAAGTGAATTATTTCATGATAATTTTCATGAGGGGGGCGTAACTAGTCAATAGATATGAGAATGGGAAAATGGATGGACATGAATCTCTATACTCAGGCTTCAAAAAGGGCTTGTATTCTTCTGAGTCCAGGTGGCTTTATTTAAACCACTTCTCCCCGACATAAGGGATTTTTGTGGCCTTGGAGATGGACCTTGGAGAGAATTTGAAATCTAGGCCTGCCAGCTGAAAATTCTTCTCTTGAAACCTCAAAGCACAAATTTGTGTTAAAGGGTAAAAGCTCTTCACCTCTTGCACTCTTTAACAAAATTCTAGACACCCAACCTCATGGAAATTAAACAAGAATAATGGATGGGCATTCACTTCTTCAGTGGAAACAGGCTCAAATCTCTTGTGCAGGCCACTCCTACTGTCTTGCCTAGGGGGCATCTTGTTTTGAATGTTCTTTGCAACACCAAGCTGTCTCAAATGGCCTTTGGAATGTTTTTCTCAAGCACACGCCTCAGTCCTCCTTGTTAGTCACTGTTTGACCAAGGAAATATGCTTCAAATGCCGTGTGAAATGGCTCTTTAACACCAACTTTCTGCTCCTTACAAATCACTATTTTGTCCCTTTTTATGCCAATCAACAAATAATTATCAAATAAAAATCACACAGTCAAAAGATTACTGTACTTGGGCAAGGTAATTTGAAAAAGAGGTAATGGTGGCTTTTTGTAGAACAGAGATCTCCTTGTGTTATGACAGAAGAAAAGCAGCCCTATATTTAGACAAAAACAAAAACACCCTTCCTCAAACAGTGCTTCTTCTGCTTTTCACTGGTTTCTATACAATGGTAAGCCAAACACCTTCAAATTGAGTTAAAATATCTTTCACCACACTCTGCTTTATGGGACAATGGAAGCAGCACTAGTTTGCTATTTCATAACACAATGGAGGCATTTTATAATGAGCAAACTTCCACCTTATAAAAACCGTGTTCGCCTTAGGACTATTGCCTCACTTTACAAATAATGTTTTTACCTTAGGATCATTGTTTTCCCTTCACAATCACTGTTTTCACCACTGCTAGGAGACCAATGTTTTTTTGAAGGCAGTTAGGGTCTTTTTAGATGGTTAAAACATCCACCCAAAATTGTAAGAATGTGTAACAATCATAGCAACAAAGCACTTTGAGTTTTCTCAAACATACTGCCCTCTAATCAAATTTTCTCTCTTGGCATTTATAGCAATAACACCTTTTAATTTTGGACCAAAATCCTCACCCTTTAAACACTGCTTTGACCTTAAGATTATTGCTTTCTTTTTACAAAAATTGTTTTGACCTTAGAATTTCCAATAGGGATTAATTTTGTTTTCACCACTGCTAGGACACCTTCAACAACTTGAAAACCATCTACCACTGTGTTTTTGCCTTGCAATTAGTGTTATGGCTTATCACTGTTTTTGAGGGCAGTTTTAGGCCTTTTGAAACTAATGAAAACACACCCCTTTTTACTATAGTAATCTTGGGAAATTATGGCAACAAAAAGCTTGGATTTCGCTCAAACAGATTGCTCTCCTACCACTGTTTTAGTCTTGACAATCATGGCATTAATTGCCCTTTAGAAATTTGAAAACACCAAGGAGGCAAAAAAAATACCTTGAGGATGGTTTGTGGCCTTTTCTTGATGAGTTGAGCAGCTTCACAGATGCTTTTGAAGGTGTTTCGATCATTCAACAGGTGAAACACATTCAAAAGGGAGAGCGTCGCGAAGTTAAAAAGGGTGTCGGGTCAGCCTTCGAGCGGTGGTGACCGGCGCTACAGGTGCGTTGTGCAGTAGTGTAACCTCCATGTATTTTTGCTCCTGAACGTTCCCTGTGCTTTTCCAAGTATGCCGTGCAGGCTTTAAGCCTCGGAACTTTGCAATTTCACTTGAAATTTCTTGCTTGGTCTGGTGAACAGCCAGGGGAGATGTCATTTGCGTTTTGATTTGCACAATGGAAGCTTTGCCAACAGTCAATAACTCCTTTGTAGTCGAAAAAGATAATTATCTTTTGAAATTTGTTTCATGAGGGTTTTCAAAACCTTTTGAAAAGGCCTTTGTTATAACGAAACTTGATCCATTACATTTGTAATTTTATCATTTTAAAACACTATAAAGACTCCTCTTTGAACTATTCCTTTAACAAGATGCTGTAGTTGACTTTTGAAAGGAAACATAATGATGGTTTCTCATTGAAGTAAAAAGGCCTTTTCAAGAAACTGTAAACCTCTTCTACTTCCCTTTCATTGTTCCTTATTAAAGAAGAATCTCTGCCACTTCTGCCTATTGCTAACCTTTTTAAAGGAAAAGCTCTGCTCAAAGAGATATCAATGATCCGTGAGGCATTATTTTCCATTCTTGCAAGGAGATAAATCACCACTTTGAAACTTACTTTGACGGTTGTTGCTCCTGATGTTTTGATGATGATCATGCCCACTGTGAAGCTGATTGAACTGTCAGGTGCTCTTTGAGCCTTTCTTTTGACTGTGGGTGAAGAACCTCATTTGTACACTCCATATCTTACCCATACCTGTTAATCAAGGAAAAAGGCCTTTAAAGACCCTTGGGACTCATATGCAACAACAAGGTCATTTTCACATGTCCATAAAGAGGCTTTTAACTGTGATAGTGGCATGTTTTATCTATTTTGAGTGTTTTCTGTGATTTTAAAGCACTTGCCACATCCTTTTTCACACCTACTATCTCTGTGTTGTTCATTTGCAAAGTCCCCTTGAGAAAACAAGGCTTGGGTTACCTTCTTTTCCCTTTGATGAGTTTTTGAAGAAAATCTTCATGTACAGGAAAAGCAAACCTTCTTTGAATATCAACATCACTCTTTCGCCTATTTTTAACCCAGCTCTGGACTTATAAATCTTGAATGGATTTCCACTAATTTCAACTCTGTTTTTAAAGGAAACAATGGCTAGAGTTCATGCCTGTTGATCAAGGAGAAAGATCTTTGGAATTCTTTATGAAATTACATACCTCAGCAGGGTTTGTTCATTTTGGCTCCAGACTGCTTTTGAAGAAGATCTCTGATAGGAGACAAGTCAGCTTCTTTTATTATTACGGTACCCCTGCTTTCTTTTTTGTTTTTAACACCATTTCTCTGTCCATAAGCCTTCAATTTTCTCCAACTTCTCTTAAAATTTTCCTTTCAGTCAATGAAAACCCTAAAATCAATCTCTGTCCCTGGCCCTCTGCTTATTAGATGAAGGAGGCCTTTATCACAGTGCCAAACCCTCTGCTTGTAAAATGAAGGAGGTTTTCTCAGTATTTCAACCCTTTACTTGTAAAATGAAGGAGGTTTTCTCAGTCTTTCAACCCTCTGCTCATGTATGGAGGAGGTTTTCTCAGTGATACCATTTCATCAGATTTTAAACAGTGTTATCTTTCCTTTGACTGCCTATTTATGCTTAAGCAAATGAATATGACAAATTGACAATAAGTCATGATGGGAATTTCTCTGAGACATGTAATTATTATTTTAAAATACCTTTGTGCCTCTTTAGAGATCACAAGAAATTTGGCCAGTATCTGCAAAGAATTTCTTGTCATTTATAATTCAGTAACCTTTGACTGTGATTGTAGGAGCTTAATGAGATAACTCTCTGTCCAGCATTTGCATCCTGGGCTCAAAACCACATGAGAAGCAATTGTCTTCTCATGTTGAGTTTAATACTTTCTTCTAGAACACTAGTAGACTTCTGCTCTTTGACAAAGACATTGATAAACTGTACATTTACCTAATATCAGCTTGACCTGTGGCATATGTATTGCTGAGACTTCAAGGCTTGTTAGTGGCACGACTTAAGGGTGTAACCAAACTTTATTTACAACATAGGAAGGTCTGTTAAGACTGATTGATAATAGATAGAGGTTCTTTGGCTTTAGGATAGTTTGCCAAGGGAGAAATTCTTAAAGCGCCACTACCTAACTTAGGGGAGACCTCGTGGACAGATTTGGATTGTTCTCTTTGGAGCTGATGGACAAACTAGTATGGCTAAGGCTAGATAGGGGTTGATAATGAGATTTTATCTCGTCATGGGCTGATTGAAAAGGTAGGAGGGAAAAAATGTTTATGGGTGTTTTCCAGCTGGAAAATTTGACAAATTTTGAGATTAGCTACTAGAAAACTTGGCTTTAACAGATAGTCATCATCAACAGGTGAAAAAAACTAATGACTAATAGTGGCTCCATTTGGGGAGGGCAACTCCTTTTCAGGAGGTGTCTAGAATTTCAGTCGGTTCTTTGAAGACCATTGCCTTTATCCATTGGTGCAAATTTCTTTCTTCCTTGATGCTATTTCTTAAAATTGACAACATGATTAGCATCAACGATATTTCTACCTACCCCACTATCTTTCCTAACATTTTTTCTTCTTTTCAGTGCATTTGGAATAGAAACGCTTTGACCTAGTATTTTTTTGAAAAATGACACTATCTAGTTCTACACTTATATCTGTCGGGAGTTCAGATTAAGCTGATGAACTCCTTTGTTTCTTTACCTATACTAGATCGACTGTCAAGGTTAAGCTGTTTGACAAGATTTTATTCTCTAATCTAAAACATGAAATTGAAAAATGACCAAATCAGGATTAGAGAGTCTGATTTGTCATGTACTTGTGGCATGAAATACAAGCTGCACAAAAATATTATTTTGCATAAAATGAAATCTAGAAAAACAAGGCTAGGGTACACAATTTGTTTTTCATCCCTGCTTTCCTCTTTGGTTCTGTTTTGAGCATGTGGAACCAGTGTCTTTTCTTAATCTACTCTCTTTGATAAGTCAAGCTTACATAATGTTGACCATATTTTCCACTCACCAACTTTCCAGCAATAAATTTAAAACATGTTCAGTTATGATTAGGCTAGATAACTGAAAAATACATTTGAGCACTAGTAGCGGCATTTAGACTTGTGCGCTTTCCGAATGACTATTTTTTGAACATGGGGCCTTCTTTCTATTTTTAAAACCGCCCTCTTTTTATATTTTTATATTGTTTTTGAATTTTCCTTTTTTTATCTATTTTTCAAACAATGGTATATACAATGATTGAAAAAGTTTTGACTCAGAAATCTTGGAAATGGAAAAACTTAAGCATCTTATCCTCATAAGGATCTCCTACCACTCTTGGTCCACTCAGCTCTTGAAAAGAAAAATTTGGAAAATTTTCTCTTTCAAGCATGACATAAGGATTCATGCATGAATCTCTGAACAACCCCATATCTTCACGTTGTACCTCTTTATACCTCTGATTTCCACTCATTCATTAGCTGTACATCTTTTTCAAATAATGCAGATATTCTTTGTCATTTTTGAAGTATATGATGACATCATCAATGTACATCAAACTGCAGAAATTTAGAACTGGAAACATGGCTTTTAGGAGCATATTTTTGATATCCGGTGGTTTTACAATTCTGGGTTTTAAAATGGAACTACTTCGAGCATACTTGGAAAATTCTTTGAGATGCCTGCTTTGCAAAGGAATTCTTTAGCTATAACCTGAAAAATCATCTTGCAAAGACATATGATTAAAAGCACTTATCATTGGTATATCATGGTCTTCGGCAGGAAGGATGAAAATTTTGCCACAAGGGTGTGTATTAGTGCTTCTAAAATCAAAGCAGACCCTATGACCAGCTATTTTATCTTTGACTATTACTGATTGGTTCAGATTTTTTTATTTTCTTTTGTCGAAGTTGTTTCTTGGAGAGATGGCAGTGGCATAGTGTTTCCCACTATTTTCTCTATATGAAGTAGTATTTTGAATAAGATTGCAAATACTAGCAGTTCTAAGTCTTTGGTGGAGTGACCGAATGTTAGCCAATTCAAGTAGCTCAGGTATATTTGGACATCAGTCATCATATCCTCTCATAAGAAGTTTATCAGGAATTTTTTCTGGATTTTGAGCTGTTATGGGTACAGTCAAGGCTTCATTTGAAATGGTAGAGTTATATGATGGTAAATCCTTAAGGTATGGTAAGAAAATTAAGCTCCCCTGCCCCTGATTTCCAAAAAGGTTTGTGATATGCAAGTCTTCTAATGCCTCTGTTCTGAAAAAGTTTCCTGATGTTACTACTGATGTTTGCCTACGGTTTGAGAAATTTGATTGATAGTACATAATGGTTTATGCTTCTAGCTCTATCCCTATTTCAAAAGGAACACACTCTCTTTCCTCAAGACATAGCTGCTCATGATCATGATAGTTTTGAGTGTCTAGTTCATCATAGAGAAATTGGGGCAGCTGATGTGGTGGGTCTAAGTTTGTTTCAAATCCTTCTGACTGTTCTTCAATGTCCTCATCAGTGTGTAAAATGAAAGACTTCAGATCAGAATGCAAGGAGTACATCGGGATGTTATCTGGCCTCTCTTGGCTATTGATCATATATTTCATGTGTGATTCTCGATAGAGTATTCTAGTGTGGTCAAACACAGGAATAGTGGCATAGGACCTATCAAGTTGAATATTTCCTTGAAGCTTGGCTCCCCAAGATATGGATAAAAGAATTCCATACTTGGGAGGGATGTCTACTACCACTATGTCCATGATTAGATTTTTTGCAGGTACTTGGGCCAAACTGAAACAAAGATATTTGATTAAGCCTAGACATTTGACTCTACTTGAATCGAATGAATATAAGTCTTTATATGGTCTTGTGATTTCTAGGCCTAGTCTTTCCATCACAACCTTCAGCATGAGATTATGCAAGGCCCTGGAATCTAGCATGGCATTGTGTAGGATTTGGTCATGGATATTCAGACTGATGTAAAAGGGAAGAGTGGTTCCTTCTTGGAATTTTCCTTCCATTTTTGGACTAAACAATACTTCAGGAGTGTCATCAGCTAGATTAAGGGTGTTTGCATCATTTCATATATTTAGGACTTTTAATACTTGATAATTTTAAGAGCCTTGGGCGATAAGTTCAGTGAGGGGCATGGTAATCTTTATTTTGGCGATTTCTCCCTCAAAAATGAAAGGTGTTTGTAGTTTAGACAGGTTTGCTTCAGTTTTTTTAGCCATGACTTTCTCTATGTTCTAAGTTTGTTGACTTTGATTCGGGATTTTGTTTGACACACCCACCTCCGAAATATTTTTGGAGGTACTAGGAGCATCTAAGCCAATACTTGTTTGAATATATTTATGTTTTTTTTGGTCAGCTTTCTTGACCATGATTTTGTTGCTGCCCACTGCCTTTTTAAGGATGGTATCGGGGATTTTAGTAGTGTCCGAGCTAACTTTCTTGGATTTGTCCTGGTTTTTTCTACTTCTAAGGTCATACTGCCTATGAGCTTCTATGATGGCATTCTGAAAATCCATGGTAGGATCTTCGGGATCTTTATAGTTGGTTTCATCCTGATTCGGAGAGAAGAATGTTTTTTCTTCTTCTGTGAGGTAAACCTCACTGTCGTTATCAGACCCTATGAGGTTCAAATGATTTTCATCAATGGGTTCTTTATTCCTATCATCTTCTTCCACATAATTTTCATTTAAGGGTGGCCTAATTTATTGGTCATTTTCCCTTGGTTTTTTTTAAGACTATTCCCTCCTAAAATTTTGGTTCCGGTTTTTGTTTGGAGGGTCTAGCTGGTTGTCCCTAAGAGGGGTATTTTCACTTATATTTTCCCACATTTTGGCCATGGACCTAACCAATTCATCTATTCTAGGATCTAAGGGAGGGGATGAAGTGGAGACCTCATCCTAGTATGTGAATTTCCTTTCTGATCTGGTCCTAGCTCTCTTTTTTGCTAAGTTGGCTTCTACACTTATGGCCACTTTTTACATTTCCTCTAAGGTAGGGGGGTCCTTATCTCTTAGTTGATAAGTCATGTCTGGGTCAAAGCCTTCGGGGAAATTTTCCAAGGCTGAGCCAAGTGGAGGTTTGAAGGGAGGCGGGAGGGCGTTATACACACTGTTGAACCTAGTGCAGTATCCCTGGACACTTTCCCCATTTTCCCGTTTTAGATTGTTATACTCTGACAGGATTTGAATAGGGTTCTTTCAGATTTCCCACTTGTTTATGAAGGTTTGGTAGAGTTCTGGGAGATTGTGGATGTTTTTTGGAGTTAAGCTCTTAAACCATTTTTTTCATTCTCTGCCCAGGATTTGGGCGAACATCCTCATTCTGATGGTCTCATCTTCTATTTCCATGTATTCAAAGGCGCTAATCCTATCTACATGTTGTTGAGCTGTGGTAGTCTCAAATCTGGTAAAGTGTGGTGTTTTGGATTGATAGTAATTTTTTAAGGGAGCTAAAGGCTATGGCAACACCAAGGGTGCATACTAGGCTGCCATGGAGGGAGCTAATGGATGATGTACAAAATGAGGGCTTGTGGGATGAGCTGAGGTGGTTTGAATAGTAGTGGTTTAGATGGGTGTGGCGGATGTACTTGGGCTAGTGATTTGATTTTGAGCAGATTTGGGGTGGTAGGAGCCAAAGTGATAGAGAAGCTGAAAGTCTGGAGGTGTAGTAGGCGAGGCTTCTCTACTAGGACTCTGTGGCAGATCTAGGGGCTCAAGATCATCAAAGTCTATCTTGCTTTGTGAATTGCTTCTAAAAAGGGTTTTTGATGATTTTAAGTCAAAGGGGGAATCCTGCAAGGCTATGAGGTGTTCAGGTACTGATCTTGCTTTACGGATGGACCTATCGGTAGCTAAATTGCCAGTTTCGGAAGCTTGCCAAAAAATATTCTCTGGGTCATCTACTATGATAGGGGGAATTGGGTCTGGGTGAGATCTGGTGTTGATTCTTTGTGAAGCCAGATTTCAAGTCTAGGGTTTAGAGAGGATGGTATTTGTGATTTTTTCGGACGGATGGCCTCTCTAGGGGTTTACCAATGTGAAGGATGGTCAAAACAAAAATATGGACTAGTGGAGTCGCCAGGTGGATTTCTGTAAGAGCTATTGTCCACCACCAACACTATCAAATATGCTTTTAGGAAAAAAAATTTAGAAAAATTTGAGATGAAGACTTGCAAGGAAGAGTGATTCACTTGGTTTCAATAGTTTGCTAGGCTGTTTGGACAAGCTAATGGTTCTATTTGCAAGGTTACTTCTGTTTATCTCCTATTTTTAGGTGAAGTCTTCTGAATCGCTAAGTTATACTTAGTTTGTTACTGATTACAGAGTTTGCACCATAAGTTTAAGTTTTGGAAAGGATGAGTCAACATAAAAGGTATGGTTTATGAATTTTTTAGTTTTTTATGGATTTTTTAGGCCTACTGGAGGCTAGTGGAGTCGCCAGGTGGAACTTTGTTGTTTTTGTAAAGATGTAGCTATGGTCCATCACCAGTAACTAGGGAAAAGCCAATGTGGGAATGTTTTGGGGTTTTTCGAGTTTTATGTATCCTATGAGGTTTGGAAGAGTTTCCTATAACTGAATCATCATTTTACCAAGATGGTGAAAGAGATAGCTTCTACTCTTCAAACAACACTTAAGTTTTCTAAGTTTGATTGAGACTTTGGGAGTTACTAAGGAGTACTTAGATTGTCACTAACTCGGAAAGTCCCACTGTGATTTCCATTATGTTAAGGAGCGGTGGGATAAGTCAATCAGATAGTATTCTTAAGGCTGCTGGAAAGTTAAGGAATCTAAGTTTGTTTATCAGTCAGAGTCCCACCGTGATCACCATTATGTTAGTGTGGCGATGAGGTGGCTCAATGGTAGGCGTGTTAGTTCAAAAAGGGGCTTTCCGTGAGTCTTGAAAGATATTAAGATTAAAATGAACTCAGAAAAGTCCCACCATGATTGCCATTATGTTAGGGTCCCGTGATTTGGTTGATTGGCAAGCCAAATGATAGTGTAACATCAAACCAATCTTTGGAGCCCAAGGACCTAGCCTTCCGGGACTCAGAGAGGGATCTCTCTATTTGTGTAAGGGATATCTGTGTGTTTGCTTATTGTGTTCTGATTTTAGGCTAGTTATGAAGTAGGTTTTTAGTTTTTGTTTTTTAGGTTGTGAGGGATGAACTGATCAAAGACATAAGATAGGTAAAAATATGTCATATCAACTAGGTTATGGGGTCGAAAAGGTCAAGAAAGCTTTCAGATGGTGATACAAGGTTGCTGAAGGGCCGATTTGATTCGAGGTTATATGGATCTTTGGGCAAAATGGAGTGATATGGACATTAAACTTGTGAAGAACAAAGGATTTAAAACATAACTAGTTTAATAGCTGACATAAACACGGTAGGGCAAACCACTAATCATGAGAAATGTAACTATAAGCTGATCAATGCATAGAAATAAGCATTCAAGCCATGCATAGAGATATATGACTCTCTAACTTTAGGAAATGGCTATCAGACTTTGGGGAAATACACTTAAGACAGAAAAACAACTCAAATCACTATGTAGGAATGCCTAAACATAGTACTTCAAGCTATTGGGCACTTTGAAAATAAGATTTCATAGTTTTAGGCAAAGGGAAAGATTAGTATAGGAACCCCTTGGTTCAACAAATAACAATATAATAAATCAAAGAGAGGTTTCATAGGTGGAGCTATGGCTAGCCATGAGTAAGCAGGGCATACCGTGAATCATACTTAGCATGCATAAAACCATAAATGAAATAGGCAAACAATATTCTTCAGTTATTAAAGAGCAATCAAGGATTCTTTAACATGACTAAGAATGAAGAAAACATAGAAGCTATAAAGAAATAGGAAATTTGAGGTGCCTCCAAGGGCATGTCTCAAACTTGTTCTCTACTGTCTTATATCAAGCAAGAACATGGATTTATGAATGAAAACTAGGAAACAAAACAGAGAGGGAGACACTATACCATTCTACCAAGTCATGGAATTGAACAACAATCCTCTTTCATCATCTAAGAACATCCAAGAAACTATCCAAAAGCATGAGACAAGTATTTCTTCCAAAGCTTATATGACCATATATTGCTTCTATTCATCAAGTTCAGCCTTGTTTACAATGAAATACTTTGGAATATATAGGCCAAAGTGAGGAAAACTTCTTAGTTCAACTTGTAATCTCATTGGCCTATCCAAAATATCTGATTTTGTCCTTGAGGCTTTGCAAAGCCCAAGGCACAAAATATCTAATAAAATATCTCAAAAATACTAAAAAATGGAAATATATTGACTTTTCATAACTTATCATGTACAAAAATAGCTAAATTCACATGAAGAAAAGTCACTTTTGAAAGGTTCAATTTTTACAAAAATACTCAAAAAATACATCAGCAAAAGGTCCCCTTACTTGCCTGCAACGTTTGGAGGCCTTCCCGATGTTGAAATGAGGCCCGTGATGGCTCGTTGGAAAGCTATGAGTGTCTAATTTTTGAAAATATTTATTTTGCACCAAAATGACCACTAGAAGTCCTCCAAAAATAGACCTATGTGTAAAAAAACAAAAAAAAATAGGCCTTACCGATAAATGGGGCAGAGTGTAGAAAAATCACGTGTTTTTCGCCATTTTGGGGGAGAAAATGATCTTAAATTGATCTAAAAATCATTGAGTATGTGCCCCTAAAATTATGGCATCCAATGATACCATTTTAAACCTTTTAGGATGCCCCAAATTAAAATGGCGATGCCCATGAGTTTTGGCCAAAAACCAAAAAATGACGAAAAACCAAAATTTGTTGAATTTTGCCCAAAATTGGTGAGCATGACCCTCAAGGGTTTTAAGAAACATGTTGTGAAGCTAAGGCCAAAATTTGAAGTCTTGAGGTGTCTTTCCTCAATTTTGGTGCCAGGCGCTTCCCTTTAGCCTCCTTAAGTTTTTCTTGTGCGGCCTTCAATTTCTGCTGGGCAAACTGATTGAGATTTTTATAATGCCTGGTCATCCTCCATTGAAGGTCCAGGTCTCTATTTTACTTCTCCAATTTCTTCTCCAAGTGATCATTAACTCTCTCAAGCCATGCTTCCCGATTGTTCTCTATCTCTTGTTCAAACAATGTAGTGAGAGGGGTAGATTGGAGAAGGACATCTTCTTCTTCCTTTTGTTTCTCAAGGGCATTTTTGAGCCCCATGGTTCTTGGCCTCTTTCGCCTGGGCTGATCTTCACCTTCACTCTCATCGAACTCACCCATGAGTTCTTCCAATCTCACTTGTGCTTTGGAGGCCTCCATTTTGTATTTTATGGCCCGTGTCTCATATACAGCCATATGGACACTCATCTGCTTGTTTTGAACTTCTAAAAAGTGATTGAAGTTTCTAGCCCTATCAAGATCAATCCTCAAAGCATCAATTTGGTTTTCTCTATTGATCAAGAGATTATCTAGCATCTGGGCTTCATTGTCACTATCATTGCTTTGGATTTGAATGATATCGAATTCCCTTTCCTTTTCATGGCTGCTCTCCTCTCTCTCCTTTCCTTTGCTTTGGGTGGCTCTTTTAGTCTTCCTCCTCTTGGGAAATTCGACAATGGGCTTCTTGGGAAATTTTCCCTTTCTTCGGAGGGCCCTAGTCACATTTGGAGTTACAACTCTAGGCACCCTTTTCTTTGATTTTCGGGGCTTGGCCACTGTCGGAGAAGAGAGCATGGCCCCTTGCCTAGGAGAGGCAACTAGCACATGCTCCATTGGCTCTTTACCCTTGTCACTTTGCTCATCATTCTTGCCACTATCTTGGATTTCTTCATGGATGCCCTGACTGTCCTTTTTCATTTTTGTTTTAGGGTTTTCCTCCTCATTGTGTTGCACCTTTTTATCATGTTGTTGTTCCTTTTTATGAGGTTGTTGTTCATCAACATGTGGTTGCCTCTCTTCACTGTGCTGCACCTGTTCATCATCATGTTGCTCATCATCTTCATGAGACTGCTCACCCTCACTGTGCTACACATCTTTATCATGCTGCCCTTTATCTCTTCATGAGACTACGTTTTACCATCATGTTCCTCTTCATCATGCCCTTTGTCCCCTTGCTGCCCTGTTTCATCTTGTTGTTGCTCATCATCACTTTCCTCATTATCCCCTTGCTGCCCTGTTTCATCATGATGTTGCTCATCATCACCTTCATCTTCTTGCTCATGCTCTTTTACTTGTTCAATGGTAAACTTGAGCTTCTTGGGAATAGGTTTGCTAGAAGAAGGCGAAGGATGGTGAGTAGAAGGTGAAGGAGATGTAGGAAATGAAGGGATAGTGGAGAAATCTGGATGTGTGATGAAAGTATCCCAAGAGGCCTCCTTCTTCTCAAGCTAATGAAGAATGATGAATATGATGAGGGAGTGATGGAAGAGGCAGGCTGTCTGCTGAGAAGGAGGCTTTTTCTGAACAGTGGAGGCCATTTTCTCAATACTTCTATGTAGGAAGAAAGGGATATTTAGCAATTTGGCCCTCGTGAAATGCATGAGAAATCGGATTTGATAGGCATAGACTCGGGAGAATATTCCCTTGAAAGTGAAGTATTTCATGATGATCTTCATGAGGGAGGCGTAACTAGTCAATATATATGAGAAGGAGAAAATGGATGGACATGAATCTCTATGCTCAGGCTTCAGAAAGGGCTTGTATTCTTCTGAGTCCAGGTGGCTTTGTTTAAACCATTTCTCCCCGACATAAGGGATTTTGGTGGCCTTGGAGATGGACCTTGGAGAGAATTTGAAATCTAGGTCTGCCAGCTGAAAATGCTTCTCCTGAAACCTCAAAGCACAAATATGTGTTAAAGGGGAAAAGCTCTTAACCTCTTGCACTCTTTGACAAGAAGATAGACAACCAACCTCATGGAAATTAAACAAGACTGATGGATGGGCATTCACTTCTTCAGTGGAAACAAGCTCAAATCTCTTGTGCAGGCGACTCCTACTGTCTTGCCTGGGGGACATCTTGTTTTGAATGTTCTTTGCAACACCAAGTTGTCTCAAATGGCCTTTGGAATGTTTTTCTCAAGCACACACCTCTGTCCTCCTTGTTAGTCACTATTTGACCAAGGAAAACTTCTTCAAATGCTATGTGAAATGGTTCTTTAACACCAACTTTATACTCCGTACAAATCACTGTTTTGTCCCTTTTTATGCCAATCACCAAATATTTATCAAATAAAAAGCACACAGTTAAAAGATTACTGTGCTTGAGCAAGGTAATTTGAAAAAGAGGTAATGGTGGCTTTTTGTAGAATAGATATCTCCTTGTGTTATGACAAAAGCAAAACAACCTTGTATTTAGACAAAAACAAAAACACCCTTCCTCAAACAATGCTTCTTCTGCTTTTCACTGGTTTCTATACAATGGTAAGCAGAACACCTTCAAATTGAGTTAAAAGATCTTTCACCACACTCTTCTTTATGGGACAATGGAGGCAGCACTAGTTTGCTATTTCATAACATAGAGGAGGCATTTTATAATGATCAAACTTCCACTTTATAAAAAATGTGTTCACCTTAGGACTACTGCCTCACTTTACAAACACTGCTTTTACCTTAGGATCACTATTTTCCCTTCACAAGCACTGTTTTCACCACTGCTAGGACACCAATGTTTTTTTGAAGGCAGTTAGGGTCTTTTTACATGGTTAAAACATCCACCCAACATTGTAAAAATGTGTAACAATCATAGCAACAAAGCACTTTGAGTTTGCTCAAACATACTACCTTCTAATCAATCTTTCTCTCTTGGCATTTATAGCAATAACACCTTTTAATTTTGGACCGAAATCCTCACCCTTTAAACATTGTTTTGACCTGAATACTACTGCTTTCTTTTTACAAACATTGTTTTGACCTTAGATTTTCCAATAGGGATTAATTTTGTTTTCACCACTTCTAGGACACCTTCAGCAACTTGAAAACCCTCTACCACTGTGTTTTTGCCTTGTAATTAGTGTTATGGCTTATCACTATTTTTGAGGGAAGTTTTAGGCCTTTTGAAACTAATGCAAACACACCCCTTTTTACCATACTAATATTGGGCAATTATGGCAACAGAAACCTCAGATTTTGCTCAAACATATTGCTCTCCTACCACTGTTTTAGTCTTGACAATCATGGCATCAATCGCCCTTTAGAAATTCGAAAACACCAAGGAGGAAAATAAAAATACCTTGACGATGGTTTGTGGCCTTTTCTTGATGAGTTGAGCAGCTTCAGAGATGCTTTTGAAGGTGTTTCGGTCGTTCAACAAGCGTGACATGTTCAAAAGGGAGAGCGTTGCGCAGTTAAAAAGGGTGTCGGGTTGGTCTTCGGGCGGTGGTGACTGGCGCTACAGGCGCGCCGCGCGCCACTATAGGTGTGCCGCGCAGTAGTGTAACCTCCGTGTATTTTTTCTCCTAAACGCGTCGCGTGCTTTTCCAAGCGCACCGCACAGGATTTAAGCCTCAGAACTCCACAATTTCACTTGAAATTTCTTGCTTGGTCCGGTGAACATCCAGGGGAGATGTCATTTGTGTTCTTATTTGCACAATGGAGGCTTTGCCAATGGTCAATAACTCCTTTGTAGTCAAAAAAGCTAATTATCTTTTGAAATTTGTTTCATGAGGGTTTTGAAAACCTTTTGAAAAGGCCTTTGTTATAACGAAACTTGATCCATTATAATTTTAATTTTATCATTTTAAGACACTATAAAGACTCCTCTTTGAACTATTCCTTTGACAAGATGCTTCAGTTGATTTTTGAAAGCAACATAGTGATGGTTTCTCATTGAAGTAAAAAGGCCTTTTCAAGAAACTGTAAACCTCTTCTACTTCCCTTTCACTATTCCTTATTAAAGAAGAATCTCTGCCACTTCTGCCTATTGCTGTCCTTTTTAAAGAAAAAGCTATGCTCAAAGAGATATCAATGATCTGTGAGGCATTCTTGGCCATTCTTGCAAGGAGATAAATCACCACTTTGAAACTTATTTTGATAGTTGATGCTCCTGATGTTTTTATGATGATCATGCCCACTGTGAAGCTGATTGAACTGTCAGGTGCTCTTTGAGCCTTTCTTTTGACTGTGGGTGAAGAACCTCATTTGTACAGTCCAGATCTTACCCATACCTGATAATCAAGGAAAAAGGCCTTTAAAGACCCTCGGGACTCATATGCAATAGCAAGGTCATTTTCACATGTCCATAAAGAGGCTTTTGATTGTGATAGTGGCATGTTTTATCTGTTTTGAGTGTTGTCTATGATTTTAAAGCACTTGCCACATCCTTTTTCACACCTACTCTCTCTATGTTGTTCATTTACAAAGTCCCCTTGAGAAAACAAGGCTTGGGTTACCTTCTTGTCCCTTTGATGAGATTTTGAAGAAAATCTTCATGTACAAGAAAAACAAACCTTCTTTGAATATCAACATCACTCTTTGGCCTTTTTTTAACCCAGCTCTAGACTTATAAATCTTGAATGGATTTCCACTAATTTCAACTATGTTTTTAAAGGAAAAAATGGCTAGATTTCATGCCTGTTGATCAAGGAGAAAGATCTTAGGAATTCTTTATGAAATTACATACCTCAGCAGGGTTTGTTCATTTTGGCTCCAGAATTCTTTTGAAGAAGATCTATGATAGGAGACAAGTCAGGTTATTTGAATATTACAGTACCCCTGCTTTATTTTTTGTTTTTAACACCATTTCTCTATCCATAAGCCTTCAATTTTCTCCCACTGCTCTTAAAATTTTCCTTTCAGTCAGTGAAAACCCTAAAATCAATCTCTGTCCCTGGCCCTCTGCTTATTAGATGAAGGAGGCCTTTATCACAGTGCCAAACCCTATGCTTGTTAAATGAAGGAGGTTTTCTCAGTATTTAAAACCTCTACTTGTAAAATGAAGGAGGTTTTCTCAGTATTTCAACCTTCTGCTGATGTATGGAGGAGGTTTTCTCAGTGACACCATTTCATCAGCTTTTAAACAGTGTTATATTTCCTTTCACTGCCTATTTATGCTTAAGCAAATGAAGATGAAAAATTGACAATAAGTCATGATGGGAATTTCTCTAAGACATGTAATTCTGCTTTTCAAATACCTTTGTGCCTCTCTCGACATCACGAGAAATTTGGCTAGTATCTGTAAAGCATTTCTTGTCATTTATAAGTCACTAACCTTTGACTGTGATTACAGGAGCTTAATGAGATAACTCTTTGTCCAGCATTTCCATCTCGGGCTCAAAACCACATGAGAAGCAATTGTCTTCTCATTTTGAGTTTAATATTGTCTTCTGGAAAACTAGTAGACTTCTACTCTTTGACAAAGACATTGAAAAACTATACATTTACCTAATATCAGCTTGACCTGTGGCGTATGTATTGCTAAGACTTCAAGGATTGTTAATGGCGCGACTTAAGGGTGTAACCAAACTTTATTTGCAGCATAGGAAGCTCTGTTAGGACTGGTTGATAATAGATAGAGGTTCTTTGGCTTTAGGATAGTTTGCCAAGGGAGAAATTCCTAAAGCGCCACTACCTAACTTAGGGGAGACCTCTTGGACAGATTTGGATTGTTCTCTTTGGAGCTGATGGACAAGATAGTATGGCTGAGGCTAGATAGGGGTTGACTATGAGGTTTTATCTTGTCATGGGCTGATTGAAAAGGTAGGAAGGCAAAATTTTTTATGGGTGCTTTCCAGCTGACAAATTTGACAAATTTTGAGATTAGCTGCTAGAAAACTTGGCTTTAACAGATAGTCATCATCAACAGGTGAAAAATACTGATGACTAACAGAGACCTGTAACCATAGCAAGTTGCCAATGTTTGGAGACACTCTCCGGCCTTGTGCCATTTTGAATCTTCTTTGCCGCAGAGATTTCCAGAAGGGAATCCCCTTCCACCACTGCAGCGCCATTGCCCATTCGAATGAGGATAAGTAGACCTTGCTCCAAGGCAGCAAATTCTGCTTCATTGTTCGTTGCTTCTCCTAGGGACATACTGAAAATGTGCAAAATATCACCTTTGTCATTGCGAACAATGCCTCCATATCCAGCCGGGCTAGGGTTGCCCCTAGAAGATCCATCGAAATTCAGCTTGAGAAAACATGGCATGGGACACAACCAGGGCTTCTGAGACGGAGGTGGTTGAGGCTACAGCGAATGGGAGTTGAGGTTCAAGGCCGATCCCAAACCAAAACTAAGTAAGATTCTCTTGTCTTCTTCCAAAAATTTCTCCGTCTGAGTAGAATTGTAGTGGGTTAGCATTGTCTCTTTCATATTATGCATGATGGTTAATTTAGTATCAGCTACATTTGTGGTTTCCTATTGAAAAATTCGCTTGTTTCATTATTTCCAAGTTGACCAAACAATGAACCCTAGACTTAATTTCTAGAGGTTGTTGACAGTGTCGCACTTAGAGAAATTAGTCCTCCAATTGACCATAGTATCCTGAATTGAGGCCCTATCTCGATCTGTCTGTCTAAAAACTCCTGTAGCCCCATCCAAAGATTGTCAGTCTAGCAACAAGAATTGAGGAGATGGTTCATAGTCTCCTTCACATTAAAACAGAGAGGACAGCGGGAGGGACCCTAGAAGCCCTTTTTGTATAGGTTTTCCCAAGTAAGGGTCTTCCTATGTAAAAGAGTCCACAAGAAATTTTTAATCTTTGGCCAAAGAATAGCATCCCAAACATTTTGATGCCCTTGCATCTTCTCTTCTAGATGACGTTGTTCGATGTAGAACTTAGCTTCCTTTAGGTTATAGATACCTCCCTCCAAATTTCCCAATCTCAATTGGTCCTCCTCCAAAGAGAGTCGGATCTTGCGAGACTGCAACAAGGAAAACAAGGAGAAATATAGGTTGGCCATCTCGTTCGAATCAAAGGGAATGTTGAGGTTCCAAATTCGCCAATGAGGATTCTCCCCATTCACTACCCAGCATTGAAAAACCTTGAAAAAACCTCGTTCCTGGTACTTTCTTTGAAGGGAGAGGAATTCAGGGCATTCCATATTTGGCAATTGTTGCTAAGAATTCTTCCAGAAAAGGGCAGTTTTTCCATTCCGAATATCGCAGAAGCAATGATCAGAGATTATATGTCTGTTAGCTCTTGCTAGGTTCTAGATGAGGGATCCAGCTTGGATATCCGTTATTCTGACAAGTTCCTGCTGATTCCAATCCTTAGCATACTTGGCTTTCCAAAGCCTAGCCCATGGAAAAGTGGGAAATTTGATCCACCTCCACCATAGCTTAGCTCCACTGGCTTTATTCACTATTTTCGGGTCACACAACCCGAGGCCCCTTAGGATTTTGGGTTTTCATAGCTTCTCCCAAGAAACAAGATCTTGTTAGAAAATTAAATATTACAGAGCAATGCAACACATAAAATATGAGGAAAATAAAAGCACACAAAGCACATAAAACCAGAGAGACACAGATATACGTGGTTCACCCAGTTTGGGCTACGTCCACCCTGAACAGCCAGTCCTTCCTTTCTATTATCCAACAAAATGAAAAGAAAAAACCTACAGCAGATTCGTTGTAATATCCTTTGTTCTTTCTCACAGTCTCCCTCTCTGTTTCTCGCTCCGAGAATACACATACAATGCACAGGCGCAATACAATTCCCTCATAAAAACGAGGGGTTGCCTTCTAGGGAAAAAAACCCTAATCTAAACATAACTTCTACCATCATATCATTTGCCTAATGAATGGCCTAGATTGACTAGAAATTACTATACTTTTACAAGGCAATTTTACATCTGTTTTTAGCTTTGGGGGCGCTGCCCCCGAAAACCCCCACCAGGGGGGGGGGGCGGCAGCGATTAATTACGGGTGGAGTTGCCACCCCTTTTAAGGTACATGGGTCCAATGATGTGATACAAAGTAAACAAGATAATTAGGCTCCACACCCAACAAAGCCCATTTCTGTTTGACTGCTCTGCCTGACCAAAGGAAGGTTCGATGAATATTTCTGATCTTTTAAAGAACTCCTTTGGGCACCGGTAGGATGGAGAACATGAACTGAGGAATGGCTTGAAGAACAGCCTTGGTCATGATACGATGACCAGCAAATTTAAGGACTCTGCTGGTCTAGCTATTATGTCGGGCCTCGAGCTTAGAAAGCAGTGTTTCCCAGTGAAGCTTTTGCCAGGGCTTATCAGTTAGAGGGATACCAAGGTATTTGGAGGGAAGGAATTTCCTACTAAACCCTAAAATTGTAGTGAGATGTCTTTGGAAAGCTAGAGGAGTATTGAAAAATAAAATGGAAGATTTATCAAGATTAAGGTACATACTTGAGGCTAAACAAAACAGATCTAGAATGTCTTTAAACCCTCGAGCTTCCTTGATTGTGGGGGTGTTGTGAAGCATGGTATTATCGACGAACTGTTGATGGGTAGTTGGAGGGTAATTAGACATGGGTTGGAGACCCTTAATAGAGTTTCTGGCTCGAGCAATTTTGATAATCCTACTTAAGCATTCCATGACAATGACAAACAGAAAGGGGGAAATGGGATCACCTTGGCGGATATCGCGAGAGGGGGTAAAGGGGAAGAAAGGTGCTCCATTGACAAGGATGGAATAACTAGGAGTTTTGACCAAGGCTAAAATCCATTTGATCCAACATTGATAAAAACCAAAAGTTGCCAGAATATCCTCTATAAAATCCCAACTGACCTTATCATAGGCCTTGGATAGATCCAGCTGAATGATATGTGCTTGAAGAGTATGAATAATTTCCTGAGCTGGTAACACATTGTCCAGGATTTTTCTTCCCTCGACATAACCAGACTGTTCCTCAGAGATAATGCAAGGAAGAATGGGTTTCAATCTATTGGCCATTACTTTCAAGATAATCTTGTAAAGCACATTACAAAGAGCAATGGGTCAGAATTTAGAAGGGGTTTTGGCTGCTTCCTCCTTCGGAATCAGGGCAATAAAAGTAGCATTAAGGGATCTTAGGATGGCTTTAGACTTACGTGAATCCTCCACCACCTCCCAAACTTTGAGTTGAAAAATTTCCCAATAAGCCTTGAAAAAATATATGGTGAAGCCATCTGGGCCAGGAGCCTTTCCATTAGGCATATCTTTCACGACCTCTTCAACTTTTTCCAAGGTAATAGGGCGATTTAGAGATATATTTTGATCCTCAGTGATGAGCTGGGGAATAGAGTCTAGGACCTTCCTTTTACCCACCGTTCTATCAATCTCAGGTTCAGTGACAATATGGCTAAAATGCTCGACCAGGAGAGAAGAAATGTCCTGATGAGAGAAAAGAGTGTTGCCCTGCTCATCCCTTAAGCTGGTGATTTTGTTCACACATCTGTAGTCCACTACCGAGCGATGAAAAAATTGAGTATTATTTTCCCCTTCCTTGAGCCACTAGTTGCGAGATTTATTCTTCCATAATATCTCCTCCTGCTAGCATCGTTGATTCCATTTTTGCATGAGGGTTTGTTCTTGGTTGATAGTCTCTTGGTGAATGTTTCCATTGAGCCAATCAGTGTGGATCAGGGTTAAATGATCCTCAAGGTCTTTCTTATCTTTGAAGATATTTCCAAAGACTTATTGGTTCCAGGTTTTAATATGGGCCTTGATGTGCTTAAGCTTAGCCTGCAGTCTGTATGACTTCTTGGTTCCAGGTTTTAATATGGGCCTTGAAGATTTGCAAAGAATTCTTTAGGATTTCGGAAATTGTATGACTGAATTTGAGAATGCAAAAGTTTGATTTCATTTTCATAATTTTCAGAAATTATATCAAGAAGCCATTTTTTAACTCGAGGAGAACATTTTCTTGATTTAAAAATAAGAAAGAAAGCTCTTCGAAAATCCTCATCAAGCTGAAGTTCTAATATCTCATCCCTCAAAATAGCTAGTGATTGTTTTGTGAAATTATCATAATTATCATCATACTGATCATATTTAGGAAAATATTCAGAATAAGGAATGTCATCAATTATAAACATTGGATCAACATATTTCTCTTCCAACAATCCCAATATGTCTTGATTAGATTGGTTGCATTTTTTTTTAAAGTCATTATTTTGCTCAATAGGAGTGCTATCAAGCAATGGGTCTTTTTGGGAAAGTAGAATAACATGAGCATCAACTTGTTCTTTTGTCCCTTCATGGATAAAAACTTTTGTACATTCATCAATATTAGAAGAAGTAGAAACAATTTCTTCATTATGTAAATATTTTGAGGATGGTTGCATGTTTAGAAGCAAATTGATTTCTTCTTCGGTGAGGGGGGGTGGGAATCTCTGAATTCTTAGATTGAAATGACAATTGTTGTTTCCCTTATCTAAAATTTGATCATGAGGTTGATTATTTTCTTTAATTCCATTCAAAACATTAAATGAAACATCATTTGTTAATACAGAGGGGTTTTGTGGATCTTGATTTATCTCCTGATTTATTTCATATTTGTTTAACTCCTCTTGATTATTATGACATTTAACTTGAGAATGAAAGTTTTGGACTTCTTCTAATAAATCTTCAGGAAACCAATTTCCAAAATCTTCATCAATATTTTTAAGGTAATGTATAAGATCTTCAGCTTGATCACAACAATTTTCAGCTAATGATAAAGATGGAAAATCTTCTTTGTAATGCTCATAAAATACCTTATGAAAATATTTTAGAGAAAACAAACTTGCGGGTTTGAGAGCTTCATACCATTCCCTTGCTTTTCCTTCTAAGGTTCCCATGAATATTTTCATGAGGCAATCCTCATGCCAATCACCCTTCAATCTTGATGAGTGTATATGAAATTTAATGACATGCAACAAAGGATTATCAGTATTTTCATCTTGAAATCTGGGCAAATTGCTACCCCAATCTACCTTTGGTAATTTGTATGGAAATCCAGGTATGTGATTTCTGCTCATGGGAGCATATCTTCGTTTTATTCTTGGATCATGTTGAAAATCAACCATAATGAAAAGCCACTTTATCTGTAAAACCAAGTTAGATCTTTATATAAAATACAATACATATTGAATCTTAACGAGAAAAAACATAATTTTTTGGATTAAGATCCAAGTTGAAAGCCTGATCTTTCCATATTGTTCTTCCGGGTTCATTCCTCCAGTGGAGTCTTGATTGTGAAATGGATTTGGAGTCACCAGATGGATGATTTTAACCTTTGTGTGTCTGATCAGTTTCCACCATCATAGATAAGATCTAAACCTGTAAAACAATTCTGAAGAAAATGTTAGTTCTTCAGGAAACCAAATTTTGAGTATTTATGATTATTTTGTTTTTTTATGAATTTTCAAAACAACTTCTATGATTTCTTTAAGAGGCTTTAGATATGAGATTTAAACTTTCTTATAGACTTATTTGACAAGAGGAACTGATCAAGTATTTGAAACCAGATGTTCAATCCATAAACTAGACCGGAGATAGACTAAAGAAGCATTTATTTACTTTTGCAATTGCAAAGCAAGAGAAATTTCAAAGGCTACTTGGCTAATCTTCAGGCTCCGTTTGTAGTTTATAAAATAAACGATAGTGACAAATAAATTATTCAGATCCCCAGTATGGTCGCCACTATGTTATCACTCATATTTTCCTTGAAGTTGTTGGAAGAGGAAAGGGGTCTGAGGTAACCACAAACCAACCTTATGTATAGAATCTAGCCAACCTATACCCAGAGAGGGCTCTCTCTATAAAATTTAGCTTTGTTTTAAAGGATATTAGGTTAGTTCTAAAGTCCAGGGGTTTTGATTGAATTTAGGTGGTGGAATTCGGTAACTGAGGGAAAGATTAAATAATTTCAGACCATTGGGCTGTGGAGTCAAAAATTTGGCTTTACTGGATTAAGTTTGTCAACGAAAGATGGCTTTACAGGGCAAGATAGTCAAAACAAAGAAACAATTATAGAACTTAAAGGAATGAAATGAGTTTAGAATGGATGAAAGGCAATTAAGAATCTTTCAACATATCTATGAGAAAGAAAATGAGTGATTACCAATAAAGAGCAATTAAGAATTCTTTACTAAGTAATCAAATGCTTAAACCAGAGAAACAAGAGAAATTAAGAATTCATTGTTCATGACCAATTTAGAGGAAAAAATTTAGAATAATAACAATTGAAATCAGAGTACATTTAAGCAATTTTTGATTTAATCATTTTTTGTTAATTATTCAGAAATGAAACACAGTGATATAGTAAACATATATAAAACTTAAAACATAGGATAGAAATGACTTATTGATCTATATTTCGACCCATGAATCCTGTAAAATGTCTTCAGCATCAATTCATCATCCAGCAAGCTACGAAAAATTTCTCCAACAACACTTTATTCCGAAAAATCAATGTTACAGCAAAGTATATGAATCCACCCTCAATAAGTCAATTGAGGGCTTATTTATACAAAAAATCATACAAAATATCTCTTAACAAAATGAGATATAATCTAAGGTGACTCACAAATAAGTTACAATAAAAATAGAGACAGATGGTCTCATAGATAAGACAAGAAGTAATCGATGTTGTGATGTTTCCTCCTTTTGAGAATGTGCTGGAGGCAGTACCTATATTTTAGCTCATCATTGTCCTCTTCAATAATTTTGTTCTAAATGACTTGCTTCACTGATACTCTTTGTTCTTACTGATACACTTTTAACTGAACTGATACTCTTTGACTTTTGTTTGTCCTTTTATCCTTTATACTGTAGTAAATAGGCAAAATTTTCATATAAGGATAAATTTTACAAAAGTTCCAACAAATCTTCCCACCATTTCTCTTCTGCTATTCTTGTCTGTTGAAGCTTCCTTAGTGTTTCATCAGCCTCGATATATCTGAAGAAATTAGGCTGGTTAGGAAACAAATGCCTTACTTCATGTTCCAGATAAAACAAATTCTCTAATCTGTCATGAAGATTCCTTCCTGTAGGTAATGCTGCTTTTGATGAAATGGTTGAGGAACTAGCAATGAAATGATTGTGAGCATGTATGTCCAATTTCCTAACATAATTTTCTAGGTCCATTATTTTATCTTCTGGAATCATGGGGCTAGGCAACCCTTTATTCAATAAAACATTAAACCTTTCTCTGAAAGCAATGATTTCTGCCTACATGTCAAAACACCTTCGTTCCAAATTTTGCATAAGAGTTCTTTTAGTAAAAACTCTTTTTATTTCTAAGATTGTTGCAGTTCTATCCTGAATACCCATTTCTTCAAGCTGTTGTCTGGTTTGGGTTTTTAGAAACTGTATAAGATGATTGGTTTCCTCAGGCCTATTTCCCAATTCTACTTGTGTGTTTTCAACTTCATCCAAAGCTGCTTTGACCAAATCATTATGCTCGTACATTATCTGAATTGAAAGCCAGATATCTTTTATTTACTGGATAATATTATCCCAAAGAATTTCATTTATTTCTCTCAAAGGCTTCTCCAATGTGAGATCCTTTTCTAAGGCTTTAACCAATTTTTCCAATCTCTTGATTTCTCTTGATTTGTCAGCAACACTCATTTTTGAAAGATCATATCTCTGTTCTAAATTGATAAGCTGTAACTTTGTGTGCTGAAGTTCAGTTACTTGAAGTTTCAAGTCATTAATTTGTTTTACTAATTGTTATAAACTCAAATTTGAAGTGTCTACCTGTGATGATTCTGCTGGCTAACTTGTTGGCTGTGTACCTGTAATTGCCTCTGTTGTAGATGTTGGAAGAGCAGATTGTTTGTCTTTCAATGCTTGCTCCAGCTCTTTTTCTATTTCAGTCAGTAGCTCATTCATTTTCAAAAGTAAATCCATCATTTCTTCTTCAGAACTCTTCTTTATTATTGTTGGGCCATTAATATGCCATTATTATTATCACTTGTGAACGCTTATTCCACCCATTTCTACCATTCTTCATCACGTCATTTATTATAATTTATTATTTAAATCCATTTTATGATGATTTATGCTTCTATGAATGAATGCTATTTATTCTCCTTTATTTCTAATAAATTGATGATTATGAATTATTTTATCAATGATAGTTTTAATAAGTTGGTTATAACATTATTCACCATTTTTAGCCTCCAAGATAATTTCCAGGTTGAAGATTTGATCATTAAAAGTGCCAACTCAGAAATGCGCTGGAATAAGGAGTGACAGTTTTGCGGTTGAGATTCTGAGCAAATGAAGACGAATCTGGAAAATCCGCAACATGGGTTTTGTTCAGAACGGACCCAATTAACTTTATCAAAGAACATTTTGCCCAAATTCGGCTTGTACTGAGAGAAATGCAGGGTTCTTTCAGCACGATTTTCTCAGATTTGTTGTTGCGGCCGTCCTCCAAATCTCAGCTACAAAGCCAAATTCGTCTTGCTCTTGTTGAGAGATGGATGGAAATATATCTTCTTGTTTATCAATTGGTTGGAAAAAATCCAATTTTGTAATAAAAATCATGTTGTACTTATCTTTATTGTAACTGCTCTCTGATCTCTCTTTATTTAAATCAGAACAGAGATCAGAGAGGGGGAGGACTTCAGGGATGGATTCGAATGATGGAATTGAGGATGAATTAGAGATTCAGAATTGAGGATGGCAGAGAGAATGGATAATGGCTGAGAGATTGAGAGATTTCTTGTTGTAATCCACTATAACTCTGCTTTGATATTTTAATATAAATCTGGTTGCCATTCATTCTTTTCATTCTGAAGTAGCCCAGCAGCATCCGCTGGCGGCTAAGGGCCCAGCCTCTGGTGGATTGTGCTGCTGTTGTATATTATCTTCTTGGTTTATGCGTGGTTTTGCTTATTAGCGTTATTTGGTAATCTGATGTGTTGTTTAGTTTACATCACATGCTCTGTTATGCTTAATTTATTAAGGTTTCTAAAGACAGAACTATTGTATTGACTCTGCATCGTATCACTGTTCTTTTAAGTGTTGATATAATACTGCTAGTCTTTACAGAATACTGTTGCTGTTTAATTACAGAGCCTCTGTGCTGTGCACTTGTTCATTAACATTACGGAATTCATCTTGGGAGTTATGTTCTTTGCGATTGTTGGATCTATAAACAATGTTGTTCTACTTTGAAACGCAGTCGTACTCTTTCTAACTGAGATTGATAATTGGATCAGATTACTATTAAGGTGTGCCGTGTGTTAATTCATTGTGTATTTATATTTGACTTTCCAACGTTGTTTCATATTCTATCATTAATCAATGCTGTTCTATTTTCGTGTGCTGTCCGATTTATTCTTAGAGTAAAGATTGCTATTAATTTGGCTTTGCTATTGATTTCCATTAATTAGAGTTTGTTGTTCAGATTCCTTTAATTACAGTTTGCTGTCCATTTACTTTGTTGTTTGATTACTGTTCCCTTTTAGAATTGCCGTTCCATTCCAGATTTGCTGTTCAATTCTTTATTTGCTGTTCCATTTTGCTATCTGTCGTTCAATTTACTCGCATTTGTTGTTTTGGTGTGAGAGACGATCTAAGGCTGTAGTGAGCTTCGGCATTCACTGTCTAGCTCCCAGACCCGTGGTCTATGCTCTAATTTCCTTTCCATCAGTTTCCAAAGGGATGGGCTATTGTTGTCGAACCCTTGACTGATACATTGCTTATTTTTTCGAATGAATGAATGATTGTCTTGGTCCGGTTTGATTTCAATTGCATCAATATCCAGAGGAATGAGTTATTGCTACTGTATCCTCGATTGATGGTTGTTTGAGTGAATGATTTAGTTTAGCACATTTCAGTTTCTTGCTGTTCCAATTAGATTTTGTTTCCAGCTTTCATTTACTTTTGCATTTTAAGCACTATACTGCAAAACATTACTCTTGAGTAAATAGCCGCCTCAGACTGAGTACACTCTTGAAATAAAAAGTCATCCCTGGGTTGATAATTAATGTGAAGGTAATTATGAGTTAAAAAGACCCTTTTTATCGCCCCACATTTTGGCGCCGTTGCCGGGGAGAGTGTAGCCATTTCTAAAGAGTAGTGTGAATCTGATGAGTGCCTGCTAGGGAAGAGTTGGATCTTAAAAACGGAAGGTAAGAACCTGCGTGCGGAGCATGTAAAAGCGCTGCTCCACTATCCGCTTTCCTAACAGATTTGTTGTTGCTTTGTTGGGTAGAAATAGATGTTTGAATTTTTGTGTGAATGACTAGGAAAAAAATAGAAATTTTGAAAAATGAATCACATGATTTCATTCAAGTGGTGATGTAAGCACCACCCATTTCACTAACTAATTGACAGGAACATTGGAAGAAGGAGCTTTGAAGGAACACATGAAGGACATCTTATGTTATGGTAAGAAACTGTCCAACATTTTTACTTTTGAATTTCCTGCTCAACTAATTCCACACCCTCACCGCAATAAACCAGTACAACATACTTACAGTGTTGAACTGCCAAATTTACCCACCCTTCCCACCCATTCTATCTCACATGCGCCATTAGAGAAAACTTACAATGAGATTCAAAATGTTTCAAATTCAAAAATTGTAGAAGTTATGGAAGAAAATGAGCTTACTTCTAGTTTGCATCAACAAACCATTTTAAAAGCTCAAGAACCTCATGATATGATGGGAAATCAAGAAAATAAAGGATATATTGAAGATTGGTTTCACTCCATCACTTGTTTGCAACATTGCTCCACACTTCAACAATTTTTGACTCCATCTTTTCAAGGGAAGTTGGCTTCTCATCCCCTAATTTTTATCAACATGTATTTTTCAAATTTGGGTATGTGCATACTAGAGGCCTTATTTCTAAAATGGTTCCACTGGAAATACTCTTATACATAAACATATTCGATTCTCAAAGAAGAGTAGGATAGTGGAGAAAATAAAATAAAATAAACTAAGGACATAAATAAATGCATTTTGTTTTTTTGTAAAAATAGTTGTTTTTTTGTTGCAACACGCTATCGAAATCAACATCGGTGATAAACATTTCAATTTATTTGTGTATGTAGATGAATCATAATAGAAATAATAAGTTCTACAAACACTCATTTTTCATTTTTATCACCAATTTGAAAAAATGCTTGAATATCATTTTTTGGCTTGCGGGCTTGATGAACTTTCTGGAAAAACAGTCGGGACAGTCATGTTTTGAGGGACCAAAAATGAATATTTTTAAAACCTGTTTCTACCCTAGGTAGCCCTTGATGTCTACTTTCTAACCCAATTTGAATCAGTCAATTTGGATTTGAAACGAAAAAGTTAGAACCAAAACATTGACCGGATGTCTAATGGGCAGCTCAGGAACAGAGTTGGGACAGTCAGTTTTTGGAGGCCTAAATGAATGAATTTTTAAAAAATGTTTCTATGGTAGATTCCCCTATGAGTCGAGTTTACAATGCAATTGGAATCACTCATTTTCGATATCGTATGGGGAATTTATGATCAAAATACTGACTGTCTATCGTAAATCAACACCCTTAGAACTATGTCTTTCCGGATGTTCCTTACAGTATTTGACCTATCAATTCTTCTTGTCTTCAAAACCTGTTTCTATTGGAAATAAATAAATGAATCTATTTTCATTTCCAATTTTAATTATTTGAATCCGACATCAAACGAAAAACCTATGCTTAAAACATTCACTGTTGATCTGAGCTGGGTAATTGAAAATGACTATGTTATGCAGGTTGTTCTAACTAAAATTGACATATCATATCATTGAATTTCTAAAACCTGTTGCTACTGGAGATAAACCTTTGAATTAAATCTCATTTAGCTTTGGAATCACTCAATTTCGATGAAAAACAAAGAAGTTGTGATTAAAACACTGCTGGATAGTATGGTCGACCACTGCTCTCCCGCAGGTGACAAATAAATTTTACTTTGTTATTATCTCAATGGATTTGTTATACAGAGTAACTACTTGTTGTTTTTTTCATAATTCTTGGATTAGGGGAGCCCGCGCACCTCTCTTTCTCCATGATTTAATGTTTTATTGCAGGTAGACACTCGCTTTTTTGCAGGTCCTGGGAAAATAAAGAAGGTCAGTTTATGGACGAGTGATTCTTGAAAAAAATTTAACGAAACAAAGGAATTTCATCCAAGTCATTACTCAACGGATTCATAATAGAAGAAATGAAGAATTGATTTCAATTTAAAGATTCATGTCTTGTCACTGCTGCCAAAACATTTTTCAAAAAGATCATTTTTTTTTTACATAATATCATAGCTGTTGTAACTTAATTTACATATTGTTTTTTAAAATGTTGTTTATTTTCTAATTTCTCTTATATTTTGTGTTTCAGGTGTTGCTTCATTCAAAGTGTAACTCATCCTCAGCATCAATGCCGTGAACAGCTAATTTGTTTTTTTGCATGTTTGCATTTTATGATTGTCCATTTTGCTGTTCCTTTCTGAATGGAACAGCACTTCTGCACTTTCACGTTTTGCTGTCCCTTTCCGAATGGAACAGCACTTCTGCACTTTCACGTTTTGTTGTTTCTTTTCGAATGAAACAGCACTTCTGCACTTTTCGTTTTTGTTGTTCCTTTTCCAAAGGAACGACACTTTTGATTTTTGCTGTTCCTTTTCCAAAGGAACGACACTTGCGTTTTTGCTATTCCTTTTCTAAAGGAACGACACTTTTAGTTTTTGCTGTTCCTTTCTTCAAAGGAACGGCATTTGCATTTTCACACTTTTTTGTGTGTATTTTTGCTTTTTTTGTGTGCATTTTTGTTTTTTTGTGTGCATTTCCTTTGTTGTTTCCTACAAGGAACAACACTCTTTTTGAGTGTTTTTGTTGTTCCTTCAAAAGAGCAACACTTTGGGAGTATTTTCGAGAGCAACCCTTCCTTCCTCTTGTGGAATTATTTTTAGTTCATCTCAACCACATTTTATTGATTCCCCTTCATGGCATGAAGTACACTATTTTTATGAGGACAAGAATTATGGATTCTATTGAAGCGAGCTAATATCATTCACGTTATGATCTTTAACAGGACAGCTCCTTGATGATAGATTATTTTCAAAAGGGACACAATTATTTATATACTACTTTACTGCATTGTTTTCTGTTGAACATGATATTGATTGATCATCTTAATACCATGATGGTTCCACCCTTCTGGATTATAATCTTCTCTGTCTGTAATAAATGAGATTTTGGGTATATTTTTCTATTGACATGTTCAACTTCTTCCACCATCCCTGCTCTTAAGGAGTACTGAGCCTCCCTCTTTTTATCATAAAAATGTGTAATAATAACAAAATTTTGTTCGCAGATGGAGGATAGGGGGTCTCATTACGAGCCAGCCTACCATGTTCATAAGGCTCTAACAAAGTGACATTCCCATTATGGCCACCACACCAGGGTTATGATCCATTGGATAGCCCAATTATCCTTGGAACAGGAGGTCTCATCACGAGCCGGCCTGATCACTTTTGCTACATCCCAGTGAATGGCAGTGTGGTTATCTGGTTACCACGCCAGCACACTGATCTCTTCTGTAGAACAGCACTGAAACTCTCTAGTTATAAATTGAGGATTCTGGCTCATATGGGTTAAAAAGCAACCCTGCCGAGGCTATGGACGCCTGCTGGCAGCAGCGGCTCTGCTTATGGTATTGAAGTTATATCTTATCGTTAATTATTATTATAATACCCTTTTCTTATTTTTTCTTTTTATCAGAGAAGTTATTTCCTTAACTTTTTCCCTATTTTGAACCTTTATGCATGAGAAATTGTTTTATGATCAATCGCATCATTTTCAGCTAGCATACTATCAGTAAAGCATCTTTTTGGCATATTGTTGTTTTTTTTCTCTTTTTCATAACTTATCATCAATCCAAAGCGTCCTATCTTTTATTCATAACTATCTTTACACACTCTGCTCTCATTATAACCATAACTCTCGCTGTCCTATCATTGATATGTGTACTCTGCTTCATTTACTGATATATTGTTCATTCCCGTGCCTTGCCGTCAGCATAACCCCTCTCATACGCTTTATGGTTATGGCATTCCTTTTCCAATTGGAGGAGGGAATGTATGCATCATGAGATTACATGCACTCTGCCATAACTTGTTGATTTCACAAAATATTAGTATTGCATGTATACAAAAGTTTTCCTGATTGAATTTTTTTTTGCATACATCTTATCTGTTGCTATTCAAAACTCACATTATGGATTCAAGAACATTGTATGCAAAATAGTGATTTTTTTTACAGGAGAACAACAAGTATGGGGAGACACTCTATTCGCAGTATGACCACACTATTGCAACTAAGAGGCTTGAGCAACTCGCGAATATGAACAATTCTTCAGACATGATGTGCTTGCCTGGATTCCACCTTTTGCATCACTTTCAGTACCAACTCTGCCTACATCAGTTTCAACAAATGCCAATACATATCTGTCATTCCACATTTTTCTTTTTGGAGGTAAAACTTGAGGTAAAATAGCATAATTTTCTGATTTATTATGAATTTAGGAGAATTTACTGAAATCCATTTTGAGCATTATTTATCATCCTTCAGTCCACATCTGTACCACTTCCCATTTTTTTTCAGCGGCATATCATCTTTCAGTTTGGGGGAGTGTCGCTTTCATTCATTTCTTTCTCATAACCATGTCATTCATATTCTTTATCATCCATTGCTATTCTTATTCCTTCTCAACACCTCCCTTATTCCATGTTGTTTTACACCAAGCATAGAATTCAACAGCTGGTAGCAACCACCTCCATTTTTTTCTAGCATTGCATGAGGGCATGCTAATTTTTCAGAGAGGGGGAGGAATTGCTACGCATGATGGATGTTTTCAATTTTCTTTCTCATTTAAGGCATACAATTTCATTTTTACACAATGCAGAAATTGATTTCCATAATATTTTTAAAAAAACCATAAACTCAATTCTTGTGATTTTTGGAAAATGCAGACGTATCATTAATACAAACCCAGACAATTTCAAGAAATATTGGTTCATAAAATTTCGGAAATCATGCACTCTCACCTACAGCCATTTTGTTGATATCTCGTGATCCGTGCATCAAAACGATCTAATTTTTGGATCATAGAGACATTCATATATTATAAATTTACTTGCAACATTTCAACAAAAGCTGGTTTGTAGTTTTTGAGAAAATGGTTAATGAAGGTTGCTGTGACTTATATCATATTTTGTTGCAACTTCATTGTTATGCCTTCATCAAGATTACTAAAAGTGAATATTCATTAATTAAGGAAGAATTCATTTGTTCTATCCATTTCATGAGCTGAGATGAACATATTTTTTATTGCTTGGTTAACACATGGGTTTTTGTCTTTGGGTTGCATGAGGACATGCAATATATTCAGTTTTCGTTGCATGAGGACATGCAACATATTGAGTGTGTGGGTATGTTGGGCCGTTAATATGCCATTATTATTATCACTTTTGAACACTTATTCCACCCATTTCTACTATTCTTCATCATGTCATTTATTATAATTTATTATATAAATCCATTTTATGATGATTTATGCTTCTATGAATGAATGTTATTTATTCTCCTTTATTTCTAATAAATTGATGATTATGAATTATTTTATCAATGATAGTTTTAATAAGTTGGTTATAACATTGTTCACCATTTTTAGCCTCCAAGGTAATTTCCAGATTGAAGATTTGATCATTAAAAGTGCCAACTCAGAAATGCGCTGGAATAAGGAGTGACAGTTTTGCGGTTGAGATTTTGAGTAAATGAAGACGAATCTGGAAAATCTGGAACATGGGTTTTGTTCAGAACGGACCCAGTTAACTTTGACAAAGAACGGTTTGCCCAAATTCGGCTTGTACTGAGAGAAACACAGGGTTCTTTGAGCACGATTTTCTCAGATTTATTGTTGCGGTCGTCCTCCAAATCTCAGCTACAAAGCCAAATTCGTCTTGTTCTTGTTGAAAGCTGGATGGAAATATATCTTCTTGTTTATCAATTGGTTGGAAACAATCCAATTTTGTAATAGAAATCATGTTGTACTTATCTTTATTGTAACAGCTCTCTGATCTCTCTTTATTTAAATCAGGACAGAGATCAGAGAGGGGGAGGACTTCAGGGATGGATTCGAATGATGGAATTGAGGATGAATGAGAGATTCAGAATTGAGGATGGCAGAGAGAATGGATAATGGCTGAGAGATTAAAAGATTTCTTGTTGTAATCCACTATAACTCTGCTTCGATATTTTAATATAAATCTAGTTGCCATTCATTCTTTTCATTCTGAAGTAGCCCAGCAGCATCCGCTGGCGGCTAAGGGCCCAACCTCTCATGGATTGTGCTGCTGCTGTATAATATCTTCTTGGTTTATGCGTGGTTTTGCTTATTAGCGTTGTTTAGTTTACATCACATGCTCTGTTATGCTTAATTTATTAAGGTTTCTAAAGACAGAACTATTGTATTGACTCTGCATTTTATCACTGTTCTTTTAAGTGTTGATATAATACTGCTAGTCTTTACAGAATATTGTTGCTATTTAATTATAGAGCCTCTGTGCTGTGCACTTGTTCATTAGCATTACGGAATTCATCTTGGGAGTTATGTTCTTTGCGATTGTTGGATCTATAAACAATGCTGTTCTACTTTGAAATGCAGTCGTACTCTTTCTAACTGAGATTGATAATTGGATCAGATTACTATTAAGGTGTGCCGTGTGTTAAGTCATTCTGTATTTATATTTGACTTTCCAACGTTGTTTCATATTTTATCATTAATCAATGTTGTTCTATTTCCGTGTGCTGTCCGATTTATTCTTAGAGTAAAGATTGCTATTAATTTGGCTTTGCTATTGATTTCCATTAATTAGAGTTTGTTGTTCAGATTCCTTTAATTACAGTTTGTTGTCCATTTACTTTGTTGTTTGATTACTGTTCCCTTTTAGAATTGTCGTTCCATTCCAGATTTGCTGTTCAATTCTTTATTTGCTGTTCCATTTTGCTATCTGCCGTTCCATTTACTCGCATTTGTTGTTTTGGTGTGAGAGACGATCTAAGGCTGTAGTGAGCTTCGGCATTCACTGTCTAGCTCCCAGACCCATGGTCTATGCTCTAATTTCCTTTCCATCAGTTTCCAAAGGGATGGGCTATTGTTGTCGAACCCTTGACTGATACATTGCTTATTTTTCCGAATGAATGAATGATTGTCTTGTTCCGGTTTGATTTCAATTGCATCAATATCCAGAGGAATGAGTTATTGCTACTGTATCCTCGATTGATGGTTGTTTGAGTGAATGATTTAGTTTAGAACATTTCAGTTTCTTGCTGTTCCAATTAGATTTTGTTTCCGGCTTTCATTTACTTTTGCATTTTAAGCACTATACTGCAAAACATTACTCTTGAGTAAATAGCCGCCTCAGACTGAGTACACTCTTGAAATAAAAAGTCGTCCCTGGGTTGATAATTAATGTGAAGGTAATTAGGAGTTAAAAAGACCCTTTTTATCGCTCCACAATTATTTCTTCAGTTTGAGGATGTCTGGATGCTGGCAATTTCAACTGCTTTCTCAAAGCAGCAATGTCATCATCTTTTTTCTTGATTAGAGCTTCTATACCTTTGACATCCTTTGGATTGTGTCCTAAACCAATTATTATTTCTTCCAATGTTTTTATTTTGTTATCTTTGGCTTGAGAAAAATCCTTTTCAAGCTGTAACTGTGTATTGGTGTTCTCCAGAGAATCATGTAACCTGTGAGCTACCATTGCCTTATCAGTCAAAGTAGAATAGATCATTTCCCCAGTCTTCTTATGTAATTCAATTTGGTCTAAAGGATGGATATCCTTTGCTAGGACTTCAAAGTTTGTCCTAATATAATCAACAGATGTTTGGGGTTGTTGCACCTTAGGTTTGAAATGGCTCATTATCATTTTTCCCTGTTGGATGTCAAAAGCTAACATCAATCTCTCTTGATTCTTTGGAGCCATTTTCAAATATTGATTATATACTTGAATTCTCAGTGGATCATTCCTAGCCTTGATATTGATAAATGTCTTCTTTATATCTCCTGTATCTTTAACTGGTGTTTTGAAAGAAGATATTTCAACACTCTGTTGCTTCTGTAGCTATCTCCTTTGTGAGGTAGTGGATGCTTCACTGACTGTTCCTATTTGTTGACTGCCCAATTGTTCTGGTCCTTGACTATCAAGTATTTCATCAATAGATTCTATTTCTGGAGGAGTATTCAATTTCTGTCTCTTGTCCTGAGGCTGTTGTGAAGATCCAATGAAAGGGGTAGCAGCTTCAGCTTCTCTCTTTTTTCCCTTTTCCACATTTAATGGAGTCTGTAAAATTGATATTTCTACTGGATTGGTTGGAACGGAAGAAACCTGTACTTGATATTGTCCTTTGGAAGTTTGAGGTTGTTCTATCATAGTGAATGTTTCTTTAACTTGTATGTCAACCTCTTTCTCTTTTCCCTTAGACGATAATGAAATGTTTTCTTGCAACTCCTGCTGAATAATCCCTACTGAAGAGGGACCAACCTCTGATCTTGGTACCTGTGCAAAAGAGTCTAGGTCAAGCATCTTTTCTAGATCTTTCATAACATTGTCTATATTGACCTGCTCAATTTCCTGCTCTATCAATGTTCCTTCTACCCATTCATCTGTATCAGCATATTTTTCAATCTCTGGGATTCTTTGATGTATATATGGTGCTGATTTATTCTTCATTATTTTATCACAAATGAAGTTGAATGGGTCATAAGGCACCCAATATAAACTCTTTTGTAATTTGAAACGGTCTGCTAATATCTTTTCAGCCTCTTCCCCTGCATCCCTAAAGTTACAGATAAAGGGACCTAATTGAATTTTGATCCGGAGTTGAGCCTTCTTTTTTGCATTACAAAAATGAATTATATCAGAATTGTTCATCTGCCTGAAATATTCTAAAGCAAAGATTCTCATGGGGACATATTTTAGCAATTTGAATGGACATAATTCACATCCATATATTCTGACTTCAGTGTGATTTTGGTAAAAGTACCAATCACCAACTTTGTATTGTTTTGAGAGCTGTAAAGTCTTCTTGATTTCATTGCTGAGTCTTGGAGGAGAAACTCCTGTCAACAAGGTGGTTGCAGGATGTATAAAAAAATCAATGAACTCATTATAGGAATAGGGAGAATCTTGAGAACTATGAGTGATGGCTGACCAAAAGATAACAGATCTTGGATTCCCTTGGGCATCAAGTTTTCTGATACAGAAAGGGAAATTTTCTGACTGGTAAAAGAGCATGAGGTGGTAGATGACAGAGGAATATTTGAACACTTTCTCATTTTCTAATCTCATGAATTGATCATGGATTTTGTCTGCAATATATGAGGCAAAGTCATACCTGACAGCAGGAGGCTGTCCAGGGGTAAAAATAGAATATAATACTAGAGTTAAATGGTCAACAAATTCACTGGTATTAAAGCCCATTATAAAGGATATCATTTCCAAAACAAGTCTACCCTCCTCAATGAAGAAAACATACCCATAAGGGGGAGGGCCTTTAGGCTGATGATTAGGCAACATAAAGGTTTGGCAGATGTGGCTTAATTCTTCATGGGATAGTTTGGTGGATTTCTCAAGTAGTTCTCCCATGGAAAGGGGAGTGAGGGCCTGATCAAGTTGAAAATGTAGCATCTCATTGATAGATTGAGCAGTAATTGGGAAAATGACATCTTGATTTGGGGATAAGACTGCTCTTTGGTTAGGATCATAATTTGCATGACAAAAATGGATTATTTCAGGGAAAATATGGACAGAGGGAAAAAGGTACCGGGGAAGATTAGATTCCCATAACCCAATTATATCCAAACCATTCAAATAATTGTCTCTGCAGTGACAGAAAATTCGAAGAGGGCTTTCACTAAAACTTAGGTCTTTGATTTGGAAATCCCTGTCGACTAATGATAAATAATCTAGGTCTCTGTGAGGGGCGTTCAATGGGGCGATGTTTAAAGCCACAGGAACTTCCATTTTTGGTTCTTGTGGATTCAAAAATGGAAATTTGGCTTATGATGAAGATTTGAGCAAAATTACAGGTTTTGACAGGAGAAACAGGTACAATTGTAGATTGGGAATTCAATTACAGTTCTCAGAATTTAAGGAATGAACTTGCAATTAATTTCAACTCTGTTTTAGTGAAAGAAAAAAGGAAAGCCGAGTTTCTTATAGAGTTCAGTTGAATATTTAGGGTAAATACCTGTTTTTGGAGAAAACAATGTTTTGGATAGGTGCTGGTTAAGGCAGATAATCTTCTGAGAGGCTTGACTGCAATCTTCTTCGACAGGATAAAGTTGGCAGACTTCAAAAATTTGAAATTCGAAATTTCTATATGGAGGGTATATTTGTTTTCTGTGTACGAAATGATGAAAAAGACGTGAATTTTTTGTTTTATTGGCAAAGTCAAACGGGGGGCGAAATTTTTTATTATTTTAATAAATGACATCATCCTATACGACAGATGAGTCACGAGGGGGGGGAGGTGGTAAGTGGTTTACTCCGCACCACTCTTGAGGGAAGGAAGTTTTAGGCGGAGAGGCAGCGAATCCACAGAATGGTCGACGCGTGGCCATCGCACTGTTTGAAAATCGTTGTGATTTTGTGCGTTAACTTTCGGACTGGGGATGGCTAGCAAAATCGACGAGAGCCGTCGATCTTGGAGCGGCCGATCGGACGATGGACGGGACAGGGAGTTGGAGGGTAGTTAATGGCGTGGGCCCGATGTGTTTATTTATTAATTAATCATTTCAGGAGAAATTTGATTGGCTGGGGAGGTTATTAATTAACCTGGAGGGTTAATTAATCCCTTAAATATGTGGACAAGTGATCGGGATTTGGTTTTTTAAATCAGAGTTTAGAGTTGGAACGTGGGAAATTTAACTCTAGTTAGGGTGTCGGGTGAGGGGAAGATACAAAGGGGATGGGTTATTTCTTTGAAGTTTTAGTTTAAACTAAACTTCGATTTTTATTTTTATTTTTAAACACGTAAACATGTTTAAACGTTTTTCATATATTTTTATTTATACAATAATTAAACCAATGCGATTTATTTACTGTAGGGGGGCGGGAATAATATTAATGTTATATTTTAGCCAAAAGGGAGTATATTGTGGGTTTTTTATTTGAAAAAAATAGAAATTAAATACTTTTGGCTAAAAAGTCATAATATAAGGGTTTTGGGGATATTACTATAAAAGGATTTATAAATAATAGGAAAAGGTGATTTTCATAGGGAGTTAATATATAAATTAGAGTTAATATGACAAGGGGACAAAGTAAATTCAAAACACTTAAATATAACCAAGAAAGTGAAGTTTCAAAAGTAAATGGCATTATAATACTTTCATCACTTAGACTTAGAATAAAAAGTGATTTTGAGGGCTTTTCATGAAATATTGAAGGATTTTCCTAAGTAAAATAGGATTTTACTTAGAAAAAGATTTTTGAGAGGTGAATGAAGGTGATAATGGATGATTTCAAGTACTTACGTTTTTCAATTATTGGGCCGAGGGTCCGGTCCCTCCAAAAGTCAAGGAAATGCCTTGAGCCCCTTTAATCTTCAAATACCTTAGTGCTTAGGGAAATTAGTGAAATCTTTAAGGGAAAATGAAGGGGAAGTTAATAATCTTGACTTTGCTTTGCTGTGAACTTTTTCTAATGCAGTATCTGCCTTTGCACTTGTGATGAAAGTAAAATTGAACATATTTGGAACCATCATTCATCACATGTAATTCTACAACAACATCTACCTACCCTACCTACTTTACTCTACCATTTTCTCTTCTTTATTAGGGTGCACTTAGACTGGAAAACCCTTATCAATATTCTTTTTCTTTTACATGGAAAATCTATCTAAGTCTACACTTATTACATCCAAGGACTCAGATTAAACAGTTGAGCACTTTTTATTAACTCTACCTATCTACTTATCTGCCAAGATTAAACTGTTTGGTCAGATATCTATTCTCTATTCTATAACATGAAATTGAAAAATGAATGAGTCAAGTTTAAACAGTTTGACTCTTCATAAATTGTGGCAAAAGTTTAACAAGCTGCACACAATTTTGTTTATTACAGAAAATGAAATAGTAGTGACATTTAGATTTGCACACTTTCCTTGGCCTTTTTTTGTTTGGGGTTCATTTCTTTCACTTTTTTGACCATTTTATTCTTTTCACCCTTTGATTTTTCTTTTAGGGTATACCCTCTTTACATTTTTTAAATTTTTTGATTTTTTGATTTTTTAAGAATATGGAATACCTTTGCAACAAGAAAAAGGTTTGAACATATTGCATAGTTCAACAAGTCAATCATGAAAAATGACACCTATTGGTATAGGAGTCTAACACCCCCAACAATGCCTCTTGGTGGGCTTGTTCCTCATTTCCCTCAGAACCTTTTTGTTTTCCTGTTGTTTCTAGATTTTTTTGCTCGGGAATGGTGTCCATTTTGTCTTTTCCGTCAGAGATCTTGATGTCATTTTTCTGTTTCTGCTATTGGGTTTCTTTGGTATTCCCTCCTACCTTCTTTTTTCCTTTTGACTCCTCTTTCTTCAGACTGGCAGACCCAGAGATCTGCACTCCTTCCAAAGGTCCTTTCCCCTTTTCCATCATTATCTGTTTAAAAGATGGGGCCCCCTGGACCCCCACACGACACATTTACTGGGCCAGGGCCAACCCCCACTTACAAAGATCTACACACAGGGCTCTGCCCTCCTCCATATTTCTGAAGAAAACCTAGACTATTGCAGAACCTAATCTCCTGCCATTTTCTCGCGCTCCTTCAATCTCTCCAAGTGAATATTTCATTAATTTCCATTTCATTACTTTAGTTTCATTTTTTTTTTAAATTATGTTGATATAAAAATCGGTTGTGTAGCTCTTCAGAAAATCTTTCAATCATCTGCCAAATTATATTTTGGAAGCCCTATGCTCTTTTCCTGGTTTTATTTCAAGAATTAGCGATAGTCTTCGTTGAAACATATACACTAGGAAGTTTCTGAACTTTTAATCTGTTTCTTTAAAGCATTCCTTTTATTAGAAGATGATTAAGATAATGCTTTGAAACAAGAAGATTGAAATCAGACAGAAATTTTTCGTTGTGGCTGAATTTTATCATCACTACTATCTAAAGCCTAAAACATTTACAACCCTGAAAGGTATAAATTTTCTGGATCTTGACATAAGAAGGAATGATTACATAATTATTTTATTTTACTTCATGTTGTTGAGACATTGGTATAAACATTCTTGTTAAAATTTGTATTTCAAAACTTGGATTTTCCTTTCCACTTTTTAATTATTTCATTTTTATTTTTATTTGCTGATTTCTTTTCTCACTTTAGCTTAAGAATTCTTTTCCTTTGGTTTTTAGTTTTGATTTTGGTGACTTTGCCATGATTTATATGGAAGACCTTCTTGTTACCTAACAATGGTTGGCATACATAGGAAAAATTGTTAATAGTCTCCTATTAGCTTTTTCTTAAATCTCTTAGCAGAATTTGTTTTTCTTATTATAAACGTAGACATACTTAAGGAAGAGATTACAAAACAAGAGAAGTTGACGAAGTATCATGAAATCTGAGAAATTTCTTTTTCATCAAAATTGTAATTATTTTGAGATTTCAATATTTTATTAAGATCTTTCAAAATTCTATTATCAGTCAAGAAAAGTTATTTTTAACCAAGTAAAGACACTTTACAACAAAGCACTTTTAACTCTGAAATTGTCATTCTGAACTCTTAAGGAGTTAATGATTCTCCCTATTTAAAAAGAGTTTTATTTTTCTAGAGTGTAATCCAAAAATATATTTAAAACTTAAAAGATAAGAGGTCTCATCATGAGCCTACTTACCATGATCATAGGGGAAAAATAGGCTGACATTACCAACACTGCTAAACAAACCAGGGTAATGGCTTATGATTGCAAACAATTATAAGACAAGGGGTCTCATCACGAGCCAGCTTGTTCAGTCCAATTATAACCAGTGAATGGCATTGTCAACTATCTGGCTACCAAACCAGGGCAATGGCTTTTAAGAATTAAAATATATATATATAAATGGATTTATCTCTAGGTAAATAATTCTTAAATAGATGAGATTCTAAATCATTCATGATTAAAAGGTAACCCTGTCGAGACTATAGATGTTTGCTGGCAGCAGTGGCTCTACCTGTGACAAATGAGTACATTTTAAAAAGCTAAGCTGTAAAGTGACCCCTGCTTTATCTCTACAACTAATTAAGGACTGATATGGAGTTATGAAATATTTTAATTTATGAGAAATTTCAAGAAAATTACAGTGAGATGATTATTGCTTTTATTCAGATTAATGAACCTAGTCAAGCATTCCAAGAATATTTTTCTCTTCTTTAATTATTTTTACTTTAATTTTGAGAAAATCTCATTCATATCAAACAGAGATAACTGGTTCTTCTCCCGTATGTCGCCAATTGTTGTACGATACAACAACCCCCCCCCCCCTCCCCCGCACTCCATTTTTAACTTGTTCACATCAAATGATAGGGACCCTTTCTATAAAAATTTTGGCTAAACATCTTTTACGATTTTTATTTAATTATCTTACGATTTTGTTAATTTTTCATTTTCTTTAGATTCTTGTTTTGATTGCTTAGTTGAAATCAATTTTTTAGAAGCTTCCTGTTGACGCTTGTTTCACCTCATTTGATCAAACGGTTTGTAAATAGCACTCCTTTGAAGTCTAATCAATTATGTTGCCTGGGTTAAAAAATGCGTAAAATGTACAATATTTCATTTTTTAAATTAAAATAGTGCAATAATGCATTTAGTTTATATATTAACCTGTAGCTAGTCACTACTAACATTTTTCATTTTTTTTACTTATGCAACCAAATAACGAAGCATCGGGATTTCTATAATTTACTTCAATTTTCAAATAAATTACTAATCTCAAAAAATCCGAAAAATCCAAAATGTCAAAGTGGCTGTAGCTTATTTAAGAAAATCATCATTTTAGATAAATTCATAATCTAATTTAAACATCATTAAAATGAAACCAAAAAAAAAAAAAACTAATTTTCAATGTTAAATTTTAAATTAATTAAATTAATTATTATATAATTAATTGATTAAATTAAAATTTAATATTAAATATATATATATATATATATATATATATATATATATAATAAAAAACAAAAAATAAAAAATTCATCGCATCAGAGGTTTTGATAATACACTACATCGCATCGGAAGTTTTAAAACCCCAATGACTCTCCTTCCCGATCTCCCGATGCGATGAGTTATAACTCATTTGCTTTATGTTTGTTTTAAATTCATGCAATGAGTTCTTAAATGCCGATGCGATGAAACTCATTTGATTATCCCTGATGCGATGAGTCATAACATGCCAATGCGATGAGTTCTTAAATGCCGATGCTATGAACTGATTTGTTTTATCCCCGATGCGATGAGTTAAAAAACTCATATCGCATCGGAAGTATCCATCGAAGCATCCTTTTAAAAAACCCGATGACCTTCATTTGTTTTATGCGATGTGATTAGGTTCATTTGTCTTATCCCCAATGCGATGAGTTATTAACGTTAATGGTAAGTCTTATAAGTTAGTGGTAAGGTAGGTTAGTTTTAGTATTTAGTATTTGTTAACATTAGTTTCTAGTTAGTGTAGTATCAGTATTAAGGTAAGTACTGTTAGTTAGTAGTGGTAGGTTAGTTTTAAATTAATATAGTATTAATTTAGTTTTAAATTTAAATATTTAAAATAATTAATTTAAATTAATTAAATTAATTAATATTTGAAATATAATTAATTTAATTAAATTTATTATTAATTAGATTAATTTTTTTATAAATAGTTAATTATATTTGTTAGTTAGATTAGTATTCATTAATAAATAGGTTATTAAATAATTAGTTTAAATCTATAATTAAAAATTAAATTAGGATTAACTATTAGATAATTACAATTTAATTTAGGATTAGAATTTTAACTAAAATTTTGATTTTTTTTAGCTAAGCAACAGAATTTCCAGATTTATATCAGATTTGACTTATCAACTTTGGAGGCCCATAAATTGAGTTTTACTTGGCCAAATGAGGCTAAGGACAACTCATTGGAAAGAGAAAATCAAGGAGAACATTTCTGAGGAGGTTTCACTAACAGATTTGGTCATTTATTGGGTCAAAAATCGGACGATCAAGCTCTGAGTTTCTAAAATAAAATCAATTTTTCTGAGTTTTGTTTTCTTCATTTTCATTTGCCCAGCCTCTTCTAATTGCAGATTCATGCATCAATAATATCCTTGGTTAATTAAAATCGTTATTATCATCAAATAAGAAGCTCAAATTTCTTTTTTATTTATTTAAATAGAATTTGATTGGATTTGTTTTAATGCTAGAAATAATATTTTGATTTTATTGTTGCATCTTAATTCATTTTAATTTCTTTTTGCGGGAAAAACAATAGAAGGGATATGGAGAAAAATATCTCAATCAATGAGAAAGCTCCAGCAATTAAAGATTAATATTTTTGAGCAAATAAAATTGGATTGGGTAGATTTTTCTTCAACAAACTCTCTTCTCAAAATACTTTTGGAAATATTAGAAATTGCAGATTGCAAAATGTAAAAAGGCTTGCTCTCCTATGCAATTCCAGACTTTTAAAAGCATTTCCGTAATAAGAATTTAGAGTTGTAGATGGGGAGGAGAGAAATTTTCAGATCTGAAAATTAATGAGGGTTTTTTCTTTATATATTGAATTATGTCTGATGGGCAGAGTTTGCATTTCTGCAGCTTTAGTTTTGAAAGCAGAAATTCAAGTAATGTAAAGTACTGTTAGAAACCAGGATCAGAGAAGCAGATTCAATTAACTAATATTTTTGGCATTTCTGTATCAAATACCAGTTTCATTTTTATGTTAATAAAATTGTTGTTTCATTTTATTCATGTTTATGCGTTTCTGTTGATATGGATAATTTGTCTCAAATTGTTATGTATCTCTGCTCTTATGAATTAAACTCTGATTTCTGAGTAACTATTTACTAAGAAATTTGTCTTATAAAACTGATTTATTAAATAGTCCACATATTATTGTTTAATTATTAGCTTGACTGATTTGAAAATCAATATCATTTTTGTGAATTTATTTCAGAGTGTTGTTGATTTATTATTTCAGTCAAATGGTCTCAATAGAATATGTTTTGGTACTCACAAATGTGAAATAATTGAATTTCTTTGTTACTTTGACTTTAATTAAAAGCCAGACATATTTAAATTCTCATCACTTAATTATCTTGCTCTTAGTTGGGTTAGATTTATATCTACCTAATTGAGATAGGATTTAGATTAGTCTCGTTTACTTGTATTATAGAATAAGTTTGCATTTAGATTAATTTCTACATTCATTTAAGTCCTCTTCTACAAGAGGCAAAATCTTAGTTGTGGTTTTGCTAAACTCAAATCAGCTTAAAGGTCATTCTCTTACCCGATCAACAAGAAGAATTGCTCTAATATCCCTGTCTATTGGTAGTTAGGGATACATCATTAACCAATGGAGATAGGGAAAAGGTAACTGGACCTAGTTAAACCATTCGGAGCCACTATCATAAACAGAAAAGGAGCTGTATTAAGGTCTGGACCAGGTGGCTATCCGCCAAAGTTGTTGCAGTGATTTTCGAGGCTTCAACAGAACCATGCAGAGACCGGGGAGGAAGAACCACAAATATATAATGACACAGACACATCAGATGATGATACTTTGATGGTAGACAGCTAAACACAAACATCAAAGAAAGTACCAAAAAAAGAACGAGACACCACTCCATCACCAATAATGGAGGAATTAATGAAATATATTACATCAGTTAAAGCTTCAACATATCACCACCCGCATAACCCAGCAAGACAAAAACCAACAAGGTGGAAACACATTACAAACAAGGACAACAACCCCTGGACGACACATACAGAGGTGCGATGATCCACTGACAACACATCAACACAAAATAACCACCAGAAACCGCTTCCATCTCAAGCGAGTGAGGCATCGACTAGATCGAGTGTTCACCTTTCTCTTGGATGGCTAGATGCACATGAATGGTACCAATGGAATAATTTTTTGATTAGATCTTATTATTTGTGTTCTTCTCATGTTTTGGGGATGAAACATGTTTAAAGGGGATGTGATATACCTAGGGTGATAATATAGGGTACAGAGGGAGGTACCCTATATTATCCCCCTAGGTATATTATTGTGGGAGGGCATGTATCCAAAGAACCAAATTCAAATGCTGTTATGCTGAAATTGATGAATGTGATGCATTTTCCTACTAAAATGGTGTGGAAGGGCACGTCTCGAATGGGAACCTACTTCGTGTTAATCCATATATAAAAACTAATTTAAAATGGGTATAATGCAACCAAAATAACTTAGAATATTTATTGTAACCTGTTATTGGAAATAGAAAGACCATTTTGCATCTTCCCATGTGATTGAAATCCATATCCGAACACTCTAGAAACTGAGATTCGTGCTGCAATTGTCCCACCGTCACAAAAGTTTAGAAAAAATAGCTAGTTTTAAATCACCGATATCCCCTCATCCGAATTGTGATTCGACCAATTTTTTTTTTTTGAAATTGGGTTATTTTCAAGAGAAGCTCAAATCTGAATTTTTTTTTTCTAAAATTCTGCACAAAAAATTCAAAAAATCATAGGACAACCTCCTTTCACAAATTGTCATTAGAAAAATTTCTGTAACTCAACTGATTTTAAATCAACAACATCTCTCTCATTCAGACTCCAACTCGATTGAATTTTTTTAATTTGGATATATTTTATCAAGGAATCCACATTTGTTATTTGGTTTTATAAATTTTGCATCAAAATGTTCAGAGCTTATCTGCAAACTTTCCATCCAAAAAATTCCTACAAAAAAAATATGAAAACTTCATTCTTTTCCTAAGAAAGTGTTTGATACCATTGATTCAGATCTTGTGGGGGAGGCCTTGCAGATCTAAAAAAATGAAATTCCAAGAAGAAAGAGGAGAAAAAATAGTAAAAAAAACCACAAATACAATTTGTTTATTAAAAAAAATAATAATTGTAAAGACTACATTGTTTTGGACAATCTTTCCTTTTACAAAACGTGACTTGTTACTTATAGTATTTTTAGTTACAATACCACAGGTAAATTAAATGGGTAGGTAAATACCATGGGTAGATTCCATGGGTGGATGAATATCATAGGTGGATAAATACCATGGGGAATGAATATTATGGGTATATTCCACTTTCCATTCAGATCAAGATAAAAAGGTGATGATGTGGAGTGCCACATGTGGACCAATTGGGTGCCACATGGTAGAGATGAACGACATGGCTAGAGATTTTAATGGCTTGAATTTAAATGTCCAATATATTTCAATTTCGGAGTCAGTTTTTGATAAATTTTATATCACTAGAAAGGTATTTCTGAGCAAGATGCAATAGTGGTGATAGTTTTTAGTTTCAAGGAGTTTGGAAAGAAATAAAAGTTTAAGAGCCCATTCCATGATATAACTATGGAGGTTGAGTCAATGATGGTAATACCTTTATCTACCCTTAGGATGTTCTATGGGGTGGATGTAGGGGTGTTACAAATAAAAATTAGAAATCATTTAACACTTGTGAAAATCTAATGGGAAGTGTAGGAAATCAAAATTATATTGAGAGGGGTTGGTGAATCAATATAATGATAAGTTTTACTTTTTAAAGATAGTCTAACATCATAAAACATCAATCTCATAAATTGAAAAAGTAACACAAGATATTCGTGGAAACCCTTACAGGATAAAACCAAAAATCTTATTTATATGAAATATATTTTAGGCACCAACCTACTATTACATCAATTCATAGGAACTATTATCACCAAATTGATATTGATTGGCTGCTCGTCAATCAAATCAATGTAACTCTTTCAAACCACTTCTAATTGAAGATTAGTCTCCTCAGTTTGAGAGGGATCTCTCCAAGGGGGTTTCTAATTTTGAATAATGATAGTATTAGATGGCTAACTCTATGGAATTATAACTTTTTTTGTATGATTGCAGGTTGAAAAATGAAGCCTTTCTACCATTGGGTTTATGGAGGCAACAACCAATAATCTTAGTGACAATGGTTCTTCACATGGAAGCTGAGGCAGATATATATTTTTAATAGAGATAAATCACACACATAACATAGGAAAACATAGTTATTTCACCACTAAAGGAAGTGAGAGCATAATATTATGAATTCTGAGTAATTAGAGATGAAATCTACTGCAAGTGATTAAACATAAAGATTTAGATCAATAACACATCAAATACCTCATGATAATGTCAGGTCTGGAAAGTATAATGTCACTTTGTATTACTGATAATGGTCAAAAACATACAAGCAGCAATTTAGTGTAATATTCTCCAACCCCTTGCTCTTCGATGCTTGTTCTATAAATAGACATTATTTACAATGTAGATGACCTGCATGGCTGGCTAGATCTTTGAATTCTACTCTGACAACTATCATAACTGAAACCACTAACTTAAAACAGAAAAATGACAGATATCTTTAAAGAAACAAACTCCTAATATGACTATATCTTCTATTTATTACATTCCTTTATCCTATCTCTGAAATAGTTACATAATGGTTACATAATGAATGTCACATGCTTGAAGGACACATGACCAAGTTCACCACCACTTTACATCTTTAAAGCACCCCTAGATCTGTGGAACATAACCCTTCTTTTTAGGAATGGATGACCTTCATCTTTAATGTTGTTTTGACTAATGAGATGGTTGCATGGCACTCCCTTTGAGTTTTCCGCTAATCAAGTCCAATGACATGCTGGAGGTCTCCAGTTGGAAAAATGAGCCGTTGAGATGCTCAAAATCCTTCAAAAATTACTCGCTATGAAAACATGGCAGTTTTAGACAGTTTCGTAGTGATTTTTAGTAGCGTAGGAAAAATGGCTTTTCCTTATATCTTTTGGATTTTTTTTCTGTTCCAACACCTTCATTATGTCATGAAACCTTGAAAACCATCAATTTCCCTCCATAAAACATGCCAAAACTACGTTTTAAAGAAAAAAATTACCTACAGGAATTTTCATAGTGTATTTCTAGCTTTAAGCCTTAGGTACGCTATGAAACTGTGCAAAAAACCAGAAAGTGTTTTTTTCAAGATTGTCTTCAAAAACAGTTCTCCTGTTGCAAAATTTGGGTTTTTTGCATGTTAAAAACCTCCTAAAACATATTCCATCTCAACTTATTACTCCTGTGGTGTTTCCTCCTCATTTACAATCAGTTGACTAATAGGTTCTTCTATGATTGTCATCTTCAATCCTTTCTTTTCCAATTCCACATGAATCAAATCCAATTGTTCCTAAAGATATTTCACTTTGTCCTTTAATTCCATGTTCCTGGATTGCAAGTGCAAGTTTATCTTTTTGATGTGTTTGACTTCTCCTCTTAGTTGTTGAGTCCACTTTATCAACTTTTCTGTATTGTCCAAGGTTTTTGAAACACTTGTGACTTGATCTTCCCAAATTTTCCTCATTTGTTAAAACTGAGCCTTCTTGGCTCTGTGTTTCTTTGCCTCTTGTTTCAATATTGATATCTCGTTACCTGCCTCTTTTAATTTCTCTTTAAGGGTTTCAATTTCTTATTTTTCAATAATTTTCTCTTTACCCTTTCTTTGTTTAATAACCAGTTTTTCTTTTGCCGGTGAAGACATATCTATGATGTATGTTGTATGGGCAACAACTTCATTTATTTTCTCAATCTATTTGATGCTTTCCATGAATTTTCTTGGATATCATTGGCTTCCTAGGTTGAAAAATGAAACCAGCATCATCACCTGCAAATTCTAGTTTCTTAGCAGTCTTACCTTTCTTAAGATTTCTTCCTCCATCTTCAATGCCTTTAGCTTGGACAATGGGATATTCTTCAATGTCAATTACATGCAATATATCCTCCAATTCTCATTTAGCCATGATCTGTCTCCTAGTGACTCTTATGCTGCCTTCTTTACTGACTGTCTGCTTCTGTTTTGCAGGTGCTATTTTAGATGTGTCAATATTCTACAAAGGTTTTGACTCCATGTTCACTGGCTCTGGAGGAGATGATCTATTCCCTTCTTCAACTTCCTCTGCCACAACTGGTGATGAAATGTTTCTAGGTTTGGAGGCTTTCTTAGGAGTGACAACATCAATTTCATAACCACTCATGAACAAGAAGGAATTCCAATCTCTGTCTAATCTCTTCAATTCCTCTAACACAAATAGATTAATCAAACCATGATGAAAAACAAAATTTTCATTTCCCTCTATTTTGATTTGAACTTTATCTAACATTTTACTTAGACTTCTGTATAAATAAAAAGGCAAGTAAAGTGAACTCTTACCCATAAAATGTAGCATAAGCCTGAGATGATAGGAATAGACCACGTGAAATGTTCCTTCATAGGTAAAATACTTATGGATGATCATTAATAGCTTTGAATAATTTTCCTTCATGAAAATCCTAGGTGATCTAAAATGTGAGAACTTCTTATTTCTAATACAGAGATGGATTGTAGGGGCATTTACAAGATATGTCACCTTTCAAAGAAAGGATGAGATCCCGAAGCTTTTTGGCCCTTTATAGACTCTTCCTAAAGAAATAATAGAAGAAATCACTAACGATATGGAAATAAAACTACTTGTTTGTTGGTGCAAGGTATTCATTATCCATCAAATTATGTGTGCAAACTATTTAATGTGTTTTGAAATTGGAAAAAAATGCTTTTGGTTAATTTATGAGTCTTTTTGTGTGTAGGAGGCTTATTTCTTTTTATTGTTTAACATCTTTAACTCTGATAAAACACAACAAATAAATCACATAATATAACACAGCATATGATAAGGCAGTTCACCCCTCCTCGGCTACATCTGTCGAGTCCAAGGCCCCCAAATGGGTATGTCCTCGCTCTTATTATGCTCAAAATTAGTTATACAGTGTGAAGAAATCCTAAACATGAAAAAATAGCTGTAGAAATGAGTTCAGAACTAAAAACAGTAAAGGTAGGCTTTTGTTTCACCTCCAAAGGTTAACCATAGCCCAATACAGCTCCAACACTCCCTAGGCCCTGATGGCTTTCCAAGATTCTCTGCTGAAAAAGTACCTGAAGATGATCTCTGTTGCCTCTGCAACCTGCACCATTGGCTTTGTAATTCTAAAATTACCCAAAATCAAAAAACAATTCGCTCAGAAAGGATCTCCCATCTGAAAGATATGACCCAAATAGTATTTTGTCCAATGTTAGGCAAGAACCCCACAAAAGGTGGGCCAAATTTAGTTAACTGCAGATAACATTTAGTATTCCACCGAATTTGGTTGAACTACGCCCAAATTTGGTGCGTGGTCTTTAAGGCATTAAATGCTATGTTTCGTGCGGTCACATGTTACCGCACACATCGCATTATATGTGGAGCCAATGGTTAGATTAACCGTGGCATTAACTATCCACTGGAACTGCCGCCTTGAAACATGTGAACACCGTCGTTTGATAACTGTCACATCTGGAGCCTCCTTTTTCATAACTTTGGTCACATGATGTGGTTTACGTGGGTGGCAACTAAGTTAATTGCCCACGGTTTGGAAGGCCTTAAGGCCATGGTTTCAGCGGCTAGTCATGTTGAATGAGGGGGCTAGCCCCTTTAAACCTCCGCTCACCAATACATAAACAATGCCACGTAACCTTTGTAATTTGACATGTGAATTTAACCTTTGATTTTTCTTTCATTTGGGTTTTTAAATAATTTGAATTTAAATAAATGTGTGGAATTAATTTTTTTAATAAGGTTTAATATTTAATAAATATATATATATATATATATATATATATATATATATATATATATATATATATATATATGATTTTAAAAACCATACAAAACATTAATATATATATATATAATTTAATTTATTAATTTAACCTTAATTAAAATAAAATAATTTTCCAACACATAAATTTATGAATTCCCATTCAACATTGGAGGTTATTGGCGGTTTCACTTCAACATTGAATGTGCAATAACTTCTTCATACGGTAATGGATTTGAGTGTCATTTATAGCATTGGGATCGTATTGTCGAGGCCTATCTGATCGCTCAGGTTCCAACCAATTTTGAGCAATTCCAATTTTGAGCATTTTTACAACTTAGAACATGATCACTTGATCACACCTCCCAAATGGGAAGCTTTTGGACCCACAAAATCTCTCTCATTACAGAAAATGAAGATGAGGAGACTGATTCTCCACTCTTCCAACTTTGAACCACTGAAATCTTCCTGACTTCATCAAATTGAGCTTCTCATGAAAAGATAAATTGTCTCTTGAATTCACTGACTGGTCGTTGCTAAAACGGATTGAGTCATGATGCAAATTCTTAAAATTTGTAGAAAAGCAACTATAATTTGTAGAAAGAATATTGTTTCTACTATGGCCAAGCTTCAAAGAAGACTGAAAATGAGATTCACCTTGCCAACTGTTCACATGGTGAATTTTTGCTAAATAAACTCTGTACTTGTTTCGATTCCCGACCAAGTTTTCTCACCATACAAATCTTCCATTCTGAAACCAACATTTACCCATGTTGAAATGTGTGCCCTCTTTTCTTGCATTCCTTTCCATCTCATGGACTCTTGCATTGCTACGTGCTAACACTTCATATTCTGCACTGATCGACACCAAAGGTACCTTGTGCAACATAATGCCACCTTCTTTCGAAGATGAACTGTTATGAGACTGAGACATATCATTAGCAATATCATGAAAAGGTAAATGTAAAAAATCTTGTCGTTTCAACATCAACAAAGTCAGATTTTGACTTTCTTTAACTAGCCTTTTCAATTGACCTGCATGGATTAAAGAAGATTCTAGATTCTTCTTATGTGCTCTCACAATGTACTCTTTTCCATCCTTGAACAAGTGATACTTATTCTCATGGCGATAGAAGATTTCCTTTCTGTCATATAAATATGGACTACCCAACACAACACCTGTTATGTCAAGCGGTACTACATCCAGTTCAACCCAATCAACATACTGAGTTGTTATGGCGAAGCGCAAGATGCACTTTCTTGAGACCTGTAAGTTTGCATCCTTGGATATCCACCCAAGTGGATAAGGCTTTGGATGTGGAATTCTCTCAAGTTTCAGCTGTTTGACCAAGTCTTCTAATATGAGATTAGCTTGAGACCCACTGTCAAAAAGTGTGTCTATCTTTGTGTGGTTTGAGATTATCCTCACATGAAATAGTTCTATCCTCCTCTTTTCATCTTGAGTTTCTTTGTGATAGTTTAATGAGCTAGAACTGGGATTTGATTCTTGTGCAACCTCTTTCCCTTTGATGTTATTTAATACCATGGCGATACTTTTTGTCTCATCAGCTGATTCAGACCCTAAGTCCTTTTCAACAGTTGCTACACTTTTCCTCTTTTCTTTGGTCCTGTCTTTGTTTTTATATTTCTCTGGTTTGAGCTCAGGATGAAGCTTCCAACAGTGGTCTTCATCATGGCTTGTTTTTGAACTGTTCTTGCAAAAGAATTTACCTTTTTCCTTTCTATAATTTGCAACCCTTTTTCTTCCCTTGCTTTTAAAATCACTATCCTCATTCAGTGCATCAAAAGTGTTTTTCCCTCTAGCCTCTAAATGCGTAGCTTGTACACAAACTTCATCTAGACTAGTAGGATTAAACATAAGAATATTGTGTTGAAGGTAACTGTGCAAACCACCTATGTACTTTAGCAAAGTATCTTGGCTTTGTAAATATACCCGAAGTAAGAGTGCTCTTCTCCTAAATTCCTGGGTACATTCTGTCCCTTAAGCTGTCTAAATTTTTTCTAGTTCATTATTTCCTTCTGAAGGTGAGCAAGAGGATAAATTTTTTTCTTGATAGTAGTAATAAACTCAGTCCATGATAAATAAATATTACCATGTTTCTTGATTTCCTCCCTGGTTTTGGCATCCCACCAAAGCAATGCTGCGCCATCCATCCTTAGTGAGGATAATTTTATTTTGGTGTCATCATCATGCAGATTTTGAATCCTTAAATAGACCTCCAGTTCTCCAGTTGTCTGATCCAATTATCTAATTTCTCTGCATTAACATCACCATTAAAAATTGACAATTCAAATTTTACATCAAGCTTTAACAAAGGATTTTTACCAGTTGTTTTTTACTTATGTGACTGATTTTCTGAAGTTGAAGAGGATTACGTTGAGGAAGAGGATGAAGATGGAGATGGTGGTTCACCATTTCCTCCATTCCCCTTCTTTGACTTATCATTGTCCTTCTTTCCTCCTGAAGAATCTCCTCCTTCTCTTTGGTTTTTAGACCCTTCTCCAGCAATTCTATCATTTCTTTCTTGATATAGGATCCTTACCATTTCAGTCATATCCAAGAAAGCTTTCTGAAATACCCTTTCTTCTTCCGTGGGATCCATCTCTTCATGAGCTTCACCTTCTCTTGAAGACATGCTTGTAGCTGACTCTAAGGCTATTTAGGGTGAGATAGAAGGTGGAGATAATGGCACCCTAGCCCTCCTTGGTTGAGGATTATCTTTTTCTCTAACCAATTTTCCTTCCCTTCTTTTAAGTCTAAGCCTAGTAAGCATCAAACTTGCAAAACAGTAAAATAATTCTTTGCACACAAATCAATACTCAATACAAGTTTTGAGTTCAACCTACTCTAATATCAATCTGATCTGAAATGTGAGAACTTCTTATTTCTAATACAGAGATGGACTGTAGGGGCATTTATAGGATATGTCACCTTTCAAAGAAAGGATGACATCCCAAAGATTTCTGGCCCTTTACAAACTCTTCCTAAAGAAATAATAGAAATAATCAATATTGATATGGAAATGAAACTACTTGTTTGCTGGTGCAAGGTATTCATTATCCATAAAATTATGTGTGAAAACTGTTTAATGTGTTTTGCAATTGGAACAAAATGCTTTTTGGTGATTTTATGAGTCTTTTTATGTGTAGGAGGCTTATTTATTTTTACTTTTTAACATCTTTAACTCTGATAAAACACAAAAATAAATCACAGAATATAACACAGCATATGATAAGGCAGTTCACCCCTCCTCGGCTACATCTGTCGGGTCCAAGGCCCCAAAATGGGCATGTCCTTGCTCTTATTATGCTCAAAATTAGTTATACAGTGTGAAGAAATCCTAAATAGGAAAAAATAGCTGTAGAAATGAGTTCAGAACACTGAAAACAATAAATTTAGGCTTTTGTTTCACCTCCAAAGGTTAACCATAGCCCAATACAGCTCCAACACTCCCTAGGCCCTGATGGCTCTCCAAGCTTCTCTGCTGAAAAAGTACCTGAAGATGATCTTTGTTGCCTCTAAAACCTGCACCATTGGCTCTAGAATGCTCAAACTACCCAAAATAAAAATTAAAAAAATCACTTAGAAAGGATCCCCATCTGAAAGATATGGCCCAAACAGTATTTTGCCCAATGTTAGGCAAAAATCCCACAAAAGGTGGGCCAACTTTAGTTAACTGCAGATAACATTTAGCAGTCTAGCGAATTTGGTTTAACTACGCCAAAATTTGGCATGTGGTCTTTAAGGCATTAAATGATATGTTTCGTGCGGTCACATGTTACTGAACACATCGCATTATATGTGGAGTCAACGGTTAGATTAACAGTGGCATTAACTATCCACTGGAACCGCCACCTTGAAACATGTGAACACCGCCATTTGATAACCGTCGTTTGATAACCGTCACGTCTGGAGCCTCTGTTTTTGTAACTATGGTCACATGATGTGGTTTACGTGGGTGGCAGTTAAGTTAATTGCTCGCAGTTTGGAAGGCCTTAAGGCCATGGTTTCAGCAACTATTCACGTTGAATGGCGGGCTGGTTTCAACAGCTATTCACGTTGAATGGCGGGCTAGCCCGAAGGGCTAGCCCCTTTAAACTTCCACTCACCAATACATAAAAAATGCCACGTAACCTTTGTAATTTTACATGTGAATTTAACCTTTGATTTTTCTTTCATTTGGGTTTTTAAATAATTTGAATTTAAATAAATGTGTGGAATTAAATTTTTTAATAAGGTTTATATATATATATATATATATATATATATATATATATATATATATATATATATATATATATATATATATATATATATATATATATATATATATATATATATATATATAGATATATATAGATAGATATATATATATGATTTTAAAAACCATACAAAACATTAATATATATAGAATTTAATTTATTAATTTAACCTTAATTAAAATAAAATAATTTTCCAACACATAAATTTATAAATTCCCATTCAACATTGGAGGTTATTGGCAGTTTCACTTCAGCATTCAGAGTGAAATAACTTCTTCATACGGTAACAGATTTGAGTCTCGTTCACGGTGTTGTGATCATATTGTCGAGGCCTATCTGGTCACTCAGGTTCCAACCAATTTTGAGCATTTTTACAACTTAGAACATGATCACCTAATCACTAGGAATATCACTAGGAATAGCATTTTTCAAGTCAATTTCACTGTGTTCTGGTTTGATGAACTCTTTCTAGTCCTGCATTGTGAATTTGATGCCTTTAAACCATTATTTTCCTCCTCTAGGGATTCCTGTTGCTGATGAGATGGTCTTTGTTGTCAGTGTAAGGTTTAGAATTCCAACTTTTGAAGTTGTTCCTATGAAGTTGTTAGCAAAATCCTTGGAAAAATCTAAATGAAAGCCCTGCAAACTATGACAGAATTGCAGGTAGCAAATTATTCTGAAAACCTCCATGGCAGTTGGATATTCATTGTGCAAATTCATGTCCATGGGCTCATACCTGTGGCAATGACCACCTTTGTTTATTTTCCTTATTGCAGCCATGGGTGCTTTATATCTTCACGACCTCGCTTTCTTGATGACACCTGCAAAGTTTAAAACTTCCAGCAACTTGCTTGGCTCGATGAAGTAGCTCTCTAGAGATCGAATTTTATTCAAAGATAAATTTCAGTATGAAAAATGCTAGTTGGGGTAAAGTTTTTATGGTTTAACTGACAACTCATACTTTAATCATGACACATACATGCCAAAAAGGATAATGATGACCTCAAACATGGCTATGTACCTTTGAATTAACCATAACAGACTCGAATGACCTCCACCTTAACTCCTCCTATCATAGAATGACACTTCATATCAAATTTGACAAGACAGGTTAGAAAACAAATTTTCATAGCATAGTTAGTTTACCCTTTGACAGATTCACTACGAAACTATTAGGCAGTTTCGTAGCGAAAGCTGTTGTTTTACTGTATAAAATGCTACGAAAATTTGAGAAACTAAAAAAAGTGCCTTTTTTTATTTTAAATTCATGGGGAATTAAAACTTACACCAAATGAGGATTGATTTGACATGAAATGACATAAATGGAGGTGACCATGGAACTTAGGATAGGCTAAAAATAAAAAAAAATGAAATTTTCCTAAACCAACTTGAAATGGTTAAGGAGAGCTTATCATTTTGATGAGTGAACTATATGAACATGTCATGTAATGTTTCACAACTATATGAGTGATAACATGAACTAACCTACAAGAGCCAACAATTCCCTCTACTTCTTTGTAGGAACCACGAACCAAAGGAACTACTCCATTCTACTACTTTCCAGGAGCCAACCTGTACGAGACACCAATCCCCTTTGTTTCTTTGTAGGAAATAACCTATAGGAGACACTAATACCCTTTGTTTCTTTGTAGGAACTAGGTTATAGGAGACAAAAATCACATCTACTTCTTTTAGGCACCAACCTATAGGAGACACCAATCCCCTCTACTATTTTTCAGACACCAACCTACAAGAGACACCAATGCCTTTTACTAATTTGTAGGCACCAACATAAAAGAGACACAAATCCCCTTTTGTTCTTTGTAGACACCAACCTACTGAAATAATTTTTCTTACCTCTTCATAATGTTTGTTAATTGATTTATACGTTCACCAAGTCTTTTGTTTAGTTGCTTCTTCCTTCACCTCATCTACTTGATTATTCTTCCTTCATCGGATCCACTTCTCCCTAAATTTGTTTCTTTTGGCTTCTTCTAAAGAAAAAATTGCACAAAATTGCACATATTCAATTTTGCAAATCTAGTTTTCAAATTTCTACCAGAAGTACCCAAAGGTCTATTTTTTCTCTCCTCTATTTTATAGTTTGAAACATCATAAAATGAAATTTATAGAAAAAATTCCAATATGACATATTTGAAGCATTCTTCAAGTGAATTCAAGAACACTAAATAATTCAAATCATATATCTAAAATTATAGTGAAAAAATATCTAAAGTATATATTACAAGGACCTTCATATATCTTTTGTATCTCCTCTAGATATCTTACAATCCGAAACATGAACAAAATTCCAATCTAACCAATTTCAAGCATGTTTTAGGAGCAATCAAGAGTACCGATTTCCTTAGAACATATATTCGAAATTATAATAAAGCAAGGAGTGTTGATTCTACGATAGGAACCTTGATATTTCCTTTATTTCCTCCAAATTTCACAATCTAAAACATCACGAAATTAAAGATACAATGAAAATAAAAAGCTAAAATATTTGAAGAAGATTTTACGAGCATTCGGGAAACCAAAATTCCTCAAAGCATATTTACAAAATTGTAGATAATAAAGGACTAAAATTTTAACAAAATGTACATGAAGGTATTCTACCTACATCCTCCAAGTTTCACATTCTGAACCATCCTTTAAACTCTTAATGTGTGAAAAAAAACCTTTTGCAATAGTTTTTCGCGTGTGAAAAAATTCGAAAGACTTAATATCCTTCCACTCAATTAGTAACTATGAATTTCAAATAGTTTAATCAAGTTGAATATCAAGCCACCATCTGAAAAATAAATAAAGGCATGGAAATAAATTTATAATGAGAGGTACTAGGTCCACATCCAAAACAAACTAGAAATGCTTCAAGTAGTCATTGGAAAATAGCCTCAAGGTGCAAGTGCTACTGTAGCTGCAAGCAATAGGAAAATATGAACTAGGTTTAGAAACTATGCTACATATGGCTAATGGGGATGATATGTTGGAATTATGGTTTGTATGGTACCAACTAGCTGATGTTGGCATCAGTTTCATGATGGTAGATAGCTCAAGTTGGAATTGATGTCAACCCTATGTAGCCTAGCTGATGTGTTGATGCCATTATTATAGCGTGGTTATTGCTGGTTGAGTTTGCATTGAGATGGTTATGTTGGCATTGATGTCAACTCTTGATTTGAGCCTTTGATGATGTAGCTTGATGGTAATGTGGTGTTCATGGAGGCATTTCCTTATGTTGGCTTTTGTTGGCATGTTTTTTCATTGATGTTGATCCTACTGTGATGATCATTGCATGGTTTGCATGCAAATATTCTAATTTTAGTGGTGGTTTCTCATGTGATAATGGTGTTCATTACCTAGTGCATGATTGACCTAGTGTACGAACAAGAGGTGACTTTGTGTTTTCACTTGATGAGGATGTTGCTGAGGTGTGACATTGTGTTGCAGTGGTGATTATAGGTCAATAAAACTGTATAAATTACACCAATGGATTCAATCCAATCATGCAATATACTAAAAAACGTTAATAAATCCTTCCATAATATTTTCAGAATATAAAACACGATTGCTTAATCACATGAAAGCAATAGAAATAAGTAAATCAATCACACAACACAAGATTTTCGTGGGAAAAGAAACTGCTCAAAACCCCTCCATATTTATTGTATAATCAACCAAGGAATCATGAAACAATACAATTCATGTGTGCTCACCACAACCTCATACACTCTACCAATTTCTTCACACTGATCTAGACAAAATTGGACAAACATATAGCCAATTTCTTGCCTGCTCTTAGCGTGCCTTTCTCACGCAATCTATAGAGAAATAAACCCCTATTAAATAGGAAATTCAACCTTCCTTGATTGCATAATACATCTTGGGCTTCCTATTGTTATTCATTAGTATTTTTGCCTGTTATTATGACTATATTCCTTGTCTAGGTTTTCTAGAAACCAATTTCAAATATGTCAGTTTGTCATGTAGAAATCCCCTCAAAAAAAAATTTGTCTTCTTACCCCTCTCTTGCGTACTGAGGTGGAAGTGTTCTTCAGTTTTCAGTCCTGCCCTAAATCAGCAAACCTTCCCTGTCTATAGCTTTTATAAGCTTTGTTTTGATGCTATCAAAGTCCCCTGTTTTCATATAACTAACTGTCCAACATTAGACAAAGTGTCTACCCTTTCTCACTGATCATTTTGTCATATGATAGCCCACTCATGCCTAAGAAAATATTAAGAATCTATGACAAAATCTGTAGGTCTAGGTGGTGGTGTTTAGGGAAAATTCCTGGACAAAACTGTCTTAAACCAAAAACCTTGTTTTCAACATCAATTAGCCATCATTTTCTTCCCATCCTGCAAAACAACACCCTGTTCTACCCTTAGGTCATACACCACTAAATAGTTGCTTTGTTTCATTTTAGAAAAGCTCATAAATACTCATTCCAGGAAAAGAGTAGAATTCTACAATTTCATGAATGAAGAAACTGATCAGTTCAAGCATGATTTTATGATACATCAAAAAGCACTCCACAAAATAATAGACATCTACCAAATGCTTCTCTGCAGGGGTGTATTGAGTGATGATAGTATCCTAAATGGGAGAAAAGGAGCAAATTCAAACAAGTTTCTCATGTTGTGGCAATTTTCCATCATAAATCAGATAAAGTTCAGTTATTGAGGAAAGAAAACATACATGGGTTCAAATCCAAAGTTGCCTAAAAACAATGGTCATTCATCGAGACAAATGAATACAAATGACTAAGTGATACTTATCATCACCGCTCCATGATTAACTCAAAGGTATTGCAGCATAATATCTTCAAAAGGTGACCTAGCCCTGCAAATCACTCTTTTTAGGCAAGAGAGACAGTCTTGATAGAAACAAGTCTACAACAATTAAGCATCATCATGAAGGCATAAGAGGACAACTGCTTCTTATGTTTTACCTTGAACCTGGACTTTGAAAATCAGTCAAAGGAAAATTCACTACACCTTATGAAAACATAGTCAAGGAAAAGGAGTTATCTGAAAAATACACACAGTGAGCAGTTACCATTTGCAAGTCACCTTGTTTTCTCCTAGGTTTCACAGTGATATGGTGCAAAAGGGACATATATTACAGACAAGGTTTCATAAAGGAAGAGGATAGTTTGTCTGAAGGACTTCATAAGTGATAAGTAAAAGATCACAGTTTTCTTATTATGCCCTTTTCAAATGAACAAAGAAGGACACAGTACTTGATGAAAGAAGACTTTTTGTGTTTCATAGTGCCTCCTTTAGTCATGAGCATATGACAAAAAGCACACATTTGAAAGCCTCCTTCATGACAAGTAGAGGGCCTACACCGTGGATTTGACTAACCTAAGTGGTTGCATTTTCTTGACCTCTTTCATAATAATCAGAGGATAAAAAAATAGCCAAAATTCCTCCTCCAAAAGATGAGAAGAGGGCATAACACACTTTGTTTAAATCCCTCCTTTAAAATAAGCAAAAAGACAATACAAGCCACGAGTTGAGCCTAGGGCCAGTTTTGTTTCAAAATTAGTTTCTGACCAAACAGAGATGATATTCACAAAATTGAGAGATTTTTTTTTCCATCATAGGTTCAAGAATACAAACCTCCTTCCCTTTCTCCACAGGTATAATGGTTTTTGAGAAATGTAAAAAATACATGTCTCTCGAGAGAATTTCTGCACGGCTGGAACCAGCATTCACCATTTTTTACCAGTGTTGGGAAAATAAATCTTTGGAAAAAAAAATGGAAACCAAATGAAAAAAATCAAACACATTTGGAAATTATACTTCCATATATTTCCAATGAGCTATCATGAGCTCAATTTGGAATTGAGGAATGCATCCAACAGTGGCCTACAAATAGCACTATACATTTCTGCACCAGGATTCACCATTTTTTAATAGTGTTGGGACAATCAATGTTTTAACAACCAAATGAACACAAAATGACAAAAATAAAGCATATTTGAAAAGTATACTTCTCTAGCTTTCCAACGAGCCATCCCGGGCCCAATTTTGACACCAGGAAGGCTTCTAAAACTTGCTGCAAAGAGACGCGACGCGCATGGAAAAGGACGTGACGCGCCTGTAAGCACTCCGAGTGTAATTATCTAAAGGACGCGACACGCCTGTGTGAAAGGGTGTAGAACCATTCAAAAGACTTAAAAAAGAGCTAGAATTCAGAATTTCTGCATAGACTTGGTTTTTCAGCACAGCAAGGAGGTTGTGAAGGTATTTTTCCATTTTTCCCTCCTTAGTTTTTCTTAATTCATAAGAGTGTTTTGAAAAACCAAATCTAAGGAAAAAGATAGTGTTAGAAGAAGGGAAACCTATTTCAGTTTGAAAAACCTAATTTTATAAGTAGGTAAAGGAAACATATAACCAAGATGCCTCCAAATAAGGGAAAGTCTAAGAAGGCTGGTAAACACAAATATATTTATCGAATTTCATAATATTGCTGCCAATGAATGGTTTGGCTTCTGTATTGAGAGTATCGGTACCATGATACTTTGCTCATCTGCATTAATGTTGGTTCTACTCCCAAAAAGCCTCATACAACCTGAATTTGTGGGGTTTTCCCTCTCATATAGTCTTGCACTCAGTGGTTGTTTTTTATCCCTAGTGTACTGCATCTATTATATTGAGCAAAGCATGGTAGAAGTAGAAAGAATATTGCAATATTGTAGGATTCCAAGCGAAGATCCACTCGTACTGAAAAATAAGAACCCTAAAATTGAAAAAGGTTGGCCAATCCAAGGAAGCATTTCTGTGGAATATTTGCAGTTAATATACCTCCCAAATGCACCACTTTTATTAAAGGATGTTACATTCTCTGTTAATGGAGGGGAAAAACTTGGAGTAGTGGGAAGGACAAGCAGTGGAAAATATTCTCTTGTCTTGGCTCTTTTTTGAATAGTTGAGGTTGCTGCAAGAAAAATAATCATTGATGGGATATATATTAGTATGGTTGGCCTAAATGTATTGCGGTTGAAGCTCAGCATCATTCCTCAAGAACCAACTCTATTTGAAGGAACAATCAAACATAACTTAGCAGCCCTCAACAGAGTAGTGAACATGAGCATAGTGGTACCAAAAAAATAGTGAGCATGGAGACAACCCACATATATCTAGTGATGATAGTACTCAAGAGATGGATGGGGACAGTCAAGATAACAACAGCCCATATAAAGAGCATGAAAGGAATGAGCATGGTGTAATCATGAAACAAAAAGAGGAAAACAGTCCCAAAAATAGTCCTAAGGGAAGCCAAGAACAAATCAAGGACAATGAAATGAGTAATGATGGATCAAAAGAAGACAGTAAAAACATAGAGCATGAAGAGAGTTCTCAAAAGAATGTGCTCGCTGCCTCTCCTAGGCAAGGGGCCACGACTTTTTCTCCAGAAGTGGTGAACCCTAAAAACACTAAATCTACAAAGAAGAAGACTTTTCAAGCTGTAACTCAAAATGTTACTAGAGCACTCTAGAGTAGAGGCAAGTTGCCCAAGCAGCCTATCATTGAAGTGCCAAAGAAGACAAGGGAAAAGAAGGCCATTCAAAGCAAAGGTAAGGAAAAAGTAGCACAGCATGAGAGTAGCCATGAACAAGAGCAAAGAAAAGGTTGAACAACAGGAGAGTAGGCATGAGCAGGAAAGGGAATTTTACCTCATAAAAATAAAAATTTGGAGACAAATTAGACAAGGCAAACAAAGATTTGGGTTTCCAAAGAAAAATGACCGGGCATTATAAGAAGTTGAATCAGATTGCCCAAGAAAAGCTCAAAACTGCCCAAAGGAGGCACCTGGTGAAAAAAGGGGAAAAGGATATATCTAGGCTTGGAATCTTGGCTTCAAATTCCTTTCATGCTTCTAGAAACCCATAAGGGGTTTGCTCACCAAAATTGAGCAATTTTCGACATGATCTTGTTTTTTGTGATTATTAGGCCTAATTGCACATTTTTCGAGGCACTGCCATGTTTCCTAGGAGCTTCCTCAGCTCATGAAAGTTATTTTTTTGGATGTATTAAATTTAAGGGAGTATACTCAGAAATTTTCAGAATAAATGAAGCTGTTTTGGTCCCTCAAAAGGCCAAAAATAGTCATTTTCAACATTTTCCCCCTTATATCAGCAGGTGCTACACTCCTGGGTTTTTTTTCTCGTTCCACTTTTTGACAAACTTTCCGGAATCCGTTTGGAAAAAATCAAGTAGTTCCAAAAAATAGACATCTAGGGATTTCCAACGAGCCATCACAGGCCTCGTTTCAACATCGGGAAGTCCCTCAAAAATCCTCTGTAAAACATAATTTGTTTCTGGTGCTACGCTCCTGTAGGATATTGCTGAAAAGGCAGTTTTCTGAAGGTGGCCATCGAAATGTGTGTTAAGCTATTTTTAACTCTATTTCAGAGATTAAAAGTCAATTTTCTTAATATTTTTAGTTTAAATAGGTATTTTTCAAGATATTTTGTGACTTGGGCTTTGCAAAGCCTCAAGGACAAAATAGGATATTTGTTTTTGGCCAATGGTCTTCTAGTTGCTCTAGGTGGGTTTGCTCCTCTTTGGCCTATCTAATCAAAGAGGATTCATTGTAACCAGAGGGAGAACTTGAGTCATAGAGAGCAATACATAGCATTATGAGATTTGAAGAAATACTTGTCTTATGAAGTGGATGATCTCATGCTTGACTTTGATGGTGGAGGAGGATTGTATGTAGGATTCCATGACTTGGTGAATGGTATTGTGTTCCTTATCTGTCATGTTTTCTTAGTTTATCATACATGTTTTCATGCTTCTTTCTTGTTGTAGTTCAGTAAAGAATAAGTTTAATATATGCCCATGGAGGCACCTCAAATTTCCTGATTCATTGCAACTTAAATGTTTTCATCTTTCTTGGTTATGTCAAAGAATTCTTAATTGCTCTTTGGTACCCTAAGAACTTGTTATCAGTTTCATAAATGGTTATTATGTATGATGCCTAGTATGATTCATGGTATGCCCTGCTTACTCATAGCTAATCAAAACTCCATTTCTGAAATCTCTCTCTGAATTAATGGTTGTTTTAGTTAAGTCAAAGAGGTCTTGTTTTGATCTTGCCCTTTGTCCATGCTTTGAAGTGTTATTTCAAAGTTCCCGATAGCTCAAGATATGATGTTTAGGAGTTCCCTCTTCATAGATTGAGATGTTTGTTTATCTTATTTGTTTTCCCAAAAGTCTGAAGGTGATTTTCCCAAAGTTAGAGGGTCTTATACTTCTATGTATCACTGGATTGTTTATTTTCTGCATCTATTCATTCATAGAGATTAATGGTCAACCCTAACTCATGAATGCTTTTTGTTTAAATATTTATTCTTAAAACATCTTTTTCCTTCACAAAATTAATGTCCATCTCATTTCACTTTCACCCAAAGAATATATTTACCTCGACCAAATCGGCCTTGCAGTAATACCTTGTCCATCATTAAGACAATCTTGACCTCATCTGACCCCATAGCCCAATTGATTCGACAAATTCTTTCTCTATTTTTGTCCTTTTGATTAGTTCCCATAAAAAACCCAAAAAAAAATAAAACATAATTAACAACTAGCCTAAAATCAAATATACAGAAGCAAACAAGTTTATATCCTTTGCATAATAGAGAGAGCCCTCTCTGAGTCCGGGAAGGTTAGGTCCTAGGGCTCCAAAGCTTGGTCTGATGTTACCTTGTCATTTGGTTTACCAATATGAAAAATTACGAGACTCCAACATAATGGCGATCACGGTGGGACTTTGAGTCAAAACATCCTAGGTATCCCTTAGGACCTCTCAAGATCTCAGTCAAACTTAGAAAACTTAAGTGTTGTCATAAGAGTAGAAAATAGCTCTTTCACCATCTTAGCAAAACGATGATTCAGCTATATAACACTCTTACAAAGCTTAGGGCTACATAAATAAACTTAGAAAAACCCCAAAACATCCTTAGATTGGTTTTTTGTCAATATTGGTGGTGGACCATACACATATACCCTCAAAACAACTAAAAACATCCACCTGGCGACTCCACTAGCCTCCAGTAGGCCTATTACTCCACTAGTCCTTATAAAATCTCCTGGGAATGCATTGAGCAATCCCAATCATGCTGATGGTGGATAGAAAAGTTTAAATCTTCCACCTGGCAACTCCACAACCCTCATTAGACCAAAAGACTCCACTGTTAAAGAAATTTAGACTAGTTGAAAAGACATAGTGATCCTTTTTTATTAACAAGGATGGATCCAAGGATACAAAAGAGATATCCTCCGATGAATAGAGAACATATACCTGGATTCCCACACAAAATTCCTGAAATAAATTGGATGAAAAACATACCTATCTTTCGAGATGAAAAGGTTGATGACCCCTTGTCACACCTCATAAAATTTCATATACACATATGGAGGTTAAAGGTTGAATGGCATTAGGACTGCCTCATGAAAATGTTTATGGGAACATTAGAAGATAAAGGGAGAAATTGGTATGAAAGGCTAGAACTTGGAATCTTGTTTTCTTTGAACGATTTCCACAAATTATTTTATAAACACTATATAGGGCATTGTCCATCTCTATCATTAGCTGAAAATTGTTGTGATCAATTTGAAGACCTCATACAACACCTTGTGAAAATTGATGGAGACTTAGGAAATTGGCATCCTGAGGATCTATTAGAGGAGATTCATGCTTTTAACACTCAAGATAACCATCTTGACAACCAAGAAGAGTTGATTGAAGATGAAATCAAATCTGAAATAGAAGAAGAATCCAAACCTTTAGGATCTCTACCTTTATGCTTTGAGTCATTCCATATTTGAAAGGAAATTTGCATCCTAAAGATCTCTTAGCATTTATTCAGGAAACCCTTGCTCAGGTTAACTCTCACATAAATCAAGTAGAGTTGATTGAGGATGAATTAAAATCTGAAATGGAAGAAAAATAAAAGCCTGTAGGATCTCTACCTTTATGCTTTGAGTCATTTCAGTTCATACAAGAAAATTGGCCTCCTAAGAATCTATTAGAAGAAACTCATGAATTCCATGCTTATTGTCCCAAATAGCAAGAAAAGTTAGTTGAGGAGGAAACCAATCAAGAAATCAAAGAGAACCCACAGGATCTCTCTAAAGGCACAAGTGATGATTCATCATCTCTCGTAGGTGAGGCCCAAAAAGACATTCATCCTCTAAATCAACTTTCCCAAGAGAAAGAGGATTATTGTACTTATATCCAAAGAGAGATAAAAATGCCTCCCTTTTTAACAAAATAATAGATAGATAAACTCATAAACATACAATCAGCCTCTCTTGATTTTTCTCCTGCTAATCTTAACTATCACATAGCAGGAAAAAGATTTAAAGATCAATTCAAAGAAAAACAAACTATTAGTCCAATATGCATGGCTGGTGACATTACTTATATCAATGATTCGCCAAGTTTTGATCAATATATTGATGATTGTGATATCCAATCAGAAGCTAACCTTGCAGAGCCATCAACAGTTGATTTGTCGAATGAAGTTCACTATCATCAGATTGAAAGCATCAATTAGCCAAGACAGGTCACCTATGACACTGATGAGGAAAGCCTTGAGAATTTAGAATTAAGTGAAGAGTCTCTGACTCTTTTCTCTACTTCATTTCAGTCCATCAGAAATAACGTTCACATAATTGGAAATCAACAGTATTTCAGCTTTGTTGATGAGGTTGAGGAGGATGATGAAATTCTTGACAAAGTTGTCAATGAGAAGCCTTTTCCTGAAATGGTTGAGGAAATCATTTTGGAAATGGAATCCTCCTTAACTCCAGATTTTCAGCCACAAAGTTACATTGAGTTACAAATTGAAGATGAAGAAATAGAGGTTGATAATCACATGAGAGTTGTCACACTATCCTCTCAAGAGGATTTACTGCCAAAGTGTATCGCTGCTCATCAACATGATGACCTTCACACAGTTTTCAGTTCACTTAATCAGAACACATCAGCTTGGAAAGAAGACTACACTGAAATATATGATGATTCTGATAGTTCAAGTGATCATGAGCAAAGGGAAGAGTTTCTTTCCCAAGAGAGTCCCGAACATAGCCAAGTGGAAGAAATAGTATTCCTGAATGAAGCTTATATATCAAATCCTGTCGATCAGGTATTATTCCAAGATCCATTTATTGTTTTCCTTGAGAAATATAAAGGAGGAGTGTGTTCTTCCCAGAACAGTCTGTTGCAAAGTGTGAGAAAAAATTTAGGCACTACTATTTGAAAACAAGTAAAGTGGAAGTGGCCTTTTTATTTCTTCAGCACTCTCAAAAAGCTGAAACAAAATCCCTCATGGAATCATCTGCTTGATTGGCTTTGTTGGAAAAGATATTTCACTAAATGAATGTATATTATGTATAGGTTAGATTACGATAGATAGATAGGTATGAAAATAAGCTCAGCCTTGTGAGCATATTTTTAGTTCTAGATTATTCGAAGAAAAAGTAAAAAACAAAAAACAAAAACACAAAAAGAAAAGTAGAAAAAGAAGACAGATTCTAAAAGAATGGTACAGCTCCATACCCAAAAAATAGTCATGTTGAAAGTGCGCAAGTCTAAATGCCACTACTAGTGCTCAAAATATGTCTTGTTCAGTTATCTAGCCTAATAATAACTAGACATGTTTTAAATTGATTGTTGATAAGTTAGTGAAAGAAGTGATAGTCAAATTATGTAAGCTTGACTTATCAATGAAATTATATTAGGGAAAGATACTAGTTCCACATGCTCAAAATAGAACCAAAGAGGAAAGTATGGATGAAAAACAAACTATGTATCCTAGCCCTAATTTTTCTAAATCTCATTTCGTGCAAAAATAATATTTGTGTGCAGCTTGTCTTTTATGCCACAAACACATGAAAAATCAGACCGTCTAATCCTGATTTGGTCATTATTCAATTTCATGTTTTAGATTAGTAAATGAAATCCTGTCAAGCATCTTAATCTTGACAATCGATCTAGTGTAGGTAGAGAATCAAAGGAGTTCATCAGTTTAATCTGAACTCCCAGAGGATATAGGTGTAGCATTAGATATTTTTTATTTTTTCAAAACTATCATGTCAAAGGGTTGTTAGTCCAAATGCACCTAAAGAAGAAAAAATGCTAGGATTTAATAGCTGGTTAGGTAGAGATGACATTGATGCTAATCATGTTGTAAATTTTCCAGAAAATCATCCTTTTCAGAAGTAGCATCAAGAAAGAGAGAAATTTTTGCCAATGGATAAGTCACTGGTCTTCACAAGCCAGAGATCTGCAATTCTGGACACCTCCCGAAAAGGAGTTGCCCTCCCCAAATGGAGCCACTGTTAGTCATCAGTATTTTTTCCTGTTATGATGACTATATGCCTTGTCTAGGTTTTCTAGAAACCAATTTCAGTTATGTCAATTTTTCATCTAGAAAAACCCTCAAACAAATTTTTGTCTTCTTACCACTCTCTTGCGTACTCAGGTGGAAGTGGTATTCAATTTTTAGTCCTGCCCTAAATCAGCAAACCTTTATTGTCTATAGTTGTCATAAGCTTTGTTTTGATTCTATCAAAGTCCCCTATTTTCATATAACTCACTGTCCAACATTAGACAAAGTGTCTACCACTTTCTCACTAACCATTTTTTCATATGATAGCCTACTCATGCCTAAGAAACTATTCAGAATCTATGACAAAATCTATAGGTCTAGGTGGTGGTGTTTAGGTCAAATTCCTGGACAAAACTGTCTTAAACCAGAAACCCTGTTTTTAGCATCAGTCAGCCATCATTTTCTTCCCATCCTTCAAAACAACACCCTGGTCTACCCTTAGGTCATACACCACTAAATGGTTTCTTTGTTTCATTTTAGCAAAGCTCATAAATACTCATTCCAGGAAAAGAGTTGAATTCTACAGTTTCATGAATGAAGAAACTGATCAGTTCAAGCATGATTTTATGACACATCAAAAAGCTCTCCAGAAATCACAGACATATTCCAAATGCATCTCTGCAGTGGTGTATTGAGTGATGATAGTATGCTAAATGGGAGCAAAGGAGAAAATTCAAACAAGGTTCTCATGATGTGGCAGTTTGCCATCATAAATCAGATAAAGTGCAGTTATTGAGGAAAGCAAACATACATGGTTTCAAATCCAAATGTGCCTGAAAAAAATGGTCATTCATAGAGGCAAATGAATACAAAGGACTAAGTGATACTTATCATTAGCGCTCCATGATTAACTCCAAAGGTATTGTAGCATAATCTCTCCAAAAGGTGACCTAGCCCTGCAAATCACTCTTTTTAGGCAAGAGAGATAGTCTTGACAGAAACAAGTCTACAATAATTAGGCATCATAATGAAGGCATAAGAGGACAGGTGCTTCTTATGTTTTACCATGAACTTGGACTTTGAAAACCAGTCAAAGGCAAATTCACTACACCTTATGAAAACACAGTCAAGGAAAAGGAGTTATCTTAGAAATACACATAGTGAGCACTTACCATTTTCAAATAACCTTGTTTTCTCCTAGATTACACAGTGATATGGTGCAAAAGAGACATATATTACAAACAAGGTTTCATAAAGGAAGAGGACAGTTTGTTTGAAGGACTTCATAAGTGATAAGTAAAAGATCACAATTTTCTTATTATGCCCTTTTCAAATGAACAAAGAAGGACACAATACTTGATGAAAGAAGACTTTTTGTGTTTCATAGTGCCTCCTTTAGTCATGAGTAGATGGAAAAAAGCACACATTTGAAGGCCTCCTTCATGACAAGTAGAGGGCCTACACCGTGGATTTGACTGACCTAAGTGGTTGCATTTGCTTGACCTCCTTCATAATAAGTAGAGGGTCAAAAAATAGCCAAAATTCCTCCTCCAAAATATGAGCAGAGGGCATAACACACTTTCTTTAAATTCCTCCTTCAAAATAAGAAAAAATACAATACAAGCCACGAGTCGCGCCCAGGGCCAGGTTTGTTTCAAAATGTGTTTCTGACCAAAAAAAAGATTAAATTGACAAAGGTGAGAGATTTTTTTGTGTAACCAGCTCCAAAAATAGAAGAATAGAGATATCAATGCCTTAGAAATGAGCCGCTTCGAGGGGGAAACCTCCAATACATTACATAAATGAACAATTCTTGGATGATACAATTTACAAAACCTACTTTCTATATAGGAGTCCATTGGGCCATAATGTAATCTTAGTGGGCCACAATGTAATCCTAGCTGACCTAACAATAATAATTTAAGGGCACAATAATAACAAAATGGGGGTTACAAGGGTACAATAATAACAATAAGGGGGTTACGCTAACAACAATAAGGGACTATACTAGTAATATAGGGACCTAACATGCCCCTCTCCTTCAAAAAAAGTGTTGTCCTCAACGCTTGAGTAGCTCTGGGTGCTTTTGTATAAAATTCTCATCCTCCCATGTAGAATCTTCAGTGGGTAAGTTCTTCCACTTGATGAGATACTCTGAAATTGATCGATTCCGTAGTTGTCGAGTTATTGTTTCCATGACCGCTTCAGGTTCCAATATGATTTTTCCTTCCTCATCAAGTTCTGGCAATATTGTTTGAACTGGAAGATTTTCACCTATAACCTTCTTTAAGTATGAAACATGGAAAACTGGATGTACTCGCGAAGAAGCAGGAAGCTCCAATTTGTATGCCATAGTACCAATCTTTTGCAACACCTTGTAAGGACCATAGTACTTTCGCGATAATTTATTATCCTTCTTAGCTTGCTTGAGGGACATTTGTTTATATGGTTGTAGCCGTAAAAATACCCAATCTCCTACATCAAAACTTCTCTCGCTGCGATGTTGATCTGCCTGTTGTTTCATTCGATTTTGTGCCAAATTCAGGTTATCCTTTAAGAGTTGGAGAATTTTTGCCGATGCTCGATGTGATCTTCCACTGCCTGAACCTTCGAATTTTCCCTTAAAGATGATGTGATGGATGGTGGATGATATCCATAAAGTGCCATAAATGGGGTCATTTTTGCTGCAGTATGGAAGGAAGTGTTATACCACCATTCAACAAGAGGTAACCACTTGACCCATTGTGTTTGTTTATAAGATACAAAACAACGAAGATATCCTTCCAAAAATTTATTTACGATCTCAGTTTGACCATCAGATTGAGGATGATAAGATGAGCTATGAGCTAATTGAGTACCCAAACAAGAAAATAACTCCGTCCAAAAATTTCCAGTAAAAATGGGATCTTTGTCGCTCATAATAACCCTTGGGTTCCCATGTAGCTTTTGAATTGTGTCCATAAATGTAGTAGCAACTGTACTTGCTTTAAATGGATGAGATAATGCACAAAAGTGTGTATACATGGTAAGTCTATCAACTACCACCATGATGACACTCTTTCCTTCGGACTTAGGTAAACCTGTGATAAAATCCATTGAAATCTCCTCCTAACGTTGACTTGGAATGGATAAAGGTTGTAGAAGTCCCAGGGTCTTAATTGTCTCAACTTTATTCTGCTGGCAAACCAAACATTCCGTCACAAAATTTTGAATATCAGATTTAAGGCCATCCCAAAAAAATTCTTTCTTCACCCTGTGGTAAGTTTTTTAAAATCCCGAGTGTCCTCCTAAAGGAGAAGTGTGCAATTCCAGAAGAATCTTTTGTTTTAGTTGGGAATTATTACAAAGATATAAGCAATCTTTGTACCATAAGGAATCATTTTTGCAACTAAATGTATCAAATGTACTAGGATCTTGCTGCAACTTTTGAATGAGTGCCCATACATCTTTGTCCTTCTTCCATTCATCTCTTGCTTTAGTTATCCAATCTGGTTGTATAATAGAAATGGCACAAAGCAATGCTTCCACCTCTCCATTCTTTCTTGAGAGTGCATCTGCAACAACATTAAGCTTTCCTTTTTTGTAGATTATTTCAAATTCATAACCCAACATTTTTGTGACCCATTTTTGCTGCTCTTCTAAAGATAGTCTTTGCTCCAAAAAGTGTTTAAGACTATCATGATTAGTTTTTACCTTGAAGTGTCTTCCCATTAGGTAAGTTCGCCATTTCTTTAGTGCATGCAGTAATGCTAACATTTCCTTCTCATAAATAGGTTTCTGTAAATACTTTCCTTTGATTGGAAGACTTTCAAAAGTAATGGGTCTACCTTCCTGCATTAAAACTGCACCAATTCCATTTCCTGAGGCATCACATTCCACAATAAAGGTTTTTATGAAGTCTGGCGTAGCTAAGACTGGTGCTAGGCACAATGCCTCTTTAAGATGTTCAAAGGCCTTACTTGCTTCAGGAGTCCATGAAAATGCATTTTTCTTCAATAATGTTGTTAGAGGTGCTGCTATTCTCCCATAATTCTTAACAAACTTGCGATAATACCCTGTTAACCTGAGAAATCCTCACAACTGCTTTATGGTTGTGGGGAATTTCCATTCCTTAATGGATTTAATTTTGTTAGGGTCTACTTTAACACCCTCGTGAGATATAATATGACCCATATATTCCACCTCTTGTACTCCAAAGAAACATTTGGATGTTTTTGCATATAATTGTTTCTCCTGCAATAGTTTGAGCACCCTGTTAACATGTTCAACATGATCCTTCCAAGACCTGTTGTAGATTAGTATATCATCAAAAAATACTAACACAAATTTTCTAAGGAAGGGTTTGAAAATGGAATTCATCAACCCTTGAAATGTAGAAGGTGCATTGGTAAGGCTAAAAGGCATGACCAAAAATTCATAATGACCCTCATGAGTTCGAAATGCTGTTTTTGGAATATCTTCAGTCTTCATTCTAATTTGATGATATCCCGAACGAAGATCCAACTTGGTAAAATAAATTGCTCCATGTAATTCATCCAATAATTCATCAATCACAGGAATGGGAAATTTGTCTTTAATGGTGAGCTTATTGAGCCCCCTATAATCTGGACACATTCGCCATGATCCATCCTTCTTGTGTACCAATACTACAGGAGCAGAGAAAGAACTTTGACTAGGTTGAATTATACCCGCCTCTAACATTTCTGCAATCATATGCTCAATTTCGCTCTTTTGGAAGTAAGGATATATATAAGGCCTGATGTTTGGAGGAACACTTCCTGGAATCAAATGAATAGAATGATCATGATCATGAATAGGTGGGAGTCCTTTGGGAGTTTAAAACACCTTGGAATGATTGTCCAAGACTTGTTGGAGATCTACAGAAATAGATGGTTTTGATGTTGGAACTTCTAGTGAGCATAATTGTGCAATTACGCCTCGTTGTTCTTTCTTTAGAAGATTTTTCATGACATTAGAGCTTATTATCCTTCCCGTCTTCCCTTCAATACCCCGTAATTCGACTTCCTTTCCTTATGAACAAAATTTCAAGAAAAGTTCTTGAAAATTAAAATCTACCATCCCCAAAGATTGTAACCATTGTACTCCTAGTACAACATCAGCACCTCCCATAGGAATGGAAATAATTAGACTAGTCAATACATATTCCCCCATGGTTAGCATGATATTATGGCATTTTCGAGAGAAATTTATAGTTCCTCCATTTGCAACCATCACTTGACATTCTGGTGCTGGGTATAGGAAACAATTTAATTCCTTGGCTACCTTACAATGAATAAAATTATGGGTGCTACCTGAATCAATCAACACTATTACCTTTTTATTCTTGATTTTTCCTTCTATCTTGAGAGTTTGAGGAGTGGTAATTCCCGCCAGTGCATTACACGATATGGTCGGATTCATTTCTTCCTCTTCTAGGGTTGGTTCCTGGTGTATATCCTCTTCTTGTTCATTTTCTTCTTCCTCTTCACAATCTATGTAAAAAAATTTCTTCTCAGCACACTTATGACCTTTAGTGTATTTGCTATCACAACTGTAGCAAAGCCCTTTTGCTCTTTTTTCTTCCAATTGTTGTGGTGTCAAACTTGTAGGTTGTGGAAATCTAGGCGTAGCAACACTTCCTTCTTTATAGAATTGAGTGGTAGGCTTCCTTGTCGCCATTATTTTACATTCAAATTTTCTTTCCAACCTGAATGCCTTCTCCAATGAATCTGGTTCCAAAACGCGAACTTCATGTTGGATATTATCCTTTAAAGTGCCTATGAAGAGATCGATCTTGTGTTCCTCTAGAATACCAGCTACCCTTATATTCAATTTTTGGAATTCCTCAATGTTTTGCCCCACTAAACCCTTTTGTTTGAGATTTATCAATTGGCTAAAGAATGTGTTGCTCTTTGTATCGTCATAATGTGCTATCATTTCTTCCATAAAAATTGACCGAGTGACAATTTTTTTATGGGAGCAAAGCCATAGATAACATACAAATGTATTTTGTTCTAAATGTAAAGTTGCAATGCGTACCTTTTGTGTGTTTTGCACGTTATGGAGATCAAAATATTGCTCCATCTGTAGTATCCATGTTACAGGATCCTTTCCATCAAACTTCCTCATATCCATTTTTGGAATATGGTGGTTCTTCCCACCAACATTAGAGTTTATGAAATCACAATTAACATTGATTTTGTTCTCATCATGAGGTTCTTCTACTATCTTTTCACCATTAGGAAACATTTCTTGTATCAACTTTGTCAAACCTTCGATGTTTGTTTTTAGATCATTCTTCATGTTTTCCATGTTGTATTTCATGTCATCCATCTTAGCTTCCATGCCAGCTTCCATGCCATCCATCTTAGCTTCCATGCCATCCATCTTATCTTGCACGCCATCCATCTTAGCTTCCACACCTTTCTTCAAAACTTCCATTTCATTTTTTGTTGCTCTTTGTGAGAGTGAAATTTGTTGCACTTGCTCTTGTAATTTTGATAGATCATGTTGCAATTCTTCATCTTCATGAGTCATATTAGAGACTTTTGAAGGCTTAATGGGTGTTGAAATGTTTTTACGAGGCATATTTTAGAGCCCAATACTGATATCTTTTCTACAATATGCCCTTAGAATCAATTCAAATTGATTCTTCAAACAAGACTTATGCAATTCGGAAAAAAAATACACACCTTTTTCTTGCTTTTGAGGAGCTCGATATTGAAATTGGATTATATTTGTGATTGAAGGACTTAAATATTTGATTTTTGGTACCAACGTAGCCCTCTGAATTATCTTTCGAATTCCATAGGTTTGACCGGATTTAGATTCTCCAAGACAAAGTTGTGTCCAATATCCTACAATGACCTAATTATGGACTAGTTTAGTAGAGCGAACTTGTACGACTTGCCACGTATCACTGTTTCATCCTTCGTCTCTGAAATTGATAGCCAAGAAACTATAGTCCATTTACTTGCGACCAATTTTTACGTCACTCCAATCCGATGCCCAGAGAGAGAGTTATTGAACTTTTCCCATGATCACCTCTTTTAGATTAAATTCAGGAGCTTGAAAAAACACTACCTTCCACAAATCATATCTCCAAAAATATTGTGAACCAAGCTCTGAAATGTTTTGAAGAATTTCTTTAGGATTTCAAATTCACACCATATGAATTTCAGATTCTGAAACTTTGTAGAAAAAACGTTATAGAGCAAATGCCACGATGACCTGTTTAGGAGCCTGAAAAAAGACCTAACTTCCACAGATCATATCTCCAAAAATATTGTGAACCAAGCTCTGAAAGTTTTAGAAAATCTTCCTCAAGATTTCAGCTTCGCACCCTAAAAATTTCAGCTTCTGAAGCTTCGTAGAAAAAAATTTATAGCGAAAATGCCACGATGACCTGTTTGGAGCAGCGAAACCCTAGAATCCCAAAGCTCTGATACCAAATGTTGTGTAACCAAATCAAAAAGAGAAGAAAAGAGATATAAACGCCTTAGAAATGAGCCACTTCGAGGGGGCAACCTCCAATACATTACATAAATGAACAATTCTTGGATGATACAATTCACAAAACCTCCTTTCTATATATAGGAGTCCATGGGGCCATAAAGTAATCCTAGTGGGCCACAATGTAATCCTAGCCGACCTAACAATAATAATTTAAGGGCACAATAATAACAAAATGGGGGTTACAAGGGTACAATAATAACAATAAGGGGGTTACACTAACAACAATAAGGGACTATACTAGTAATATAGGGACCTAACAGAGTTTTTTGTCCATCATAGTTTCAAGAAGAAAAACATCCTTTCGTTTCTACACAGGTATAATGGTTTCTAAGAAATGTAAAAAATACAGGTGTCATGGGAGAATTTCTACATGGCTAGAACCAACATTCACCATTTTTTACCAATGTTGGGAAAGTCAGTGTTTGGAACACCAAATGGACACCAAATGACAAAAATCAAGTATATTTGGAAAGTAGACTTCCATGTATTTCCAATGAGCTATCATGAGCTCAATTTGGAATTGAGGAAGGCATCCAAAATTGGCCTGCAAATAGCACTATACATTTCTGCACCAGGATTCACCATTTTTTACCAGTGTTGGGACAGTCAATTTTTGAACAACCAAATGAACACCAAATGACAAAAATCAAGCATATTGGGAACTTATACTTCTCTATATTTCCAACAAGCCATCTCAGGCCTAATCCTGACACTGGGAAGGCTTCTAAATCTTGCTACAAAAAGATGCAACATGCCTATAAGCACTCCCAGTGTAATTTTATAAAGGACACGACGCACCTAGAAAAGGATGTGACACGCCTATGTGCAAGGGTGTAGCACCATTCAAAAGACTTAAAAAAGAGCCAAAATTCAGATTTTCTGCATAGACTTGGTTTTTCAAAACAGCAAGGAGGTTGTGAAGGTATTTTTTCATTTTCCCCTCCTCAGGTTTTTCTTAATTCATAAGAGTGTTTTGAAAAAAACAAATCTAAGGAAAAAGACAGTATTAGAAGAAGGGAAACCTATTTCAGTTTGGAAAGCCTGTTTTGATAAGTAGGTAAAGGAAACATATAACTAAGATGCCTCCAAGGAAGGGAAAGGCTAAGAAGGTTGGTCAACAAAAATATATCTATCGAATTTCATAATATTGCCACCAATGAATTGTTTAGCTTCCGTATTGAGAGTGTCGGTACCATGATACTTTGCTCATTTGCATTACCGTTGGTTCTCCTCCCAAAAAGCCTCATACAACCTAAATTTGTGGGTTTTTCCCTCTCATATAGTCTTGCACTCAATGGTTGTCTTTTATCCCTAGTGTACTGCATCTGTTATATTGAGCAAAGAATGGTAGCAGTAGAAAGAATATTCCAGTATTGTAGGATTCCAAGAAAAGCTCAACTCGTACTGAAAAATAAGAACCCTGAAATTGAAAAAGGTTGGCCAATCCAAGGAAGAATTTCTATGGAACATTTTCAGTTAAGATAACTCCCAAATGCACCACTTGTATTAAAGGATGTTACATTCTCTGTTAATGGAGGAGAAAAACTTGGAGTAGTGGGAAGGACAGGCAGTGGAAAATATTCTCCTATCTTGGCTCTTTTTCGAATAGTTGAGGCTGCTGTAGGAAAAATAATCATTGATGGGATAGATATTAGTATGGTTAGCCTAAATGTATTGTGGTTGAAGCTCAACATAATTCCTCAAGAACTAGCTCTATTTGAAGGAACAATCAAACATAATTGAGCAGCCCTCAACAGAGTAGTGAACATGAGCATAGTGGCACCCAGAAAAACAGTGAGCATGGGGACAGCCCACATACAGCTAGTGATGATAGTACTCAAGAGATGGATGGGGATAGTCAAGATAACAAAAACCCACATAAGGAGCATGAAAGCAAGGAGAAAGGTGGAAGCATGAAACAAAAAGAGGAAAACAGTCCCAAAAACAGTCCTAACGGAAGCCAAGACCAAATCAAGGACAATGAAACAAGTAATGATGGATCAAAAGAAGACAATAAAAACATAGAGTGTGAAGAGATTTCTTAAAAGCATGTGCTAGCTGCCTCTCCTAGGCAAGGGGCCATGACTTTTTCTCTAGAAGTGGTGAAGCCTAAAACCACTAAATCTACAAAGAAGAAGACTTTTCAAGATATAACTCCAATTTTTACTAGAGCACTCCATAGTAGAGGCAAGTTTCCCAAGCAGAATGTCATTGAAGTGCCAAATAAGACAAGGCAAAGAAGCCCATTCAAAGCAAAGGTAAGGAAAAAGTAGAGCAACATGAGAGCAGCCATGAACAAGAGCAAAGAAGCCTATCTAGAGCAAGGGAAAAGAAAAGGTTGAATAGTAGGAGAGTAGCCATGAGCAGGAAAGGGAATTTGACCTCATACAAATAAAAATTTGGAGACAAATTAGACAAGGCAAACAAAGATTTGGGTTTGCAAAGAAAGATGACCGAGCATTATAAGAAGTTGAATCAGATTTCCCAAGAAAAGCTCAAAACTGCCCAAAGGAGGAGCCCAGTGAAAAAAGGGTAAAAGGACATATCTAGGCTTGGAATCTTGGCTTCAGCTTCCTTGCATGCTTCTAGAAACCCATAAGGAGTTTTCTCACCAAAATTGAGCAATTTTTTACATGATCTTGTTTTTTGTGATTTTTAGGCCTAATTGCACATTTTTCTAGGCGTTGCGATGTTTTCTAGGAGCATCCTTAGCTCATGAAAGTTATTTTTTTATATTTATTAAATTTAAGGGAGTATACTCAGAAATTTTCAAAACAAATGAAGCTGTTTTGGTTCCTCAAAAGGCCAAAAACAGTCATTTTTCAACATTCTGCCCCTTATATCAGCAGGTGCTACGCTCCTGGGGTTTTTCACTCATTCCACTTTTTTACAGACTTCTCTGCATCAATTTGGAAAAAATAAAGTAGTTCCAGAAAATATACATCTAGGTATTTCCAACGAGCCATCACAAGCCTCGTTTTGACATTGGGAAGTCCCTCAAACATCCTCTGCAAAACAGACTTTTTTCTGGTGCTACGCTCCTGTAGGATATTTTTGAAAAGGAAGTTTTCTAAAGGTGGCCATCCAAATGTGTGTTAAGCTATTTTTAACTCTATGTCAGAGATTAAAAGTCAATTTTCTTACTATTTTTAGCTTAAATAGATATTTTTGAAGATATTTTGTGCCTTGGCCTTTGCAAAGCCTCAAGGAGAAAATAGGATATTTGTTTTTGGCCAATGGCCTTCTAGTTCCTCTAGGTGGGTTTCCTCCTCTTTGGCCTATATAATCCAAGAGGATTAATTGTAACTAGAGGGATAACTGGAGTCATAGAGAGAAATACATAGCATTATTAGCTTTGAAGAAATACTTGTCTTATGAAGTGGATGATCTCCTTCTTGACTTTGATGGTGGAGGAGGATTGCATGTAGGATTCCATGGCTTGGTGAATGGTATTTTGTTCCTTATCTGTCATTTTTTCTTATTTTATCATACATGTTTTCATGCTTCTTTATTCTTGTATTTCATTAAATAATAAGTTTGATATATGCCCATGGAGGCACCTCAAATTTCCTGATTCATTGCAACTTAAATGTTTTCATCTTTCTTGGTTATGTCAAATAATTCTTAATTTCTCTTTGGTACCCTAAGAACTTGTTATCAGTTTCATAAATGGTTATTATGTATGTTGTCTAGTATGATTCACGGTATGCCCTGATTACTCATTCCTAATCAAAACTCCATTTCTGAAATCTCTCTCTGAATTATTGGTTGTTTTACTTAAGTCAAAGAGGTCTTGTTTCAATCTTTCCCTCTGTCCATGCTTTGCAGTCTTATTTCAAAGTTCCCGATAGATTGAGATATGATTTTTAGTAGTTCCCTCTTCATAGATTGAGTTGTTTTTTTATCTTATTTGTTTTCCCAAAAGTCTGAGGGTGATTTTCCCAAAGTTAGAGGGTCTTATACTTCTATGTATCACTGGATTGTTTATTTTCTACATCTATTCGTTCATAGAGATTAATGGTCAGCCCTAACTCATGAATGCTTGATGTTTAACTATTTATGCTTAAAATCTCTTTGTCCTTCACAAACTTAATGTCCATCTCATTTCACTTTCACCCAAAGAATCCATTTACCTCGACCAAATCGGTGCTATAGTAATACCTTGTCCATCATTAATACAATCTTAACCTCATCTGACCCCATAGCCCAATTGATTCGACGAACTCTTTATCTATTTTTGTCGTTTTGATCAGTTCCCCTCAAAAACCCAAAACAAACTAAAACATAATTAACAACTAGCCTAAAATCAAATATACATAAGCAAACAAGTTAACATCCTTTTCATAATAGAGAGAGTCCTCTCTGAGTCCAGGAAGGCTAGGTCCTAGGGCTCCAAAGCTTGGTCTAATGTTACCCTGTCATTTGATTTACCAACCTGCCAAATTACGAGACTCCAACACCTATGACTTTATAACTGCACTTGGGAAGTTTGCTAAAAATAAAATTGATATTTTACTTGCCTTAAAACTTTGTCTCAACTGGGTCTCCATTAGAATTTACATGCACAAAACTATTAATAGTGAATCATAAGTTACTTGGTAGATCACTACTTGTGAATTAAATCAATTTTAATTCACTTGATCTTCCACTAGCTCATCAATTAATTAGAACTAGTTAAACGGATTTTAACTCAATTAATGTGAGCTAAATGATTGCATTCACACCACACTAGTGCTACAAATGCAACTGGACCCTGTAAATAATATAGTCACTCTACATGCCTATCCTTTGACCCTAAACTCGAAATTATTGAGCTAACTAAGTCGATAACACATAGTTATCTATTCCAAGTTGTTATGAGATAAGATTACAATTTATTTTCCAATTTATTTAAAAATTGGTTGCCCACATTCTCACTAATGTGTCACTATAATCCCTCACTCATGTGTGACCTAGGATCCCACAATAGTATGTGGTTCATTTTATTGTTGAATTTCAACACTCCCTCTCAACAAGAAATGGATTATCTGCTACCCAGATCATGCCTCTATGGTATTCAAATTTTCTCATCGCAAGCGGCTTCATTAAGATATGTGCATCCTGATCCTCTATGGGAATTTACTACAATAATATAATGCCCCTCTAAACACAATCTCTGAGATGGTGGTACCGGATGTCAATATGCTTGGACCTGTCATGGAATACTAGATTAACCAAGAGTTTTATGCAACTATCGTCATCACAATATATCACTGTCAGATCCATCTGATGACCGAAAAAACCAACAAATATATTCCTCATCCAGATGGCCTCATATGCAGCCTGGCTAGCTACCATGTACTCTACCTCAACTGAACTGAGTGAAACTGATCTCTTCTTCTTATTGTACCAAGAAAATATTGTTGATCATATGTTGAAGATGCCCCCTGATGTACTCTTCATGTCTGATGGAAAACCTACCCAATCTGCATCAGTGAAGCCTTGAAGCTTCAATCCCTCTATCCATATATACCATAATCCATACTCTGTAGTGCCCTTGAGATATCTCAACTCATGCTTCCTCACCTTCTGAAAAATCTTGGTAGGCTTAACCATAGCTTTACTAAGATGGTTAACTACGCATCATACGTCTAGTCATGTGTTCGCCAAATACATAAGTGAACCCACAAGCTACTTGTAAACATTAGCATCCACTAACTCACATGAAGTAGCATCCTCCTTCCTCTAGTTTCCTGCAAAAGGAGTCTCCATGGGTTTGTTGCCCTCCATGTGGAGCTTCTTCAGAATCTCCTTGGCATACTTTCCGTGAGATACAAATAGATCCCCATCTCTTTGCCATAATTCCAAGCCCAGGAAATAATGTAAGAGCCTCATTTCATTCATCTCAAACTCTCTTGCAAAATCTTCTTTGCAAGAAGTTATAATTTTCTCATCACCTGTCAGTATAAGATCATCAACATAAAGTACAATAATCAAAATCTTACCATCAACCACAATATGATATAGGTTCACATCCGCTTCACTCTTTGTGAAGCCCAACCTTGTGAAATAGCTGTCAATATTGGTGTACCAAGCACCAGGTGCTTGATTCATCCCACACAGTGCTCTCTTGCGTCTACACACATGCGACTCCCTGTTAAAGGTCTCAAAAAAAATTGTCTACTCAATGTAAACTTCTTCCTTAATAACTCCATTGAGAAAGGTTTTATTTACATCCATCTGATGTATTTGCAACCCCATCTATGCTAAGAGTGCAAGGATAGATCTAATCGATGAGTACCTTGCAACTAGTGAAAACGTCTCCTCATAGTCAATCCCCTCTACCTGTGAGAATAATGAGAGAGCTCTAAAAATGCATTGACAAAAGGTACCAATTGATCCTCACAAGCCTTTTTATAGAAGTGGCCTAGTCTATTTTTCTCATTTTCCATTATTTTACTTCATTTCCTCCTCACATGAAATGAGTGACCTTTCAATCTCCCTTTTCTCCTAATTTCCATGATTTTCATAAATAAATGTGCCAAAAATTCCATTTGTCCCTTAAAAATCCTTTTCCTTTTCCAATTTACTTAGCCATAGTGAAACAAATTAACACCCACTATGATTTTTTTCCCAACATTCATCTTGGAATAAGTGTCCCATCAACCATACTTATTATTTTTAACTTTTATTACATAAAATTTTCACGAGGGCTATTGCATAATGCATACAGTTGGGATTGTGGGATGGTTTAAAGAAAACCCAAAGGAAACTCATATTCATGCAGTCAAGAGAATATTTAAGTATCTACACGATACTCAAGACTTTGGTTTATGGTATTCCAAAGATGCATACCTTACTCTTAATTCTTACACAGATGCATATTGGGTGGGTAATATTGATGATAGAAAAATGGAGTGGCATTCTACATGGGACCTTTCCTGGTATCATGGTTCAACAAAAAATGAAGCTCCAATTCTTTATATACTACGGAATAAGAATATGTTTATGTTGCATCCTACTGTACACAAGTTCTCTATATGATGCAAACATTACAGGATATTCAAATCAATTTTTCTCCACCTATTCCCATCTTATTTTATAATACCAGTGCCATAAGTGTTTCTAAAAATCCTTTTATGCACTTAAAAACCAAGCATATTACAATCAAATATCACATTTTGATAGAATAAGTGCTTGAACAAAAGGTTAAACTGGAGTATGTTCCCTCAAAAGAACAAGTTGTAGATATATTTACAAAGCCTCTTCCACGTGATTCCTTTGAATATACCAGACAAAAATTAGGAGTGATCTCTTCTTCATCACTCTGTTAATTATTCTGATCAATACTTCAAGTTCAGGGGGAGAAATGTATATGTTCTCTTGATGATGATTCCCATGGTTGTTTTGATATTAATTTATGTTTTTTACTCAAATTGCATCTGGTGTAGTCATTATTAATAGGTACATATAATATTGGCGCAGGGGGATTTGTAGTCGTGAATTTTCAGTACTTTACTTTTTTTTCATGGATCCTATGAAGAACATTCGCGTATATACATGAGTTCTGGTTTAGAGAGTCATGTATGTTTCTCTATGATGAAGAAACAAGTGGGACAGACTCAAGAAAAAGTTATGATATGTTGCTACCAATTTGGCTTTCTAGTTCTAATATCATTGGCACAAGCTCAGGGGGAGATTTTTTTGTGTCTCTTATAATACATTGTTGGCATTCTCATTTCTTTGACAAATATATTGATCCTACATGGTATATATTTGTCTTGATGCAAAGGTCATAAAACTACCCATGATGTAGTAATTTTAATTCTCAATCATGTAAGGATTATTGGGGTTAGGTCAATTATGAATGTAACATATTTATTGACGTAATTATGATTCGTTGGTGATAGGAAAGGTCATATTCTGTTGGGTCACTGAGTCGTGTATTTCTTTGCATATCTTCAGAAAATTAAGCATGTGCAAATCAGTTCTACAATACTCTGGGGGAGAGAAGCCTTCTTTCAACATTATTTATCCCTTCTCCCTTTATGTCAAAGGGGGAGATTAACTTGGTGTTTGAAAATTTTGGTGCTTAGTTTGATGTTTTTTACAGTTGTTTACTGTTTGTGGTGAGCAAACACCAAAATATTTTCCATCAAGTCCAAAGGGGGAGATTGTTGGCATTATGAAAAATGTATTGTCCTTGATGGAAACTTACTTGATTATTTTTCAAAATAATGTAGAAAATTAAATAACTCATAAAACACCTATAAAAAGACCTGAGACATAGAACTGGCAGAAAATACCTGAGAGCCTTACGACAATCCTCACATATTTTTCATTATTCAAATAATGTTATAGTAAAAATAAATAAAAGAGGAAGTTTTCTCAAGATAGTGTGTCTATCTTGGAAAACTTGGTTGAAAAAATATATCAACCACATACAATAATATAGCAGCCAAGTTAGGTAGGCCTAAACTAACTCCTTAAGTAAGAGGAACCAACTTAATCTACAAAATTAGGCATAAATTCCTAATTTTCAAGATTAATTAATTTAATTATATTTTTGGATTTATAATTGTTTTTATCACATGAGAGTGAGGCTAACATTCACCCCCTCAATGATAAATCGAAAACAAGAACGAGGAACCATATTCCAAGTTCTCATGTTGATGCTAAAATACATTGCCTGAAAAAATGGGAAAGCTAGATACCAAAAAAACTGCAATATGAAGATCAGACCATGAGTCAGCTGCATGTCTGATTCATCTTTGAATTTTTCTTGATAACTCCATCACATGCCAAGCTACAAAAGGATCCATCTGTCCCTTTTTTACAATCAGCATACTTTGTCTCATGACAAAAAATTTGATGATGCCCATTGGTGAATTTTCTTATCCACTGACAAAATGTTGAAGACACCCACTGGAAAATTTTCTAATGATGAAATTTCAGTGGCTGATGATGTTGATGATGTCAATAAAACAACTCACTGTTGATTTTTTTGATGCTGTCAGAAACTACTCACTGCTGCTTTTGTTCTCGACCACCCACTGGCGAATTTGTTGATGCCCATTAGATGATGAAGATGCTCATTAGCTGTTAAATATTTCCATTGGCTACTTTTTTGATGTTGTTTAGACTTTTATTCGGACAACCACCGACAATTTCACTAACATTTTCTCCCCTTTGTCAGCTGAAAAGAGAGACAATCATCTGGAAATTATTTCTGAACTCCCCTCCTTCAGGTGTAGGAGAGTTTCACTAGTGTACTCCCCCATTTATATGCACAAGAATATGATATTTATATGATTTTTGGCTACAATAGGTGTGATTTAATTCAGTTCTATAACTTATACAATATTTTGATTATTGATGACCATTCCCAAGGATCAATCCATTCATAAGTTATCTTCAATCTAGCCGGTTGGTTTTGGTTGCAGTGTTTCTCTAACGAATGATTCAGTTTTCCACAATGGTGACAAAGATGGAGATAAAAATAATGATCTTCCATATGACCTGTTGTTGAAAATGTGAGAACTTTGGTTTGACTGCAACTTTAGTTTGCGTGCATGTGGGTTTGTTTGCAACTTTCATAGAAATTGTTGATGTGATTTGTTGAAGAAAGCTTGCACTGACGAACTTCATGGGCTTTGAATAATCTGGGATATATAATTTGTCATCATCTTTGACATATCCTAATCCTCATCGATTACTGTCACTTTAGATTTCTTCCCATGGCTTGATTATTGGTTTGGAAGATAGTTGAACTTGAACAACTTCAACACTTGAAGTTTTTTTAATGAATGTCTTAGAATCATCTTTATTTGTATGGTTCAAATACTCGAAAGAATCACTCTTCTCTTGAAACTCATTTCTTTGTAGTTGTGACTCCAGTTTAAAGAACTCAATCATTTCATTTGTTTGTTGTATATGCCTTGAAATATCAACAAGAGTTGCTTTGCTGATTTGCACCACGTCTTCAGCACTTGATAGGCTCAAATTGTGAAGAACTTGTAAAAGCTAGATTTGTTTCACCATATGAAATCGCTCGCTTGAATTCAACCTCACATGTCTTGAAATTTATCACTTGGTTTGAACTTTCTGGATTGAATTCGTTTTCTTGATTTGAATGACACGTTCGCTTTCTTTGGAATTTTCTTGATCTCTTACTTGGTGCAACGTATTTTTCTTGTTTCACGCTCACTAGAACTCACGATCGCTTGTTGTAGATTTCAAATTTCTTAATTGTTGTTTGAATATTACATTTACTTCCATTAGAGTTGAACTCGCTCAATTGCTTTGATTTTTACTTCAATGAACTTTACGCTGGCTCGCTTGATGTTGTGAACTTGGTACTAACTTGATTGTGCTTATTGGAAAAAGAAGGGTGTCAAACACTATCGAAAATTCACCCAAAAGACAAATGAAAAGTTCAAATAATATGACTCATTTTAAGACTTATTGGACTTAATTTTCTTAGGTTGATCACCTTACTAATTAAAATTTGGTTGTTGGTTTCAACTATGAATTCACCCGTATAATTCAACTCAGATACAAAAATGTTTATCTGCAAGTGATACAAAAAGTCTTGTTGATGTCATATTGGCTTGGAATGATTGATTTTGTGGTGTCTTTAACTTGAATTCTTTGATTTAATGATGTGGAATGTGGTTGTATAATACCTCTTTATCAACTTAATGATGTGTTGCACAAATGCATGTTATTGTTTGTGCTTGTGTACTTAAGCTTGATTACTTAAGTTTTCTTATGTGCATGTAATGTTTTAATTTGGTGTGTACCTTATTACAAAGAGAGTGTCAAAAAACTGGACACAAGTCATGCACACGCATTCACTAAACACGATATACCTAAGATCCCCTTATTCAATTTTGTGTGGATATAGGACACAAGTACCAAAAAATATGTTTTATTAAGTATGGGATACATCATCGTTCTATATTTACAACATCTGCATTGAAGCTTCTTAAGCACTCATTGTGATAAATCATCTTCAAAAACTGGATTGTCTGAATTAATTTCTCTCAAATTAAAACATTACTTTTAATAATGACTTCTCCTTCTAAAAATATTCCCTTATCACTCCAAAAATCACATTAAAAATAAGACACTCATCTCTCCAAAATTACAAAACTTTAAAACATCAACTTTATTAATCCATTACATAAAAAAATACTCCTTATCTTAAAATTACAAAGTTCAAAATAAAGAGCACAAATTCTCATGTAACTTTTAAATCCCTTTAACTTTCATTTATATAACACTTTCTGAAATCACTTGAAAAGTGATATAAAGTTAGTTGAAAAAGGTGAATAAATTTTAGATTTCGATTTAAAACACGCACCATTCCCTTTATAAAAAATATACATACCATATCCATGAGTTCTTTTAAACTTTTTCACCTAAACTTCCATTTGAATGCGGCAAGCTACTTCAACGCAGCTCCTTAAACTGACTCACGCTGACTCAATAACAATTTTCCAGTGTAGGTTCAATGCATCTCACCACAGGTTTTCCACTAATGTTTCTCACACAATGAATAACCAAAAATTTTCAGTGTGGCAAGTTGGCATACTTTGATACTCTGACTCTCCATCTATGTGCTCAATAAGCTCTCACAAACGTATTACGGCTTTAAATGGCTATTGCAACATCTTTTCGCATGTATATGCAATTCCTCATTGACCAAGCAACACATAGGGCGCCAGAGTGGTCACGCTCTCTCCTCCACGTGGCTCAATAACCGTAGGGTCAAAAATTTATCTAGTCAATATTCTGAATGTGATACCAATGCGTTGATGCAATGAGACTCGTAGCCAAAAGACAAGGGAATCCTTTGACTCAAGGTTCTGGTTGAGAAACAGATCGATCTCTCTAAACGTAGTTGTAGGCATTAAAAATTAATGCCAAGAATACAATGATGATTGACAGCAAAAAATGATTGCAGAGAATATTGTGGCAGATGGGCTCTCCACCTGGGCATGCAGATGGGCTCTCCACCTGGGCACTAGATCGACTCTAATGATCGACTCTTTAAACAATGATCTGGAAGTTCTCTGCACTATATCCATGACTAGGCTCTGTAGCACTTAAACTCGCAAATCGGATGCTCTCCTCGACTAGTGATAATCTTCATTGCATAGCTAGAAGTAGAAAATAATAGCAGTAATCTTTGAGCAAGTGACAAATATTAGGAGGACAAGGACAAGGACAAGTTTTGACCTTCAACTACACTTCAGCTAAACAAAGGTCAACACAAAAACGACTCCACATGGTCTTAACATTTCACACGCGGCTCCAACAATTAGTTTACTCTTTTTCACTGAAGGAATGATCACGGGGATTGTACAATAAATATGCACTAGTTAGCAAGTCGTGAAAATATTTACTCTGAATAGATCCGAGAGAATGATCCATTTTACATTAAACATCACAATTTTATAAGATTATGTCGATACAAAAAAAAACATGTTGATAATATGGTCCACATTCAGTCGTAATATGGACGTAGTTTCATCCCTTGGCAGCTGCACCAAGCTCTCTTGTCTATCTCTTACTTTTGTTATCCTTGATCTCTTATCCTCTACGCCTCTCAACACATAAAATGAACTTTTAACACACATGCAAGCTCAACTTCAAAATTAGCTTCACGTCAGTGTCACATCCAAGCAGATCATCACCATCACTAGACCATTGCAGCTCTACGTAGGTCTACGTCCCACACAAAAAACACATCACACAATACTATTTTAATTTCCTAGCACTCGCATGAGGAGAGCAAGTCCCAGATCGATAATTTCTCTGATACCACATGTAGAAAATTAAATAACTCATAAAAGACATATAAAAATACCTCAGACATAGAACTGGCGAAAAAGGCCTAAGAGCCTTATGACATTCCTCACATATTTTTCATTATTCAAATAATGTTATAAAACAAATAAATACATGATCAAGTTGTCTCAATATAGTGCATCTATCTTGGACAACTTGGTTGAGAAAATATCTCAACCACACACACTAATATAGGAGCCAAGTTAGGTAGGCCTAAACCGTAGGAAATATTGCCATTGATGGCAAAGGAGCACAAAGGAGAAGCACCAGAACTATCATTAAGGAAAAGGATTAGAGAAGAATTATCAATAAGGCAAAGAAGTAGATTAGGAAATAATGTAGTAAGAAAGCATAAAAGGGAGGAAGAGGAGTAGCAGAGAGGCAAGGAGCCGTAGTAGACCATCATCAAAGGCAAAGGAGTAAGAAACAAATCATGAATTCTGGATTTAGATAAGTAATATAGAATGGTGGTATGTATTCTGGATTTAAATAATGATTAAGGCATGCATCAAGCATGATAATCCCAAGTCAGAGTGAATAACAAACAAAAGAACAAGCTCAGGAGAGATCATCGCTTTTAAAAAAATGAATAAAGCTCAGGAAGGATAGTGGAGATGTAGAGTAGTGGTGGTCGTAGATAGCAGATAAATCAACTAAAGCATAAAATATTTAGAAGAATTCCAAAGGAGGAATTCGATGGCGAGGATCGAATCACAAAATTGAAGTTTTAATATTAAACGACAAATATTTGGAGGCATGTCGAGCGTAGAATGAAAGCGCACGTTGCAAATAAAAAATTATAGTGTTTATGTGTTAAGGATCTAAGACCAATCGGATTTGCAAGAAGAAGTGAGGTTCATTAGATCAGGCACATATCAACGGTGGGGATCATATTGCAAAACCATGAATATTTCGCACATCACAGGATTTAGTAGACAGTGTTAAGATTTCGCACGGTAAGTTATTTAACCTATGATGTGAAGTTGATCAACGAAACAAGTGTTGACCATCCAATCCTTCAAATACCAACGACGGAAATCAAATCACACCAAGAGTGATTTCATAAATCGCAACTTTGAGAGTTTAGCGTTAAGGCGTCACATGGTTAGCTAAGTTGTTTGGGATGTGAAGTGGAGAAGGCACAATTCGGCACTACGCAATATCACAGCTTGGAAGGAATAAGGTGTAACCACTAAGTTAAATCATAAAGGTTGCAAAGTGTGATCACCTGTGATTGGTCATCGTGTTGTGGGACCCTACAACCAAAGTTAAGCATGTATTCAAAGCCTTTTCTTTGTTAAATTGAATCGGAGGAGGAAAAGGAGAGTACAACATAAAATCTAAGGAACGCGAAGTGTGAAATGCGATTTGTGAAGAAAACACGATGCGGCTCAGTGGTGAATATTAATATATATTAGGTCCAAGTTTTAATGTGTTTGTGTTGGTTTTATGAAGAAAACCATGGAAACTTAGGTCGACTCGAGTTACAAAGGAAAGGCTTGAACGCATGAAAAAGAACCCGGAGCCCATGCAGAAAATTTTTGCGTCAGTGAGTTAAAAGAAAATACTAAACGGGAGTAGACTCGGGTAATATCCAACTCTAAATGCAGAACAATGTCATGTAGATGCGGCCCTGAGTTAAAGAGAAAAGGTTGAATGTAAGAAAGAAGACTCTGGGCAAGTGACGCGACACTCGTGCAGAAGTGTTATGCGATTATGGTAGTTTGATAACAAAGACTGAACATGGTAGAAGGAGACTCGGGTAAGTAAACCAACACAGAGCAAAGGAGTAGAGAAGAGCATAGAATGTTATAGGTAAGATATGCAATAGGCAGAGGTGGTGTAAAAAATAAAGGCATGGGTCAATTCGGCCTAAGGCAGTAAAGCTGCAGCATAGTTGGAAATATAACTGCAGAAACATAAGAGACAAAGGGACTGCAAGTAGAAGAGGACAAACACACAACAAATCTAAGAAGCTGAAAGGGCTGAGTGAAATATTTGATTGTAACTGTAAATGCATTAATTATTTTTTATTGTTTTTGATGCAAAGGCAATTGTCCAAGGCAAAGAAAAACTCTAATTAATACTGAAACGAGTGTATATATTTTTGTAACATCCTGAATATGCTAAGTTAGTAAATGAGTGGGTGGAAAGCAAGAGTCATGCCCATTCACTTCATATTCCCATATAGAATGAAAACCACCATGAGGTGATATCTATAAATGATGTTATTGTAATATGCATAGTGAGGTTAGAGAGTGGAAGAAGAAGAGAGAGTAGATAGAGATGATTTGCAGATCTAGAGCTAATATGAAGAAGACTTGAAGGTTGAAATGGCAACATTGAAGGAGGAGAAAAACGTAGCTAATATCCAGGTAAATCAGCATATGAATTTATTGTAGTGTGAGGGAGTTGGTGCTTCCATATCAAGTTGTATCTTGATATATGTCTAGTTGTAGTTGGTTGAGTTAGGAGCCTCCTGTGGGTTGTAGCCTGCATAAAATAGATGGAAGTTGGAGCTTCCTTGCAAGTTGTAGCTTGCATAATTTGGGGTAGTAGCCTCCTATAGGTTGGAGCCTACAGAAAATTAGTTGTGAAAGGGAGTTGGAGCTTGCCTTTGCATCACAAAAATAATAAGATGTGACTTTCTTCCTTTATGGGTTTCAACTTATATCCGTTGTCTATGTTCTTGATGGTTAAGTGTTGATGTGATGTTTTAATTTGTTTAATTACTTGTTGTCCACACATTATGTTTGTTGATCCATTATGTAGTAAGCTTCTTATGAAATGAAGGTGTAAATGAGTTGAATGAAAAAATTTTAAATGTCCATGAATGCATTAAAATGATTCACCCTCCCTCTTACTTTAACTAAGGTTTCATTAATTGGTATCAAAGCCATTTCCTTCTATATCAGTTTAACAACTGGAAGGAGATCTTAGATCCCAAAAATGGATAGCCTAGAGGGATTCTCAACAAATAAAGCCCCATTTTTTACTGGCACAAACTATGCTTTCTGGAAAATAAGAACGAGGACATACTTAATGTCTCTAGGAATATAAGTTTGGGCTGCTATGGAAGAAAGATATGCTCTAAAGGATACTGATACAAAGAAAGAAGCCAATCAAAATTTCATAGCTAATGCAAAAGCCATGAATGCACTCTTAAGCGGTCTATGTAAGTCATAATTTATGAAAGTAATGCATAGTGATACTTCCAAAGATATCTGGGATACATTAGAAAATATCCATGAGGGAGATAAAAAGGTGAAGATGGCCAAACTGCAAGCCTATAGAGCTCAGTTTGAAAATGTAAAAATGAATGAAGTTGAAGATGTAGCTAGTTTCTTCTTAAAGGTTGCAGAAGTTGTGAATAACATGAAAGCCCTGTTAGTGTCCAGATATGAACAATGTTCAACGCTTTTTCCACATAAATTATGAACCCGAGGGCATTAGTTATTTCAAGAATAACGACAAAGTATATGTAGAAACAAGAACATGACCTGTTGTAGTTCACAGGGTTATATCCATAACACACAGACCACTGTAACAGAAACCAAGTAAACTACATAATTGAAATAAATTCACAGAAATTAAATATTAACTATAATAGCAGTAATAAAATCACACTAAATCATAAAAAAAATGCAAGAAAGGAAAATGCAACACCTAATCAGAAGAGTGGGCCCAACTCTCTGATCAAGGCTGCGGTAACTCATGAATTATAGAAGAAACAACAAGATGTTGTGCATTTGATTAATTACATAATAGATTTGTTACAATATTTGTATGTAAAAGGGCTTAACCGCCAATTGACAGCCCGCAAGCCTCTTTATACAAATGTCCTGGAATCCTTGATTCCCTTCAGAAACTCCATAATAACAAAAATAATTTTTTTTACAACGACAACCTAGTTGCCTAGAAGGAAACCATAAAAAGGCCTAAAATGGCACTGATATAAACAGAGTCTGTTACGCTGTAACAAAAAATGAGGATAGCGCTGGAGATAATAGGTCGTTCCTTGACTCACGGCTCCAACGCTCCTGTTTTGGCTGAATCTGTAGAAATATCAGAGTTAACATGTAAAAAGGCAAAACCTCCATGAAAATTACTGCATTAATCAAATATCCCATGAAAGATAATGAAAAGGGTTTTACCTCATGCGCTCAAGAATAATAATGGTAGAAAGAGATAGAAATATAGGGTAAAATGGGAGAGGAAAGTATGCAAATTTAGTACCCAACATCTCCCCCCAACTGCTCTATTTGCATGTCCTCATGCAGCTCGTCATCTCCTTACATCCAGATTGGACCAACTGTGATCGGCATGAAGCTACGTGAGGTCATACTCTTTAGCCATTTTTTTCCCTGGTGGATTATATCCCTCTATCAAAACAACATCCTTCCACCAATTTGGATCAACGTTGTATGCAGGAGTATACTTCTCGACTGGAAACCAGATAAGGGGAAACTCAAACCTCAATCCCATCCATCTATCCCCACAAGTATGAATGCCTTCCGAGAAATGTGGAATTATCTCTAAAGCCCATGCAAATTTAGGTGCCCCAACTGGTTCTCGTTCTCTAACAATTGATGATGACAACATCCACCTTTTTTGACAATTGTCCAGTGCTTCTTTACAGAACATTGTAATCTAGCCGAAACATAGGTCAGCACACCATTTCTGGGTTACGAACATGTGTTATTTACAACCCTCAATCTGTAAAAATGTATAATGCTTGTTATAAATGTTTGAGGATTTGCCATGCTCTTTCCTCATCATTAATGGCCTTCCAACTTGGTTTTCTACAAATGTATCCTAGGCCTTTCTCCACTTAATCTGATTGATGGTATTAGAGGTGAAAGCTCTTAAATGGGTTTCCCCCATGAATGGAACGGGGTTAAAGGACTGATCATGCCTTAAGAAATACCCATGCATGTAGAGCTCACACATTAAGTGATGTCCTATGATATCGTGATTTTTTAAAATACGGAGAAATTGAATGGGATCCTCGATCTCGTACCAAATATCCTTATAGATACTTTCAAGACAAAAGAAAATAAATTTCTCATGAAGGAATAAGGCATAGCTATGTATAGGAGGTCTGCAGGCCATTACTTGTTGTGCCAAGGAGAAAATATTATCCTTATCTATTTGCAGCAGCTGCACTTGTTCTTCCAATTCTTCTATTCTATCCTTTTGTTTAGCTTACTTCAGTCATGCCTTATCTAACTAATCCATGTACCCTGTGATGACTCTGGTAGCCTATTCTCAAACTCGACCTATTTCCTTTTTATGGTCACTCGCAGCAGACTGCCACTTCTGGATTTCAGCAGCCAATATAAATTCTGGGCCTTCAAAAAACTCTTCAATAGGGCTGGTCTGGGTGGCTGCAGAGGAGACCTCAAATTTTGGCTTTATTGCCCTCCATTTGTAGATTTTTACCTTCTTTTTCAACCGGGAAACTTGCCTTTTCAAATCCTGAACCTCCCTTTTTAGTCTCATGGTTTCACTGAACTGCAGCTGATACCTCTTTTTGAGAGGTATCCTTTTTTCTCACACTATAAAATCCATTATTTTTTAACAATAAATTCCATTTCGGGGCCTATGATAGGCTTAAGAAGCAGTGGAGTACTGCCTGTATTATAAATGGATTCTCTCGTTAAGCCTTTATGGCTGGGCTCCCTATCTTCAAGGGCTTCTTTCTCTATATTCCCTTCGAGGACTCCTGCCGTGTAGTCGACATTTCCAATGACGACTCTATGTTTTGGTGTCTCCACAGGAGTTCTATCTTCTTCGCGAGCCTCTAAGTGCTCCAACAGAGGTTTGGTAGTGATGGGACCAATCTGGGTCATGTCAAAAAATTTAAGAACTGGTGGGACAACTACTTCCTCTGTTAATCGTTTGGGCGAGCGGAATCCCATCGCCCCTCTAGGCATCATGGACTGGAACAAAGAGCAGGGGACAGACTCATCATCCTCATTTTTGGCTTGAATCGGAACTTCATGTATTATTACCTCAACTGGGGTCGATGCTGGTTCTTGTGGAGCAGCATCAATTCCGCATCTTGTTTCCCTTCTGTCCTCTCTCTCTTTGTTCACCATTTCTTCTTCTAGTGTCGATACTAGTTCTTGTGGGACAATATCGACCTCCTGGTTCATTCCTTATCTACCTTCCTTTTCATCATGAATTTCCTATTTTTCCACAGTTGGTACTAGTTCTTGAGGAATAGAATCAATTTCGCAGGTTGAATCCTCCTGTTCTGGCCGAATTGGGGGTGGTTTTTGGGTAACACTCCCACTCGTATCAACATCCATATTTTCTTAGGCAAGTGATGTTGTTTCTTGCAAAACAACATCACTTTCCATTTCTATGTTCGCCATTTCACTCCCTTGTTCTTCATTGACAAAAGTTGACGACTGTATGACAGTCTCGATTTCCTGCATGATGTCCATGATCTCTTCATCTGTGGGCTCTTCAAGCGAGGGTAGTTCTTGTGTGGTAGCCATGGTTGTGTTGCCAATTACCTCCTCCATTCTCATTTCTTCAAGTTCCTCCTGATCGACCATCACTTCCACTTCTTCGAGTTCCTCCTGATCGACTTCCATTTCCATTTCCTCGGGTTCCTCTTGGTCAATTCCTTCTGACTGTTCTGCTTCTGCCAAACCAGCCGGAGAGACTAGTTCCTCTTCTCTACTACCTCTTCTTCTGAGGACCCACAAAGTTTCACCCAGGAGACCTGAAGCCTATTCATTTCATGCACGACCAATAATTGCACCAATCCGTGGTCGAAAAGCATTGTCGGCATCCAGCGCGAACGCCGGGCAGCCTGTGCCATATGTTGCAACTGTTTCAATAGGAAGAAGGGCATGTTCAAGGCATGCACCTGAGCCTATGGAAATCAAAGGTGCGTTAAAATTTTTAAATGATACTTGAACAGAGTTGTGGCCAGGCCTTCGAAAGTTATGTATTTTATTACAAAACCTACAACTTCATTCCAAGAATACGACACAGTCCTCTGCTCATATCCTCTACCCATTTGAATGAGACATTCCCCTACCTGCAAGAACAATTCGGGAAATTTCGGGAGAGAAAATTTCTGAGCAAACCATTGCTGCCCCTATTGTCTCAGCTCGCTAACCTCTACAATTACCTCTTCTGTTACAAGAACTTCCAAACTTCTGACCCGCGAGTAGTTCTCCTCTAAATTGAGTGTGAAATTCATTGTGATTCCTTCATCAAATCCCTACAATCTGCCAAAGTAGGTATCCCACCATGCATGGAAAAATATTTTCCATACTTTTGGATTGCTGCAAGCTGAAACTATGTTTCCAGGTTCATGCCACACACCCAGCCCACCTATACTATGGAGACTTGGAGCAGCACTTACTGTAACAGCAGACCATTGGGCGAGGTCATGGATACTAAATTTGGAGAAACAACAAAGTGAAAATGAAAGGTGGTAACGGTAAATATGGATGGTAATTCTCAGAAACCGAGAAAAATCATAAAATAAATATGGTAAGTGTAATGAATAAAAATAATAATTATTTCATATGGAGTGGAAAAGACATATTACGGGTCCTAATACGTATTGAATGATTATACCAAATGTTGATGGGGATCATAAGGTGTACCTATGCACGGACTGTCATAATGATTTATGAGGTAATTATTACGGCGTCCTTGACTATGACAGCACCCCCCCAACTTAAATTTTTTTTCGTTCGCACCGTTAAAATCTTCACATGGGATATTTAATTAAATTAGTAAAAATCACATGGAGGTGTACTTGATAGCCTACCTGGACAATGTGACAGTTGGTAGGATGACGACGCAGTAATGATGTGGATGGAGTAACAATAGTACAAGTAGCAACATCCAGAGTAATAATGTTTGGTGTAACAACATCGAGTAGTAGCATTGGAGTAACAATAGTGTGATTGATAGCATCCAGAGTAACAACAGTGTGAGTAACAACATCTGGAGTAGCATCAGTACGAGTAACATCATATAGTGTAGCAGCATTCGGTGTAATAGCATCTGGAGTAACAGCAGTGCGAGTAGCAACATCGGAGTAATAGAGGTATGAGTAACAACATTCGGTGTAGCAGGATCTGGAGTAACAAAAATGCGAGTAGCAACATCAGAGTAACAATAGTATGAGTAACATTATCTGGTGTAGCAGCATCTGGAGTAACAATAATGCGAGTATCAGCATCGGAGTAACAATAGTACGAGTAACACCATCCGGTGTAGCAGCATCTGGAGTAACAGCACCATAAGTAGCAGCAACTGAGTAACAACACCATGAGTAGAAGTAGCTAAGTAACAACAACTGAGTAACATCACCATGAGTAGCAGAAACTGACACTTTGGAAAATTTTCTTTGATTTTTACATCTTAGTAGTAACTCCTGCAAAAAGACAACAAAATAGAACATAATTATTTATTCTTTATTCTATATCTATATATATATATATATAGATAGCGAGAGAGAGAGAGAGAGAGAGAGAGAGAGAGAGAGAGATTATTATTATTATTTTTTATAACAAGGGTGCAGAGGAAGAATTCTCTGCACCGATAACCTTCAAACCAAATTTCTCAGAGATGTGTTTGATAAAGGCATCCTTAGAGGTCGGACGGTGGTACAATCTTAGGCAATGTCCATTGAATATAAATGAAGCATATGTATCATCAGTTATGACTAGCCTGACTATTCCATTATCAAATATACTGTCCACCTCATAAGGTCCCATCCAACGAGTGCAAAGATTTCCTTTAAAATCCTTAAAGCAGGAGTCATAAAGTAGTGCCCAATCTCCAATTTGAAACACATTATTTTTAATAAACTTATTATGCCATTTCATTCTCTGCTGTTGAATAGCAGTAGTTCTTTGGATATCCATTGAATGGATTTCATCTAGTTCATTGAGTTGGGCCAGTCGGTGTTTCTGGGCATCTGATAGATCCAAACGAACTTCAAGAGATGTTCTAAGCGTATTGATTTCAAGTTCTATTGGAAAAAATGGGGATTTCCCATAAACAAACTCAAATGTTGAAAACCCAGTTGTATTTCACCATGTTCTTATGTACGCCCAGAAAGCTTTAGGCAGCTTCTGAGCCCAATCCCGATGATGGTAAGCCGCAATTTTTGTCAAGATGTTTTCCAATGTCTTGTTTGTGCTTTCCACTTGTCCATTCACCTGGGGGGTGGTATGGATATGTCACTCTGTGCTTGACCCAATATTTCTGCATGAGCTTTGCTATCATGTGTGATGTGAATTTTTCTCCTCCATCTAAAACAATCTCTCTTGGAGTACCGTAACGAGAAAAAATTTCTTTGAATAGAAAATCTGAGACCACCTGGTCTGTTTCTTTCGCAACAGCTTTGGATTCCACCCACTTAGTCATGTAATTAGTACAGACCAAGATGTGGACAGTTTGCTAGGAGGGTGGGTTAAAGGGTCCAATGAATTCAATAGCCCATTTCACAAAAGGCTCGAGGAATCTCTGTGCCTGCAAAGGCATTTCATCAGCTCGATCGGGTTGCCCCATACGTTGGAAACTATCACACCTCCTAACATAATTCTGTGCATCACGAAATATAGAAGGCCAGTAATCTCCCATTTGTAGCACCTTATGGGCTATTCTTTTGTCTAAAAAATTTCCTCCACAAAGGCCATCATGAGCAGCTTTCAATATCTCATAAATATCTGTTAAACCCTTGGTTAAACTGAGAGGGGGGCAGGGGGGTGAATTAGTTTAATGCAGTCAATTTCTTATTAAACTTTCCTTTATACTCATTCACATCATCATTTTGTGATAAATTTAATATACAACGGAACATACATATTACTAAATGAGCATCATGTATTAAGTAGAATAAATACAGAGTATCACCACATAATCATCATGCATATAGACAATAGATATAAGTGGAAACCCATAAGGGAGAAAACCACATCTTATTATTGTTGTGATGCAAACACAATCTCCAACTCCCTCTCACCACTGATTTTCTATAGGCACCAACCTATAGGAGGCTCCTACCTCAATTCTGCAAGAAACAACTTGCAAGGAAGCTCCAACTCCCATCTATTTTCTGCAGGCTACAACCTAAAAGAGGCTCCTACCTCAGCCAGCTACAACTGACATTTATCAAGATACAAATTGATATGGAAGCACCAACTTCCTCACTCTTTCAAAAAGACATGTTGATTTACTTGGATATCAGCTATGTTTTGTTCCTTTTCACTGCTGTCAACTAGCCTTCATATCTGCCTTATATCATCTTTGAGTCTTCACGGCTTCTCTATCTGCTCCTCCTTCTTCTTGCCCTCTCTGCCTCAATTATCGATTATCTAACCTATCTATGCATATCTATGAGATATCATTTATAGATTTCACCTCTTGAATGTTTGTATTCTACAGGGAATTTGAAGTGAACAAACATGACTCTTTGACTTATGCCTTCTCATTTCTTTGTCCATCTCTTTCAGAAAAAATATAACAATATGTACAAATTTCAATATTACAGTGGAGTTTTTTTTACCTACAGAGACTTTCCTTTGCATCATAAACAATATAAAATCAATTAAAACATTTACATTTACATTTGCATATGATATATCTTAATCAACCGTTTTAGGTCTTGGCTCACTGTGTTCTTGTCTTTTCTACTGCTATAGTGTAACAAACCCAAATTTTTATTTCTGTTCATTTCAAATTCATATTATGCAATTTTGAATAGCTTCACTGCACACCTCTTCAAATCTTCAATCTCTGTGTACCTCTGTCAGACCCACATTCTCCAAGTTCACTGTGCATATGAAAATGCATTCCCATTAATGCCCAATCTTAGTTCACTTTCTGGGCAAATTCATAAACTCTGCATGTGGAAGCTTTAATTTCTCTTTTCCTTAAGGACCTGTGGTTATAAACCATATATTAACCATGTTTTTAATGAGTACTCACAAGTGACTTCAAAACTCTTGCTTCGAAACCCAAAACGAATCTTTTGTCAAAGCATACCAATCCAATATACAATTGCATCACGTAGTAGTACAATTTCCTGAAGGTGTAACCTTAGTAACAAAACAATGCACTATATAACAGTTGGAGTTGGACCCACCAACTCATACAAATCCAGCCAGATTTATGTTGAAACTCTGTTTTAAAACCCCCAAAGTAAACCTTTGGTCACGGAATTCCAATCCTTCATATGTATTATATGATCTTTATTAAATGTGCTCAAGGAACATGTCTCAAGTCTTCGACTTTGGATTTAAATCATTTGATTGTTCATCACTTAGAATGTCCACACCTTTTAATGCATAAGATGAATATCAACATGGATTAAGGTTTGGGCCCTACCATCTCAAATTTCATTTTTATGCAGAAACTCGACTTGTTTCAATAAATTTTTAAACCATGGTCTACACCCACTTCATGAATTCATATGCGGACTTCTCTTCTCAACATTGATTTTCATTTAATAACCCAAATCATAATGTGAATTCAAACCTTTCACAATCGGAATAAAATCCAAATTATAACCTTTAGTCAGTACACTTATGGGTATTGAATCAATGCTCGACCATTACCATTTTAAATCCGAAGTATAAACTTCGTTTCCATTGCATGTGTTAACAACCATTGGTTTTATTTCTATTTACCCAAATTTATGACTAAACCCCCAAGGCTTTACCATAGCATGTAATCACGTGCACATTTCAATTCAAACATTCGGATTTGATTAATTTAATACCAATTCCATATGCCACCACCTATGAATATTGTCCATACATAAACTCAGACTTTGGATAAAACCCAATGATGACATAATATAACTATTGGGGCCCACACCTGTCCTTGCCTTGGCTAATGGTCGAAAGGATTGGATAGTCCAAATTTCATCGCGTTCCAACAAAGAATTAGGCGCCCATCCGACGGATCTTGCGCAATATCGCGCAACTAAAATGCACGAAACTTAACTCTCAAAATTTACACGATGAAAGTGGTAATTGAATACCTCTTTAGGACTCGTGTCGAGCGACGAGGTATATCACATTTTTTTGAAGAATTCCACTTACCATTTGAACTATCGTGCGATACTACCAGTTTTCCCTTCCAAACCGCCTTCACTATTCACTTGTTCTGGTTTCGCTTAACACCTCAAGGTTCCGCTTTCCATTAACGCTCCATCGCTAACATTAATGCTTTGTTCACAATTTCGTTTCAGTATTTCAACACGAATTCTCCTTTCACAGTTTACACATGACAAAGTGTATAACTAGACCCTCTTCCTACATACTATACATGAAGACAACGTTTCATACAATAGCATCGACCCATCCGTTTTATACACAAAACCTTCCATTATTAACCTTACCAGTCTTCAAACTTCTCAACTATAGTTCGACCCTGGATTCTCTGTTCTCAATTCTTCATTTGAATAATTGATCGCTCCAATGAATTATCCAATTCTAATCTCATATCGGAACACCATTTCACCTGCCCAGATTTATTGAGATTCATCGTCATTTCCGGTTCAAAGTCTGCGCCTTGAACTGTATTGATGAAAATAAATATGTGAACACAATTTCGATGGATAGAGAATTACTCCTTTGTTATGGTTTAAACAATGACCCCAATTACCTCCATTTTGGTATTGATTCAAACTCACTGTTTGACCAGAATATTTCCCATCAACTCAAATGTATTGTAGTTACTTTAAAACCCCAACTACTTGCTTGGAACACATCTTATGCCTTAACCCCGTAATTATCCCAGATCATATGCCTCACTCACACAGTGATTTCAAAGACCAATTTAACCTCATTGTGTCATCGGTCCATTTGTGATCAAATGACTGAAATTACCCAGTGTAGTTTCATTCAATCTCATCAGCAGTATATGCCAACCTTACCACAGAGTTAAAATCTTGCCAATCTTTTGCTATCTCTCTTCTTCTTTGTTGTCTCCTTTTTCATAAATGACAATATTTCCAATAGTCTCCCCCTTTGGCATTGATGGCAATACACTTCCTCTACTTGCCTTTTAGAAGACCCTTTCTTCTGTTACTTGCTTTTCCTCCCCCTTTGACATCAATGGAAAAGGTTTGCACATTTCCTAGTGTGGTTTCCAAATCTTCTCCATAATACTCTGATCTTGAGGACCTGTTCCATGCACTGCTCACTAGCTCTGGCTCTTTTGTGACAATATTTGTTGACTGATCTCCCCCTGGAATGATGCCTTCTTTTCTAATCTCCCCCTGGAATGATGCTTTCTTTTCATGTCAGAGAGTAACATCTACAGACACTACTCCTAGTTTGTCTCTTAGATATTCAAATGGTTCTTTAGCAAGGGGTTTTTTGAATATGTCTGTTGTTTGTTCCTTTGTTGGTACATATTCCAGCTTTACTACTTTCTGTGCTACTTGTTCATTGAGTAAATGGTACTTAATAGGGATGTGCTTTGTTTTTTAATGAAATACAGGATTTTTTGATATAATTATTGCACTTGTATTGTCACATTTGATTGAGATGGGATCATCCATGCTTACCTTCGTGTTTTGGAGAGTTTGTTTCATCCACATTACTTGTGTGCAACATGCCACTACTGTTATGTATTCTGCTTTTGTTGTAGGTAGAGAGATGGAAGTTTGCTTCTTGCTTAGCCATGACACCAAACTTTTTCCCAAATAAAACACACCTCCACTTGTGCTTTTCCTGTCATCCATGCAGCTAGCCCGATCTACATCTATATATGATGCCAAAGTGAAGCTTTTGCTTTTTGGATACCATAGTCCATACTATGCAGTTCCTTGTAGATATTTGAATATCCTCTTGATTGCTAGTAAGTGATTTTGTTTTGGTGTTTCTTGATATCTTGCCACAAGTCCTACTGCCAACACAATGTCTGGTATAGAGGCAGTTAGGTATAGCAGACTTCCTACCATGGATCGGTAAATTTTTTGATCTACATCTGTTGATCCATCATTTGCACATAGTTTGCATCCAGTGATCATGGGAGTTGAAACAGGTTTGCAGTCTTCCATTTTGAACCTTTTCAACATCTCTCTTAAGTATTTTTCTTGTGATATGAATGTTCATGTGTTATTTTGTTGAATTTGAAGTCCTAAATAGAAGGTGAGCTCTCCAATCATAGACATCTCAAATTTTGATTTCATTTCTTCAGAAAATCCTTTTGCTAACTCATATTTGTTGCTTCCAAACATGATGTCATCTACATACACTGCTACAATTAAGAGTTCATTTTCATTAGCCTTTATGTACAAATTGTTGTCTACTCCTCCTTTCTTGAAACCTTGTTTTTGCAAGTATTTGTCTAGCCTTGAATACCATGCCCGAGGAGCTTGTTTCAGCCCATATAAGGCTTTCTTTAATCTGCACACATAGTCTTGTTTATCTGTTAAGGAGAATCCTTCAGGTTGTTCCATGTAGACTTCTTCCTCTAGTTCTCCATTCAGGAAGGTAGACTTCACATCCATTTGATATACCTTGAAATCATGATAACATGCAAAGGCCAAAAACATTATGATTGCTTCCATTCTAGTTACAGGGGCAAAGGTTTCATCATAATCAAGACCTTCAATTTGTGAATATCCCTTGCATACAAGTTTGGCTTTATTTCTGATTACCTGCCCTTGTTCATTCACATTATTCTTGAATATCCATTTTGAGCCAATGACATTTTTCCCAGTGGGTCTTGGAATTAATTCCCGGGTATTGTTCTTCTCAATTTGGTCCAGTTCTTCATTCATAGCATTTACCCAGTTTTTGTCTTTGTTGGCTTCTTCGAACTTCTTTGGCTCTATTTGAGATAGCATGGCTAGGTGTACTTCTTCTGTCTGTTCAGCAAGCTGTCTTCTTGTCTGGACTCCCACACTCTTGTCGCCAATGATTTGGTCTTCTAGATGATTCTTTTGAGTGTGTCTTGAGGTACCTTTTGAGTTTAATTCAGTATCTTCTGTTGTCTGGCTCAGTTCATCATTATCTTGGTTTTCTTCTTCATTATCTTCTAGAGGATTGTTGCATCTTGTACCTCTTGTTCTTTTTAGTAGATTTTCATCAAATCTTACATAAATTCTTTCCACAATTTTATGTAGTGTTTTGTTGTAGCACCTGTAACCCTTGCTCTTGGATGCATATCCTAGAAAGATTCCTTCATCTACTCTTGCATCAAACCTCCCCAGTTTTTTCATCATTATTGTTTATGAAACACTTTCTTCCAAAGACTCTAAAGTGTTTGATTTATGTTGGTTTACCATGCCATAATTCGTAAGGAGTCTTATCATAGTTTGGTCTTAAATGAGCTTTGTTAATAATGTGAACAACTGTGTGTACTGCTTCTACCCAGAAAGTTTGGGGAACGTTACTTTCTTGCATCATTGTTTTGGAAATCTATTGTAATGACCTGTTTTGTCTCTCTGCGACTCCATTCTGTTGAGGTGTACCTGCAATTGTAAACTTTTGTTTTATCCCATGCTCATTGCATAGGTCTGCAAAATCATAGTTTGTGAATTCACCTCCTCTGTCTGATCTGATGCACTTTAGCTTACATCCTATTTGATTTTATACCAATTCCTTGAATATCTTGAATTTCTCAAGTGCTTCATATTTATATTTGAGAAATACTACCCACATCATTCTGGAAAAATCATATATTATCAGCATGAAATAATATTATCCACTAGGTGCTTTAGTTCTTGAAGGTCCACACAGGTCCATGTGTAGTAGCTGAAGTGGCCTACTAGTTGATAGTTCATCTTTGGTCTTAAAATATGTGTGGGTCTATTTTAGCATATCTCTAACTGCTTTCTTCTTGCTCAGACTGATGATGTGGTCAAAGTTAAGGTGTCCCAATCTTCTATGACATAACCATGATTCATCAAGTTTGCTTAGGTGGCATGCTTCATTCTCTTCTTTCACTATATAGATGTTAGTTTCTGTTCGAATACCTTTGATCAAGGTCTTTCCTGTGGTGCTTGATCTTACTTCACAGTTTTGTGCTCTAAAAAGAACTTCACAGCCTTTATCACACATTTGACTAACACTTATCATATTTGCTTTCAGCCCATCCAAAAATAGTACATCTTGGGGCTTTCCTCTTCCATTCTCCAGACTGACTGAGCCTTTTCCTTTGATTTTCCCTGCTTTATCATTTCCAAAAGTTACATTTCCATATTTTTTTTCATCAAAGGTTATAAACTTGCTTCTATCTCTAGTGATATGCTTTGAGCATCCACTATCCAAATACCATTGGCTTTTCTAATCCTGGGCTATTGGAGCCAGATCACACTTATTCAACTTCTTTTTCCACTACAGGCAACTATTTTTTTGGCACCTTTTCTGGGAAGATGGCCCACATTCTTTAAGAGGACATTGGGAAGACATATGTTCGATTTTATGGCATACACAACATTTAATCATATTTTTGGCAGAATTATGAGTACGAGTAAACTCTCCATAATTCATAAATCTCCTTGAGGTTTTGAACATCAGTCTTTGTCCATATGTTCTGCACTCCTTGGTTTTATGGCCGAATTCCTTATAGTAAAAAAAATACCCATAAAAACAATTAGCGTACCTGATGAAGGGTTGTCTTCTCCATTTGTTTGCTCGAGGTAGTATTTTCATTTTTTTCATCCTTTGTTGGTTGGAATCGATTCTCCTTTTATGACAATATGCCGCAATATGTCTCAGATTGTGGCAGGCATAACAAGTGACATTTTTCATAGGGGGAAGAATCTCCTTTGATAGCTTCCAAATTTTATATATTCAGGAGTGTATGAGTCTTTTTCAGTTGACTGTTTATTAATTTCTCTCTTTGTCATTTGAGGTTCCTTCTTGTTTCTATTTACTTCATTGTAGGTTGCTACTTCTATAGGAACCTTCTGATCTACTTCATTTTCCTTAACAGCTTTTACAAACATGATATTCCTGTTATCTTTTTCTTTGGATTTTAATGGTTGGAGTTGGACCCACCAATTCATACAACTCCAGCCATATTTATGTTGAAACTTTGTTTTAAAACCCCCAAAGCAAACCTTTGGTCACAGCATTCCAATCCATCATATGTATTATATGACCTTTGTTAAATGTGCTCATGGAACTTGTCTCAAATCTTTGACTTTGGATTTAAATCATTTGAATGTTAATCACTTAGAATGTCCACATCTTTTAATGCATAAGCCGAATATCAACATGGATTAAGGTTTGGGCCCCACAGTCTCAGATTTCATTTTTATGCATAAACTCGACTTCTTTCAATAAATGTTTAAAACATGGTCTACACCCACTTCATGAATTCATATGCGGACTTCTCTTCTCAACATTGATTTTCATTTAATAACCCAAATCATAATGTGAATTCAAACCTTTCACAATCGGAATAAAATCCAAATTATAAACTTTAGTCAATACACTTATGGGTATTGAATCAATGCTCAACCATTACCATTTTAAATCCAATGTATAAAATTGTTTCCACTACATGTGTTAACAACCATCGGTTTTATTTCCATTTACCCAGCTTTATGATTAAACCCCCAAGGCTTTACCATAGCATGTAATCATGTGCACATTTCAGTTCAAACGTTTGGATTTGATTAGTTTAATACCAATGCCATATGCCACCACCTATGAATATTTTCTATACATAAACTCAGACTTTGGCTAAAACCAAATGCCAACATAATATAACTATTGGGGCCCACACCTATCCTTGCCTTGGCTAATGGTTGAAAGGATCGGACGGTCCAAATTTCATCCCATTCCAACAAAGTGCTAGGTTCCCATTCGATGGATCTCGTGCAATATCGCGCAATTAAAATGCACGAAACTTAACTCTCAAAATTTACGTGATGAAAGTGGTAATTGAATACCACTTTAGGACACGTGTCTAGCGATGGGGTATATCGTTTTTTTTTGAAGAATTCCATTTACCATTTTCACTGCCGCGCGATACTACCGGTTTTCCCTTCCAAACTGCCTTCACTATTCACTTGTTCCAGTTCCACTTAACGCCTCAAGGTTCCGCTTTCCATTAACATTCCATCGCTAACATTAACGCATTTTTCACAATTTCGTTTTAGTCTTTCAACACGAATTCTCCTTTCACGGTTTACACACGAAAAAGTGTATAACTAGACCCTCTTCCTACATACTGTACATGAAGATAACATTTCATACAATAGCATCGACCCATCGGCTTTATACACAAAACCTTCCATTATTAACCTTACCAGTCTTCAAACTTCTCAAATATAGTTCAACCCCGGATTCTATGTTCTCAATTCCTCATTTTAATAATTGATTGCTTCAACGAATTATCCAATTCTAATCCCGTATCGGAACACCATTTCACCTGCCTAGATTTATTTAGATTCATCGTCATTTCTGGTTCAAAGACTGCACCTTGATTTGTATTGATGCAAATCAATATGTGAACACAATTTCGATGGACAGAGAATTACTCCTCTGTTACGGTTTAAAAAATGACCCCAGTTACCTCCATTTTGGTATTGATTCGAACTCACTATTTGACCAGAATATTTCCCATCAACTCAAATGTATTGTAGTTACTTTAATACCCCAACTGCTTGCTTGGAATCCATCTTATGCCTTAACCCCGTAATGATCCCAGATCATATACCTCACTCACACAGTGATTTCAAAGACCAATTTAACCTCATTGTGTCACCGGTCCATTTGTGATCAAATGACTGAAATTACCTAGTGCAGTTTCATTCAATCTCATCAACAGTATATGCCAACCTTACCACAGAGTTAAAATGTTACCAATATTTTTCTATCTCTATGCTTCTTTGCTATCTCCTTTGCCATCAATGACAATATTTCCAACAATATCATCCTCAGACACACAGCATCGGATCTGCTTATCTGTTTCTGTGTGAAAAAGGTACCCTGCCATCCAAGAATATCGGGAACTGTGATGAATAATTTTCTGCTATTCCCTGTATGAAAAACAAGGAGGCACTTTCCCTGTAGCAAGATAGTTAGAAATATCTCCATACCATGGAGGTTTAGTAGAAACTACAAAAAGGTGTTCATCGAGAAAACTATCTTCTACAGGTGTGAATTCATCATAGTTATCCATTCTAGATAGGAAATCAGCCACTACATTATCTTTTCCTATCTTTTCTACTATTGTAATATCAAATTCTTGAAGAAATAGTAACCATCTTGTAATATGGCCAAGAGTAATAGATTTATTCATCAAATACCTGATTAATGCGTGATCAGTATGGACAACAGTAGAATACCCGGTGATGTAGTGCCAAAAATTATTGACAGCATAAATGACAGCCAAAAATTCTTTTTCTATCACAATGTAATTTAATTCAGCAGGAATTAAGTTCTTGCTGACATAGTAAATTTCATACAGTGTTTTTCCTACCTGTTGTCCTAAAACAACCCCTACTACTATCTGAGAAGCATCAGTATGTATGTGAAACAGTAATGCCCAATCAGGTCCTCGGAGGATTGGAGCCGTTGACAACAGCCCCTTAATTTTCGTGAAAGCTGTCTCACAATCTTCAGTCCACAAAAATTCTGCATCTTTTGTTAGTAATTGAAATAGTGGGTGTGCTATTTTAGCAAAATTTTCTGTAAAGTGTCTATAATAACCAGCACAACCAATAAAGCTACGTACTTGTGTGGGTTTTTTGGGTACCGGGAAGTGTAATATTACCTCTACTTTATCTAGATCAACTTGAATTCCAGCAGCTGAGAGAAAATGTTGCAATACTACTCCTTCCTCCCTCATGATATGGCATTTGGCTGTAGTCAGAGATACATGAGTCTTCTTACATCTTTTGAGTACTTTATCCAGATTTTCCAACCCTTCCTCAAATGAGTTCCCATATGGAGTAAAATCATCCATATCGATCTCAAAACTATCGTCAATTAAATCAGAAAATATTCCCAAGATTGCCCTCTGGAAGGTAGCACGAGCATTACGTAGGCAAAATGGGAGGACCCTGTATGCAAAGGTTCCCTGGGGGCATGTGAAAGTTGTTTTATCCTAGTATTCTGGGGCTATCTGGATCTGGTTATATCCACTGAATCCATCTAGGAAGGAAAAGAACTTCTTCCCAGCCAATGTATCCAGGACTTGGCCAAGGAATGACAAAGGGAAATGGTATTTTTATGTTGCCTTATTTAGTTCCCTATAGTCTACATAGATCTACCATTTACCATTATTTTTGGGAACAATAACTAGCGGAGATACCCATTGGATATCTGATATGGGGTAAAGGAATCCTACATCCAATAATTTTTGTAATTCTTCCTCGACAATGTTTTTGAGAGTAGGGTTCATCCTCCATTGAGGCTGTCTTACAGGGCGGAAATATTCTTTAATATAGATATGATGAGTACATAGATTGGTAGGGTTCCCCTTCATGTCAGTATAGTCCCAAGAAAAGGCTTCCTATAATGTTCCTAAATTAGCTAAGCTAATTGGAACATAGAATTTTGTTTTATTTTTCACGTTTATGAATAATAGACTAATGGAGGACATGCAACACTCCTTAGATCAAAAAATAAATACATGCTCAATGTGAACAGGATTAGATATGAGCTGGTTGCATAAAATCCACTTATGTATGAATAGGGCTAAGTTGTTTGATTGGGTCAACAAGACCAAATCACAAGACAGTCCAGGTGAATTGAACCTCCTAGGTGATCAGCGCAGTTCTAGAAGGAGGAATTCAGTGTGAAATAGGCTAATGTATTTGAAGTCGTTTAGGGTTTTTCACATCCCATTTCTATAAAAATGAAGGAGAGGGCTCAAGGAGGGGTTGTTGATGATTTGTGGTTGCTTGAGCAACTCGAGTTCTCTTGGCTGGTTAGCCAAAGGGAAGAGGGTCTCCTGTTTAGGAATCTTCTCTCCTTCCATGGAGTAGCTATTTGGAGGAGGATGTGCTACATTGATCCACTATCCGGAATTTTTCCAAGCTTCCACTTCCAACCGCAATGTAGATCTTGTTTAGGGTTTGATTTCCTTTGTAAGTTGCAGTAAGTGGGATTTATATCTTTTCAGATCTAAAGCATTTTAGTACTTCTTTTCAGTGGAGGAAGGTTCTAATCCATTGGAGAGTTGTATTGAATGATTTGAGCTTCATTTCAGATATTGGCATCAAACCAATGTTTTCTTCATGGTATACTACGCATTTTCTTCCCTAGATCTACGTTATTGCTAAAGGAGCAATGTTGCAGGGTTTTTGGCATCATTTTGGAGCTAGATCTCTGATGTGAAGAAAGCCTCCTTGCATCAAGGGTGATCCATGGATTGGAAAACCAATCCATGTCTATTTCAGGTCTGATTTATTCACTAAATTTTTGCTTTAGAAATTCTGAATCATTCTGCAGATCTGCTGCAGTAAAACTCAGATCTGCTCCGACATTTTCATGTATTGCTGAAATCCCCAAGGGGAATGAAATAAAGAGCCCTTTGGGCATTATAATCTATTATAGATCTTTGTTTTCATGTGAATATCAGTTTCAGATCTGTAACTTAATAAAAATAAGCTTCAGCCTCCTATCAATCACGCTGGAGATTTTTCTGGTTCATCTCCTGTGTTGCAGCACCTCAATCTTGAGGATTATTTCATGTAAATCTCTATTTTTATTACTTATTTTTCATAAGATATGAACCAAAGCTGATTTTCTGATGTTTATATCATATTAAAACTAATAGCTTTATAAAATCACACTTCCTGAGCTTCAGTAAATTCTGCATCTTCAAAGTCATGGGGATTGGGTGTTTTTCTTGACTAGTCGGGAAGGAGGAACTGTTTAACATAGAATATATATATATATATATATTTTTTTCTGAAATTTCACATGGGAGTCCCTCATAACCCTAGCCATCAGAGCTAACCACTTTCCCACCTTATTTGCACGAAAATCTCTGATTATACTCATTTTAGGGCCTAAATCCACACTTTTCCCCATCCCTTGGTTCATAAAACACTATATAAATTATTTTTGTAGTTCAAGACATGTATTTATATCTATTGCACCTATTTTAAAGCTTATTAATTAGTGTAATACCGTTATACAGTTTTCATATTGTTGCAATCCCTCATTTGGGCAGTTTTTAAGGCAAGCTAGGTGTGGGAGAACTGTTTAACCCACCTAGTTAGATTTTTTTCTGATCTCCTCCTGGAATTTGGTTTTATATTATCAGATATAATTTATACAAGATTTTATGTTTTTGAAGCACCCATCTCTGAAAAATGTGTTTTTCAGGCTTGGCTTGCTGAGCATCCCCTCTTGAAAATATTAGCTCTTGACATAGTTCTACAGATGGAGTCTGCTAGTGGGAAAGCTAGTCTCTGGGTTTCATCCTTTCTTATAAAAGTGACATACCCGGTAAATTCCCCTACATTCAATCTCTAGAATAGTTTAGTTGTTGATTGTTAATGTTTTTGAATAAAGGGAATATGATTTTCCGGATGCATGAGCAGTTCCCAATTTTGGAACATTACACTTCCTGCTGATCTTGAAGGACTTTCAAAAGCTGTTTTTTCTAGGATTCAAACAGGCTTGGGTTGATATTAAGTGTTTTCCATGGTTCAATCTCAATTGGAATACTATCATGGGATGAGTTTATAGGAATGTCTTCAATATCATCTTCTGGTTCAATATTTTCCTATGTCTCACAACTCATAGAATATTCTGGAATATGTCGAGTTGAATCGGAAACCGAACTGGAATCATTAATGAAGGCATTGATAGCATCATCCTCAGTTTTTGATTTGAATTGAAGGGCCTGGCCAATAGTGAGGACTAGTTTAACATCTTCATGTTTAGGTTCAGACTCTTCTATAGGTAGAGGTTTCTGACTGGGTAATGATTTTTCAGATGGGCTTGGTTCCGCAGGAGGATAAAGCTTAAGATTCTTTGTAAATCTCCCATTTGATATGATCATATGCCGAGATTGGCACCCTATGTAGGTGTCTACAGTTGCAAGCTAGGGTAATCCTAGGATCAATGGGTGACCACCTACTGAAGACCGAGTCTGTAATATAAGGAGGTCCACAGCGTAATTCCATGAGTCTACTAAAATGATCACATCCTCTAATTTCCCCATTTGTTTAATTGTGGATCTGTCTGCAAGTTCCAAGATAGTAGGGGTTGGTTTAATGTTTCCAAGTCCTAATGTGTTCATTGTTTCAGCAGTGGTAATGTTGATGGCAGCTCCCAAATCTACCAATACATTTGGGATTTCAACCCCATTAATCTGTATTGTTAGAATCGATTTCCCAGGGTCTCCATATTTTACAGGCATGATCTTTCCTAACATGATATCGGATAGTCTACCCATTACATGAATGGTTAGTGGATCCTTAGGTTTTCTCCTTGGTTTCTTAGAGTAGTATTCCTTCAGGGTTTTTGTGTATATAGGTACATCCCTCATAGCTTGTAACAGGGGTATTTTAACAAACAGATTCTGCAGTTCCCCTAGGAAGTAAAATTATGCTTGAGGGTTTGGTTTACTCAAGGTCAATCTCTAAAGATATGGAGGAGAAGTTAAATGAAATTGATTAGAAACAGTTTGGGTAGGTGTCTGATTTAATATTTTTTGGTCTGAATTCTCCCTCACTATTCTTTATTCTGATTCAATATCTTCACTGTCGAATTATTCTATAATAATAGGTGAAGTAGGTGCTGGAAATGTTGTCATTGATGGCAAAGAAGATGACAAAGGAGGAGCACCTAAAACATCAACCAAGGAGCAGAGGAAGCAAAAAGAGAGGTAGCAAAGACAACAAAAAGATAATTAAGGAGCAGCATCAGTCAAGGAGCAGAGGATAGCAAAGAAGCAGAGAGCTATTCAAGGTGCAGAGTAATGAGGACAAAAGGAGGGCCATTTGATTTTGAAAAACGGGTGGAGTTAAGAGAAGAAGAAGTTCTGCCAAGACAAGAAGAGGTGTTTGCAGGTGGATTCATTTGTATCTAGGGGAGGAATTGTTCAGCATTACATGAGTATGATGAGACTCTGTAATTGGGAGTATAAATGGCTCCTATGTGCAATTGTCTATGCATGGATGATTGTGAGTCTATCAGGGTTTATAAACAGAGTTGAATAAACCTTGTGGCAAAGGAGGAGTACCTGAACCAGCAATAAGGCAAAGTAGTACACATGAAGCAGAGGCAATTGTGGTGTACATATTTTGTAGAAATCAATTGAATTGGTTATGTGTAGAAACTCAAGAGGCCGACTCTGTTCATTTGGCATAGCAGAGTAAACCTCTATCACTTGAAGAAAAAGGTGATTTTAGTAGTTTGGATTGAGCAGCAGGATGCAAGGGTTTGATTTACATAATTCGATACCAATTCTTGTGAGAAAGTCGCATACAACATTCAGTGCGATATTTTTATTACACGCTCCACTGTGTAATGAACAGCGAAGGGCGATTGGAAATCTGAAGTCATTTGAGGGCCTTGCTGCAATAGAAACCAATTAGAAAAAAATCAGCTAGCCAAGGCACAAAGGAAGTATGAATCGGATGCAAAGGAACTGAGAGAACAAAGGAAGCAAAGGATACAGGCAGAGGAAGAGGTAGCAAATACAGAGGCAGAGCCATTATCACAACAGTAGAGGCAGAGGTCGAGCGATAGATGTAGCAGAGGTAGAGGCAGAGCCATTATATTAGAGGCAGAGGAAGAGCAGAATATTCCAGGAATCGCTTAACCCAAGCGGCAAGTATATATATATATATATATATATATATATATATAAACCTTATTCCGAGAATCATTACCCCAGGCGGAAGGATACATAAACAATATTCCGGGAATCGTAACCCAAGCAGCAAGTATATAAATACAAACAAATTTTGGGAATCTTAACCCAAGCGGCAAGTATATATATATATATTAAAATATATGGAGTGCTTTATTAACAGAACCAAAGAACCATAAGGTGGGACCCTTTCCAATCGCATCGGAGATTATAAGGGCAGCGGAACATATAAACATAAAATTGCAATTGCGATGAGAGTTCAGACCCGATGGGTTAATGAACCATAATTGATATATGGTTGAAGTCCTGTTTAAATATATGCAATCGCATCGGAAAAGGGCAGCGGAACATGGTAACAAAGACTTGCGATTGCCATTGAAGCCCGGACCCAATGGGCCTATAAACTATGATTAACAAATGTTTGAGTTCTAGTTCCAATCGCATCGGAAAAATGTAGTGAACAGTGGTCAATCACATCAGAAAGAAATAGACCGTCGGAACATATATTAAAAGACTTGTGATTGCGATTTAAGCCCGGAACCGATGGGCTTATAAACTATGATTAACAAATGTTTGAGTTCCAGTTCCAATCGCATCGGCAAAATGCAGTGAACAGTGGTCAATCACATCGGAAAGAAACAGACCGTCGGATCATATATTAAAAGACTTGCGATTTTGATTGAAGCCCAGACCCGATGGGCTTATAAACTATGATTAATAAGTATTTGAGTTCCAATCGCATCAACAAATAACAGTGAACAGTGATCAATCGCATTGGAGAAAGGAAACCTGCGATTGCGATCAATCACAATCGGAAATCATTGGAGGAGTAGCATATTGCATCGGAAAGTGTGGCAAGTGGGCCTGAAAGGGCATTAGTTATGTATTAAACATGATTCTTCAGTGTCAAAGTAGACATGGAAGTTTGTTTGTTAAAACGTTGTATAACTATGCCGAGAGTTGAAATTACGTTATATATACATAAAAAGGTGCTGGTATATATATATAACACGTTGCTGCGATTGTATTAAAATATGTCGCGTGGTCTGTGAACCCACGGGCCTTGGATTGAGGTGGAGGGTGATTTGTAATATAAAACGATTGTGATGCATGTATGTTTCGCTTGCGGAACTCACCACATCAACAAGACACTTGCTGTGTGTAAAGCGTTGGAATTTGCCCAGATTTAAAGTCAATAGTTACATCTATATATATATATATATATATATATATATATATATATATATATATATATATATATATATATATATATATATATATATATATATATATATATATATATATATATATATAAAGCGCTGATATAAAAAGCACAGTTACAAATGTATGGAATATGGCCATTACCTTGCGACAGTGAACAAGGAAACAAACAGAGCCGAAAGGGACAAAGACACAGTCAAAGAAAAGAAAAATGCGCAGCTAGCCAAGAGGCTGAATGAGTGAACTAGAGTTCTCATTGAAATTGAATGTAAATAATTTTAATTTATATTGTTGTGATGCATTGGCAAGTCTCCGGAAGAGAGCAAATATCCCACTATAACATTAAAATAAGCACCTACAATTACATTTTTCTGAGTGAGCTGAAAAGAGATGAGAAGGCAGAAGGCAAAGAGACATGGATATCCATTTTGAATTCCCAGTAGAATACAAACAACCATGAAGCTATTTTTGTATAAAACAGGGTAATATCCAAGGGGAGAAGGTCACGAAAATAAAGTGAGAGAAGAAGAGAGTGAGCAGCAAAATTGAAGAGAGTTGAAGAAAATAAGAAAGCTACAAGAGGTTAGAGAGAGTGAGTATAGAGAATGCAGAGTATGGAATTGAGGCAGAAAAGATAAGAATAAGGAGGAGCAGAACGAGATGCAGAGAAGTTAGAGAATGCAGAAATAAGCAGTGAGGCAGAGAAGAAGGAGTTGAGCAGAGAAGAAGGTAGATATGACATAGAATCCAAGAATATGTAGAGATAATATAAGACAGATATGAAGACTGATGCATAGCAGTGAAGATGGTACAGAACAGAGCTGATATCCAAGGTAAATCAGCAAGTGTTTTCTTTTGAAAGTGTAAGGAAGTTGGAGCTTCCCTATCAAGTTGTAGCTTGATAGATGTTAGTTGTAGCTAACTGAGGTAGGAGCCTCCTGTAGGTTGGTGCTTGTAGAAAATAGATGGGAGTTGGTGCTTCCACATCAAGTTGTAGCTTGATAAAATGTTAGTTGTAGCTGACTGAGGTTGGAGCCTCCTGTAGGTTGGTGCCTGCAGAAAATATCTGGGAGTTGGTGCTTCCACATCAAGTTGTAGCTTGATAAAATGTTAGTTGTAGCTAACTAAGTTTGGAGCCTCCTATAGGTTGGTGCTTGCAGAAAATTGATGGGATTTGGAGCTTCCTTGCAAGTTGTAGCTTGCAGAATTGAGGTAGGAGCCTCTTGTAGGTTGGTGCCTACAGAAAATCAGTGGTGAGAGGGAGTTGGAGCTTGACTTTGCATCACAACAATAATAAGATGTGGTTTTCTCCCTTTATGGGTTTCCACTTATATCTGGTGTCTCTTTACATGATGCTTATGTGTTGATCTGGTTTATATCATCTACTTAATACTTGTTGCTCTCATATTAAGTCTACTGTTACATTATATTAATACTTGCTGCTCACATTCTAAAATTACTCACATATTAAGTTGAACATGAAATGAAGGTGTAAACAAGTGTTAAATAAAAAGTTTTAAAAGTCCATGAATGTGTTAAACTGATTCACCCCCCTCCCCCCTCTCAGTTTAACTAAGGGTTCAACAATTGGTATCAAGGACGGTTCCTTTGGTGTAAGCCTAATAGCTTGAAGGAGATCTGGTTGAGTCATGGACTATCAAAATGTACCTGTGTTAATTACAAAAAACTTTCCTGAATGGAGAGATAAGGTTAAATCAGGATTATTGTCTTATGAACCTAAAGTATGGAAGCTTGTATGTGATGGTTACTGAACAGACTCCCCCACGGTGAAAGAAAAATAGAGGAATGCCAAGGAAAAATGTGTGATATATAACAGTCTTCATAAAAAGGACCTTGAGTTGATAATGGATTTAACCTCTGCAAAAGAAATCTGGGACAGATTGCATTTCATGCATGGAATAGACACAGAGGACTGCATTGTCAAGGAGGAGAAGAGAATTAAAAAGAAGAAAAATTAATGTCAAAAGGAAAATGTTCAAACACATGAGGTACCTGCTAGTGTGAATGGTAGTAAGAGCCATGAAGAAATTGCAGCTGAAGAAAAGGCCAAACTAGACACAACCTTGACTAAAATAGAAAGACTAAAGAATGAAAACAAAGACCTTAAGACAATGGTGCAAATTTGCAATGAGAAAGAGTATGAAGATAAGAAAGATATTGTTGGCCTGAAGACTCAACTTGAAGAAGCACAGAAAGTAGAAGATACTTTTCTGCAACAAATGAGAGAGAAAAATATGGAATGTAAAAAATTGGAAGAAGAAGTAGTGAGCCTGAGAAAGAAATTAGAAAAGGCCCAAAGAGATTTATTAATGAATACTCCTCAATTGAAAAGCTCCGAAAAGTTGGACCAGATTCTAAAGGCTCAAAGGTCACCTCTCATAAAGGCTGGGATAGGATATGAAGGTGAAACCAGTAAGTCCAAGGTTGAAGATAACACGAAAATCATTTTTGTAAAAGTTGTAAAGAACAGTGAAGCAACTCAGCAAAATCCTACAGAAGAAGAAGCCAACAGGAACATGAGCTTTAAAGAAACAAACAGAATCAAGAAGCAAAATGAAAGAATGGAAAATGAGAGGATGAAACAATTAGCTGCTAAAGGCTCATACGCTCCTGAAGATGAATTGAATAAATTTGGAAGAAGTCAAAGAAGGTTCTTTCCACCTATGAGAAGTATCACTTGTTTCTCTTGCCACAAACCAAGACATGATGCAGCACATTGTAAGACAAAGAGAATCAAATATTATCAGCAAAAGATGCAACAAATAAGAAGAACACCTCAAGCAAGCAAAGGGAAAAGACAATCTCTCACCAGGTACAAAAATCATTTCCATGGCTACTGTTATGCATGCAATAATTTTGGACATAAAATTTTTGATTGTAAAATGTATTCAAAAAGGGGAACAAAATATCATACATCAGCTCAAATGTACCTTGGTCAAATAAGATGTTATGTATGCCTCAAACATGGTCACAAAGCAAAGAACTGTAAGCTGCAATATACATTCAAGAACTCTAGACAGAGGATGGAATCAAAATAGATCAATCTAAACTATGAATCTAAATGAAGAGAAGACATTATGATGAACCCCAATAAAGTATGGAAGGAAAAGAGAAAGGGGGAGCCTATTATCTCAATAACATAACGAATCCTCCATAGTCTCAGGGGGAGTTGCTCTAGGAAGTAAAGAAAAAATCCATCCACTGACAAATATGAAGCAACATCCCAGGGGGAGAGCAGTTCATATATAGACCCCATGAAAGTAGTCTAAGAAGAGCACCTTAGAATGAGAATGGCTATAAGATCAGGAAGGGAAAAGAAAAATTCCTCTAACAAAGAACTATATAGGAAGAAGATTATTTAGGTGACAGATTGATGAAAGGAGAGAAGGCTGCAAGAAACCATGGTAGTAGAGAGAACATCAACCATGAACCTGTAGAAATAACAATGAATCACATTAAGAAAGATGAGTAAGAGGAGTGCCTATCATCATTATGTAATTACATCATTCATCTATGAAAAGTCCCCTTGGAGGAGTACAATTATGTAAGTGATAAACCTCTGAGAGATGTTCCCATGAAGATTCCAAGTAAACAAATTGAATATGCCTTCCCAAAGATCTTTATATTAGAACTGTTGAGTTGATTCTTAAAGCAGCAATGATTCAGGTGCAATCTTAGAAAGGAAAATGAAGTGACATTCCTTTGAACAGAATGACAGAATAAGAAAATAGTTAATGATCACCAGATCAGATTGAGGATATTAATGACTATTGATGTGAACAGTGGAAAGCTCAATAGAAGAATTTATGGAGGATGTCTTAAATTATGGGTAAATGTGCAAGCTAAAGTGAAATCTCTACATATTTTATCAAGGTAATATCATTTGGTACTTAGTGCAGGCAGCATGCCTATCAAAAAAACACTAGGTGTTATTAGTGGAACAGAAATATGGTATAGGTCCTCATGATCAAGGGATTATGGAAAAATTACATCAAGGTAGTATTCCCAGCGTTATCTAGATTCTGAATTCAACATGAAAAGGTCAGTAGCAGAGCTAAAGGATCAGTATTTTGTTTGCACTTGAAGAATTATTTTGAGCATTGAAGCAGTATCTCTTTCTATAGATTTGCATGCCTTTCTGAAGTCAGTACATATATATATTAGGCCTGTCTCTTGAAAATAGTCATAAAATAGTGTGAAGTCTGGTTGCTGAGTTTTCAATTAAACATCTTAAATATGTGTGTGTGGAAGATCATCATGATAGAACAGTTAAAGTATCTGAAGGTTGACGGACTAGTTTTGATTATCAGTTGAAGCTCAAAAGGCTTTTATTAATTCATCCAAACCCTACTTCAACATAAAGGATTTGCTGGTAATTCACCTTTGAAAGATAGATTGATCATAGACATACATACCTCCTTATTTCATAAAGGAAAGTGCATGATTGATAAGTGAGACTGACTAATACACTGAATGTATCTAGTCTCAATGGTGTGTTTTGAAAATACATTATGCAAGTAGTAAAGGCATTTGATCTCTTAGATCAAATTCTGGCTGATTCATTGATCACATCAGTAACAAGGACCTGCAGCTATCAAATTTAATATCATTATCAAGATCCTAAATAAAATCATCACCAACAGGCAAGAAAAGTGAACCACAGTTATAAACGACATATTGGCATCATCAAAATTGAACAAGTGTAGCACTGCAGATGTGTATAGCAGAAGAAGACGTACTCCAACGACAACTTCCTCAACAGACGTGGATTTCTGATGAAGATAATACTAGAAACTGAAGTATATTTGAAGCATGCTCAATATTTTAGGTTTAATCCAATGATGCATTTTTTATTAGATAAAACTGATATAATGTGTTCTATGAAGTGTCATTATCTTCACTTTCAACTTTATATAGGTGAAAGGAGTCAGTGCTTTGGATTGTATCAATTTATAGTGTGTATTCAAGACCAATAATCCTCAAAGTGTTCTCTCAATAAGTATTGTACACTAGTCTGGAGCAGCAGGGTACAAATTCAGAAGAAGGTGGTCCAAACACAAATCAGAGAGAGGAAATGCAAAGACAGAATCAACACTGAGAAATGTGCAACCCTTTGCCATTGATGTCAAAGGGGGAGGAAAAGAAGGCAATAGAAGAAAGGGTCTTCTAAAAGAAGATAGGCAGAGGAAGACTTGGAGGAAGAATTGGATTATCGGTGAATGTGTTTCCATCAATGCCAAAGGGGGAGACTGTTGGAAATGTTGTCATTGATGGAAAAGGAGATGACAAAAGAGGAGCACCTGGAACATCAGCCAAGGAGCAGAGGAAGAAAAAAGAAAGGTAGTAGAGACAACAAAAAGAGAAGTAAGGAGCAGCATCAGTCAAGGAGCAGAGAATAGCAAAGAAGCAGAGAGCTATTCAAGGTGCAGAGTAATGAGGACAAAAGGAGGGCCATTGGATTTTGAAAAAGGGGCGGAGTTAAGAGAAGAAGAAGTTCTGCCAAGACAAGAAGAAGTGTTTGCAGGTGGATACATTTGTATCTATGGGAGGAATTGTTCAGCATTACATGAGTAGATGAGACTCTGTAATTGGGAGTATAAATGGCTCCTATGTGCAATTGTCTGTGCATGGATGATTGTGAGTCTATTAGGGTTTATAAACAGAGTTGAATAAACCCTGTGGCAAAGGAGGAGTACCTGAACCAACAATAAGGCAAAGTAGCCGACATGAAGAAAAGGCAATTGTGGTGTACATGCTGTGTAGAAATCAATTGAACTGGTTATGTGTAGAAACTCAAGAGGCCGACTATGTTCATTTGGAATAACAGAGTAAACCTCTGTCACTTGAAGAAAAAGGCGATTTTAGTAGTTTGGATTGAGCAGAAGGATGCAAGGGTTCGATTTACATAATTCGATACCCATTCTTGTGATAAATTCGCATGCAACATTCAGTGGGATAGTTTGATTACACGCTCCACTGTGTAATGAATAGCGAAGGGCGATTGGAAATCTGAAGTCATTTGAGGGCCTTACTGCAATAGAAACCGATTAGAAAAAAATCGGCTAGCCAAGGCACAGAGAAAGTATGAATCGGATGCAAAGGAACTGAGAAAAAAAGGAAGAAAAGGAGACAAGAAGAGGTAGAGGAAGTGAATACAGAGGCAGAGCCGTTATCACAGCAGTAGAGGTAGAGGTCGAGTGACAGATGCAACAGAGGCAGAGGCAGAGGCAGAGCCATTATCACAAGAAGAGGCAGAGTAGAATATTCCAGGAATCGCTTAACCCAAGTGGCAAGTATATATATATATATATGCAAACCTTATTCCAAGAATCATTACCCTAGGCAGAAGGATATATAAACAATATTCCGGGAATCGTAACCCAAGCGGCAAGTATATAAATAAAAAAAAATTCCAGGAATATTAACCCAAGCGGAAAGTATATATATATATTAAAATATATGGAGCACTTTATTAACAGAACCAAAGAACCATAAGGTGGGACCCTTTCCAATCGCATCAGATATTATAAGGGCAGCGGAACATATAAACATAAAATTGCGATTGCGATGAGAGTTCGGACCCGATGGATCAATGAACCATAATTGATATATGGTTGAAGTCCTATTTAAAGATATGTCATCGCATCGGAAAAGGGCAGTGAAACATGGTAAAAAAAAATTGTGATTGCGATTGAAGCCCGGACCCGATGGGCCTATAAACTATGATTAACAAATGTTTGAGTTCCAGTTCCAATCGCATCGGCAAAATGCAGTGAACAGTGGTCAATCGCATCGTAAAGAAATAGACCGTCGGAACATATATTAAAATACTTGCGATTGCGATTGAAGCCCGGACCCGATGGGCTTATAAACTATGATTAACAAATGTTTGAGTTCCAGTTCCAATCGCATCGGCAAAATGTAGTGAACGGTGGTCAATCGCATCAGAAAGAAACAGACCGTCAGAACATATATTAAAAGACTTGCGATTGCGATTGAAGCCCGGACCCGATGGGATTATAAACTATGATTAATAAGTATTTGAGTTCCAATCGCATTGGCAAAGAATAGTGAACAGTGATCAATCGCATTGGAGCAAGGCGGCTTGCGATTGCGATCAATCATAATCGGAAATTGCTGGAGGAGTAGCATATTGCATCGGAAAGCGTGGCAAGTGGGCCCAAAAGGGCATTAGTTATGTATTAAACATGATTCTTCAGTGTCAAAGTGGACATGGCAGTTTGTTTGTTAAAACGTTGTATAACTATGCCGAGAGTTGAAATTACGTTATATATATATATATATATATATATATATATATATATATATATATATATATATATATATATATATATATATATATATGTAAAACGGAATTAGTATATATATATATAATGCATTCTTGCGATTGTATTAAAAGATTTCGTGTGGTCTGTGAACCCACGGGCCTCGGCTTGAGGTGGAGGGTGATTTTTAATATAAAACGATTGCGATGCATGTATGTTCCGCTTGCGAAACTCACCACATCAACAAGACACTTGCTGTGTGTAAAGCATTGGAATTTGCCCAGATTTAAAGTCAGCAATTACATATATATATAAAGCACTGATATAAAAAGCACAGTTACAAATGTATGGCATATGGCCGTTACCCTGCGACAGTGAATAAGGAAACAAACAGAGCCTAAAGGGACAAAGACACAGTCAAAGAAAAGACAAATGCGCAGCTAGCCAAGAGGCTGAATGAGTGAACTGGAGTTCTCATTGAAATTGAATGTAAATAATTTTAATTTATATTGTTGTGATGCATTGGAAAGTCTCCGGAAGAGAGAAAATATCCCACTGTAACATTAAAATAAGCACCTACAGTTACATTTTTCTGAGTGAGCTGAAAAGAGATGAGAAGGTAGAAGGCAAAGAGACATGGCTGTCCATTTCGAATTCCCAGTAGAATACAAACAACCATGAAGCTATTTTTTTATAAAACAGGGCAATATCCAAGGGGAGAAGGTCACGAAAATAAAGTGAGAGAAGAAGAGAGTGTGCAGCAAAATTGAAGAGAGTTGAAGAAAGTAATAAAGCTACAAGAGGTTAGAGAGAGTGAGTATAGAGAATGCAGAGTATGGAATTGAGGCAGAAAAGATAAGAAGAAGGAGGAGAAGAACGAGATGCAGAGAAGTTAGAGAATGCAGAAATAAGTAGTGAGGCAGAGAAGAAGGAGCTGAGCAGAGAAGAAGGTAGATCTGACATAGAATCCAAGAAGATGTAGAGATAATATAAGACAGATATGAAGACTGATGCATAGCATTGAAGATGGTATAGAACAGAGCTGATATCCAAGGTAAATCAGCAAGTGTTTTCTTTTGAAACAGTAAGGACGTTGGAGCTTCCCTATAAAGTTGTAGCTTGATAGATATCCGTTGTAGCTAACTGAGGTAGGAGACTCCTGTAGGTTGGTGCCTGCAGAAAATAGATGGGAGTTGGTGCTTCCACATCAAGTTGTAGCTTGATAAAATGTCAGTTGTAGCTGACTGAGGTTGGAGCCTCCTGTAGGTTGGTGCCTGCTGAAAATTGATGGGAGTTGGAGCTTCCTTGCAAGTTGTAGCTTGCATAATTGAGGTAGGAGCCTCCTGTAGGTTGGTGCCTACAGAAAATCAGTGGTGAGAGGGAGTTGGAGCTTGCCTTTGCATCACAACAATAATAAGATGCAGTTTTATCCCTTTATGGGTCTCCACTTATATCTGGTGTCTCTGTACATGATGTTTATGTGTTGATATGGTTTATATCATCTGCTTAATACTTGTTGCTCTCATATTAAGTCTACTATTACATTATATTAATACTTGCTGCTCACATTCTAAGATTACTCACATATTAAGTTGAACATGAAATGAAGGTGTAAACAAGTGTTAAAGAAAATTTTTTAAAAGTCCATGAATGTGTTAAACTGATTCACCCCCCCCCTCTCAGTTTAACTAAGGGTTCAGCAGTAGGTGCATTCACTACCCGCCGAGACAGTAGATTTATCTCATTGGGTCCCGCAGTAGATATGCTGTAATACGGAAGGTTTAGAGTATCTATTTGTTGGACCCATTTATTTTTCAGATACGGGTTGGGATAGATAGGAAGATGGGGTTTAATAGCTGGGTTTCCTAGGGGTAAATTGGAGGGAAACTCAAGTTGTTCTTGAGGTCTAGACCGATGAAACTGTCTGGTAGGAGAGGTTCCATGCCAGGTCTGATTCCATGAAGGATTCGGACTGGCCTGGGGAACCCATTTTTGCCAAGGATACTGATATTGAGACCACATAGCTAGAAATGGTGCAGATTGGGGACCCATATTGAAATTGTTAAAGTACTGAGATGGATCCTAAAACATACCTAGATTCATAGGTGGTGGTCAAGGTTTCCATGACTTCTTATACCCCATGAATTACAACTGGTCTACCACGTTTCTTCGCTTCCTCCTTGGAAAACTGATTTCAGCCTGGGCAAGGAAGGACACAAACTCATTACGTGCGTCTATTCGCAAATTACGCAGGCTTCCACTGTGCTCAATGGCATTCCTTCAGAGGATGCTTCCTTCTACACTGTGGGAAAAATATAGCCATGGTTTTTTCCAACTCCATCTGATTTTGTTTTGCTTGTAGAGTGTCCATTTGGGCTGAGAGTGTGCTCAGAATATCGTTCCTTAGGTTGTCTAGTAGATTTCCAATTTATGCTTTTGTAACCCCTCCACTGGAAGTCTTGGATGACCAAATCCCTTGTACACTCCTTGCATCCCCCCATGAACACTTAATAAAATAATCACATATAGTATCAAAGTCTTCTTTCAAAATATCCCCTTTGCCTACTATATTCAAAAGTTGCAGAGAGTCTTTCCTAAGTGCTCGAAGAAGAATGATCTTCAAAATTTCCTTGTCCAGGTCACTATGTTCCGACCTCTGCAATATGTATTTAAATCATTCTACACAGTCCTTAATGTTTTCATCCTCTTTCTATGAAAATTTAAAGTTTTCCTGCTTAATTTCACGGGACTTACAGTAATCTTAGTATTTCTCCAAGAAAGCTTCTTTCATCCCTTCCCATGAGGTAATTGTACTCCCTCCTAAACCCATGAACCATCTCAGGAATTTCCCCTTTAGGGTAGCAGGAAATATCTTCAATTTCTGAGCATAAAAAATATAGTCATATCCTCAAAAAACAATATCAAATTCAAAGAAGAGCATATCAGGGTCTTAAGAAGAAAGCCGATGGAAACTAGGAAAATTTGTTAAAGGGACGGGTCTCATTGGTGCATCACCTATAACATTTCCAATGGGAAAATAAATAGAGGAACTTACAAGTGCCATAAATACCCTCCAATACTCACTTGGAATTTCGATTGGTTTTGTAGCTGTTATTTGGAGTGATTCAACTGTAGGAGGTTAGACCGCACTCCCCTAGTCCCTTGGTGACTCAAAATCTTTCAAGAATTCTTTTAGAAAATAAAAATTGTTTGATTCAACTGCGTGAATCTTTACAGCGTTTCCTTGGTCTCATGGGGATGAAAACCCTTTTAGACGTTCTCCTTCCCAGTTAGAATTACTCAGCTCTTCTAATCCCCTACTTGTTATTTCTTCCCCTTCTGCTACTGATAAGGAAGTCTCCTCCACTAATACCCTATTTATTAAGTCTTCTACCATAGAAATAATACCTTCTGGTACCATGTATGGCACTAGTTACTCCACAGACTTTCCTTCGAACTTCATCTGAACTCTAACCCTAACAGAAGCACGAGATTCATAGCCTGCAGGCCTATTTATACAAATGTCCTAGAATCCCCGATTCCCTTTAGCAACTCCATAATTACAAAAATACATTTTGTTACAATGGAAACCTACTTTCCCAAAAGGAAACCGTAAAAAGGTCTGGAATGGTGCTGATATAAACAAAGTCTGTTATGTTATAACAACAAATGAGGATAACGCTAAAGATGATAGGCTTTTCCTCGACTCACGGCTGCAACGCTCCTGTTTTGGACGAATCTATAGAAATATCGAAGTTAATATGTAAAAAGGTAAAACCTCCATAAAAATTACTTCATTAATAAAATATCCCATGAAAGATAAGGAAAAGGTTTTTACCTCATGCGTTTAAGAATACAAAAGTAGAAAGAGATAGAAACATAGGGTAAAATGGGAGAGGAAAGTATACAAATCCGGTACTCAACAAGCTCTATGAGAAAACATTAAGGAATATGTAATTGTACAAAAGGTATTGGGATCTTTACCATCCAGGTTTAACCCTAAGGTTTCTACCTTAGAAGAAAAAACAAACTGGGAAACATTGAACATGAACCAATTTCTTAGAAACTTGACGGCTTATGATATGAGGCTTCCAAAGGGGACGTCAAATGTGAGGGAGGTAGCCTTTAATGCAGATATGTGCATAGAAGAGAAGGAAGGTACATGCTCCTGCTATGATGAAGAAGAGGCCAAATTTGTCAAAATATTGGAGAAAGGCATAGGTATGTATAAATGTAAAATTCCATTTAAGTGGTTTCTGTGGAAGAGTGGGTCAATATGCATCTAAATGTCCTAATAAGAAAATAGAGAATCAGTCAAGAGGTAAAGATAAAACCAATTTTAGCAATAGGCCGAAAGGGAATAGATTTAATAGAACATTCTACAAGACAACAGTGCATCTGAGAGCTTGAGGAATTCCCCAATGAATAAGGAACATCATAATTCATTTTGATGGCCAAGGAAGAGCTTGAGGAAGATCTCTAGGAATTTGAAGAAGACGGTGAGGTATATCTTCAGGGGGAGCTAATTAGTGCCCTGGAGGAAATAGATAGACTTAAACTTAAGATTAAGAAACAGAAAGAGATTCTTATGAAATATGTAAAGAAAGAAACAAATTCAAAAGATCTTATTAAATTGAATATTGAACTAGAAGAATCAAGGAAAATAGAGGATATTCTGAAAAAATAAATAAAGGAGGAAAATTAGGAGCAAGAAAAATTGGAAGAAGAAGTCGTAAGCCTGAGGAAGAAATTAGAAAAGGCCCAAATTGAATTAACTATGAATATTTCTCAAATGAAAAGCTATGAACATTTGGAGAAAATTCTAAATGCTCAAAGACCTCCTCACATAAATACTGGGATTGGCTATGAACGAGAAACTAGCAAATCCAAGGTAGAAGATAACAAAAATATCATTTTTGTAAAAGCAGTAAAGGATAATGAAGGAGAAAAAAGGGAATCCACATAATTAGAATCCAGAAAGACCAAGATATATAATGAAAGAAACAAAAACAAGCAGCAACCTCAAGTGACAACGAAAGAAATGAAGAAATAGTCAACTGCAAAAGGCTTATATACTCCTAAGGATGAATAGAAAAAATTCAGAAGATCTCAAAGGAGGTTCCTTTCCCCTGTAAGAAGCATCACTTACTTTTCCTGCCACAAACTTGGACGTATTGCAACATATTGTAAGAGAAAGAAAATACAGTCCAAATAGCAAAAGATGCAAAAAATGAAAAGACTACCTCAAACAAATATCTCTACCAGAGACAGATGCTACTTCCATGGGTATTGTTTTTGTTGTAAAGGGTTCGGTCATAAATCCATGGAGTGTAGAGAGTATATACAGAGACTGGAGTATGGAAACTCAATGGGAATAAAGAACAATGATGGATTCACTCGTGTACACAATCTATTCAGAAATACAATCAATTGTTTTAGCTACCATAAAAATGGGCACAAGTCTAACGAATGTCCTCTCAAATATTTTGATACATCTCCTCAAAAAGGTTATAGAGAAAACAACTGCATGCAATGGAAAGGAAGCTAAATAAATGTGAGCGGGTTCTAATTTCTCAAGATCTGAATAATCAATGGTATGTGGACAATGGGTGCTCAAAACGTATGACTGGAGACCGAAGCAAGTTTGTAACTTTTGATGAAAATAAATCTGGGAATGTAAGATTTGGTAATGATAAAGCAGGGAAAATTCAGGGAAAAGGCATAGTCAACCTGAGTAATGGAAGAGGAGAGGCTCAGGATGTACTATTTCTAGATGGTCTAAAAGCCAATCTGCTAAGTGTTAGTGAAATGTGTGATAAAGGCTGTGAGGTCCTTTTCAGAGCCGAATATTGTGAAGTATGGTCAATCACCACATGAAAGACCTTGGTCAAAGGTGTTTGAATAGAGAGTAATATTTATATAGTAGAAGAAGAGAATGAATCATGCCGCATCAGCAAACTTAATGAATCTTGGCAATGGCATAGAAGATTGGGACATCTAAATTTTTACCACATCATCAAACTGAGGAAAAATAAAGTTGTCATAGATTTTCCTACAATAAAGAAGCCACCAAATACCATATGTAAGTCCTACCAACTAGGAAAAAAGACTCACACAATGTTCAAAGATAAAGACCAACTATCTACAAGTAAGCCTGTTCAACTTGTACACATGGACCTGTGCGGACCTTCAAGAACAAATGCACCAGGTGGAGAATCGTATTTCATGCTAATAATTGATGATTTTTCCATATTAACATGGGTGGAATTTCTTAGATACAAATCCGAAGCATTCGAGAAATTTAAGATATTCAAGGCACTGGTAGAAAATCAAACTGGATGTAAATGAAAATGCATTAGATCAAACAAAGGAGGTGAATTCACAGATGATGATTTTGTAGACATGTGCAATGAATGTGGGATAAAGCAACAATTTACAGTTGCAGGTACACCTCAGCAGAATTGAGTGACAGAGAGACAAAAAAGGTGAATACAATATATTTCCAGAGCAATGATGCAATAAAGAAACAATCCACAAACCTATTGGGTAGAAATAGTACAAACAATTGTTCATATTCTCAACAAATCTCATCTCAGACCAAATTGTGACAACACTCCATATGAATTATGGCATGGGAAATCAACATCAATCAAACACTTTAGATTCTTTGGTAGCAAATGTTCATAAATAATAATGATGAAAAATTGGGGAAGTATGATGCAAGAGATCATGAAGGAATATTTTTTGGATATGCATCCTAGAGTAAGGGATACAGGTGCTACAATAAAATACTGCATAAAATTGTGGAAATCATTGATGCGAGATTCGACGAAGATCTACCAGACAGAACCAAAAGCACAAATTGCACCAATCCTCCAGATGACCATGAATATGAGAATCAAGAAAATGAAGAAATAGTAAGACAACAAAAGATACGTGAATAAACTCAAAACGACCCTCGAGACACACTCAGAAGAACCATCCTGAAGATCAAATCGTTGGATACAAGAGTGCAGGAGTCCAAACTAGAAGACAGCTAGCTAAACATACTGAGGAACTGTAACTAGCCATGCTGTCACAGATAGAACCAAAGAATTTTGATGAAGCCAACAAAGAGAAAAATTGGGTAAATGCTATGAATGAAGAATTATACCAAATTGAGAAGAACAAGACTCGGAGTTAATGCCAAGACCTGTAGGGAAATATGTCATTGGCATAAATTGGATATTAAAGAATAAGATGAATGAACAAGGTTAGGTAATCAGAAATAAATCCAGAATTGTAAGGGATCAAGGTGTTCACCCGGTCTTGAACCCTTTAGCACCAGCATAGGTTTTTGCTGAATGGAACATGCCTATGATTTCTCCTACTATCTCGGTGAACATTTCCAGAGATCCCAGCATTATAGAGAATATTTTCATGAGAGTTGAAGGTTCCCCTAAAGAGATTCAAATTTACACTGATCTCTTTCGAGAGTTTAGGGATGTGTTCGCTTGGTATTATGAGGAAATTCATGGTATAGATCCATCTATTTTCCAGCATGAGATCAAGGTGTATGAAAATTCTAAGCCTGTTAGGAAAAAGCTTCATCCGGTCAACCCTAAGAAGGTAGCAACTATCAAAGCTGAGGTGGAGAAGCTGCTTAAGGTGGGATTCATTTTTCTTGTTCCTTTAATAGAGTGGGTTTCGAATCCAGTTCCTGTGGACAAGAAACAAGGAAAAATTCGAGTTTGCATCGATTTCAGGGACCTAAATAAGGCATGTCCTAAAGATAACTACCCCACACCATTTATAGATTAGATTGTCGATAAGTGTGAGGGAAATGATATTTTCTCCTTCATGGACAGTTTCTCTAGATATAATCAAATTACTATCCATCCTGAACATCAGCATAAGACTGCATTTATTTGTCCCTGGGGTACCTTTGCTTACAATAAAATGCCTTTTGTCCTTAAAAATGTTCGAGCTAATTTTCAGCGGGCTATGTCATATGCCTTCCATGACATCAAGCATATTATCGAGGTGTACTTGGATGATTTAGCTACTCATTCTTGCAAGAGAATTCATCATCATTCTCACCTCCGTCAAGTATTTGAATGATTTCAGTATTACAAAATCCGGTTGAATCCGAACAAGTGTGTTTTCGCGGTCACATCTGGTCTGTTGTTGGGATTTATTATGTCTATGGAAGAGATTCAAGTAGATCCATTCAAGGTTGAGGAAATAATTTAGCTGCCTACCCCATCTTCTATTCGTCAACTTCAAATTCTGCAAGGAAAAGCTAATTTTCTATGGAGATTTATCATAAATTATATCGAGATTACAAAATGATTTATGAGACTATTAAAGAAAGGAGTTCCATTCTTTTGGAATGACTTTTCTCAATGCTCATTTGATGCTTTGAAAAAAGCATTGACCTCTTCTCCTATACTGAGTCCACCTGATTATAGCAAGGATTTCCTCTTGTATCTCGTGGAAAGAGAATCTACAATTGGTATGGTTCTGGTTCAGTAGGATGATGATCTTTCAGCGCATGTTATATACTACCTTAGTCGAGGCTTAGTAGGACCTGAACTTTGGTACTCTCCGATAAAGAAGCTTGCTTTAGCAGCTGTCCATGCTGTGTAGCGACTCAGACATTACATTCTTCTTCAAAAAACCTAGGTTTTGGCAGCAGTTAATCCATTTCAGTTTGTTCTCAGTAGGTGAGTGATTGGGGGCAAACCCAATAGATGGATTGTGATTTTGCAGGAATTTTATCTTGAGTTTATGTCTTCCAACTCCAAGAAATCATCGTTTTTTGCAGAATTAATTTCTGAGTTTCCCTCTGGAGAAGAGATGGTTTATGATGAATCCTTTCCAGATGAACATATTTTTCTCATTTATTCACAGGATCCTTGGTATGGGGATCTCATAGTATATCTCCAGACTGCGAAGTTTCCCTCGACTTTTTCGAAATATGAGCATCGTAAGTTATTTCGCCTAGCTAAAAGTTACTTGATTATTGGTGACACTTTATATCATCGCAGGGTTGATTCAATCCTTATACGATGCTTAAATCTCGAAGAGGCTGAGGTTGTGCTGAATTATTTCCACAGTGGAGCTTGTGGTGTTCATTTATCTGGGCTTGAAATAGCCCAAAAAATCTTGCGTGCAGGATAATTTGGCCTTCAATTTTCAAATATTGTATGGAATCGGTCAAAAGGTGTCATCCATGTCAGGTTTATACTCGAAATATGCGCACTTATCCAGCTCCACTCTTTTCTATCATCACTGTCAGCCCCTTTACAAAGTGGGTTATTGATTATACTACTTGTAACCCTCCTTCAGCTAAAGGTCACAAGTACATTATTATAGCTGTAGACTACTTCATGAAGTGGGTCAAGGCTATGCCTACTTTGGGAATGATGGTGAGACAACAACTCTTTTCCTCTTCAGTCAAGTCATTTCTTGCTTTGGTATTCCCAAAGAGATTGTCACTGATCATGGCAGTCACTTTCAGAACAACATGATGGTTGAATTGGCTTTAAAATTTGGTTTCCGGTAGGAGCATTCATCTCCGTATTATCCTCAGGCCAATGGGAAAGTGGAAGTTGTAAACAAATCCTTGAAGACAATTCTTCAATGGATGATTGATAAAGCTCGATCCAATTGGCACATTATGTTGTATCCTATGCTTTGGGCATACCGGATGTCAGTAAAAAATACAACTGGTTTTACTCCATTTCAATTGGCTTATGGGTTGGAATCTATATTTCCCATTGAATGTGAAATTCCTTCTCTTAAGTTAGATGTAGAGATTCTTCCCGACACTTCCAGTCTTGAAGAACGTCTCCTTCATCTAGAACACCTTGATGAGTAGCGTCGGGATGCTGCCACGATGAATGAGGCATATAAGAAATGATTAAACGTTCAGTACGATAAAGTGGTCAAACCTAGGGTTTTCTCTGAAGGAGACCTTGTCTTGGTTTATACCCAAGAGAAGGATGCCCTGGGAGCTGGAAAATTCAAATCTATGTGGTATGGCCCCTTCATCATTAAAAAGGTCCTCAAGAAAGGAGCCTATGCCTTGATTGATTTGGATGGAAATGAGTTGTCAGAGCCTAGAAATGGGCTCTATTTGAAAAAGTATTATGCGTAGGTTTTGGCCTAACATCGTTTTTGTTGTATATATTTTTGTTTTTGTACATATCTGAGTTTCTAATTTTTTGGTGTGATTATGATGCATTTGATCTACTTTGGCAGGTTGTGTTGGATCTCATGAGTCATTTTGGTTTCGCCGATGGTGTTAGTAGACATACCCGGAACTTGGCTTCCGTGGCTTGGGTACTTCATTATCCATCTGGTCAGTTGTTGGTTTCAAGAGGTGTCTGCATTGGTCCTACTTCGAACAACATAGCAGAATACACTGCAATGGTTTATCTACTCTCGGAAGTAATATCCTTGGGTGTTGATTTGTTAGTAGTTTTCTTAGACTCCCAACTGGTGGTTTCACAGTTGAACAACACATATCAGGTTCGAGACCCATTTTTTCACCAATTGTTTTTGAGGGTACGTTTGTTACAAAGATCATTTCAATTTATAACATTCATTCACATTCCTCAAGATGAATATTGGATGAAATAATTATTGGCTAATCAAGCAATTGATTGGCATATTAATCATTCAATAATTTAATCAATATATCAAATACATCATTCATTTTCATACATTTTGAGTCATTACATCATATAAATAGTTGTTATATATATAGATATAGATATATAGTCAGAGTGTTCAAAAATATACAAAACATGGACCCATTTGTCCTACAAAATTAGGGCTTATTCCCGATCATGTTCAGTATAAAAAATATATTATAGTCATCCGATAAAACTATAAATCTAATCTTGTGGTCCCTGCCCAACAATCATGTTCCTATAGAACACGATAGCAATCACTACATGGCGTAACTGCACCCAGTCTCGTGGTACTGTCACTACCCGCCTCTGGATAGCCTCTAGTAGGTCCTCTATCGCAGACATAGGCACTTGGTGAGTCAAACTCTCCAAGTTCCTTTGGAAGGCATGGAGTGTCCTACCAGGGTCTTCAGCATCTGCGTCACCTCTGCGATGCTTGTGCCTTGGGTATCTCTAAGGTTTGACTGGTCCCATATCTGCATCATGGTCATCAATAATCTTGTAAGTCATTTGAGTTCAATCAAAAACATGTTTTCATTATCATATCTTGAAAAAAAAATAAAAAAAATCATATAATAAAAAATAAAAAATTGCAATCTCACCAATTGCGCCCCATGCTGCACCGAGTGGAAGGGCTAGATCTAGATCACCACGAAAATCCATCCCAGCATAGGGATAATATTCCACGGCAATAAATTTTTCCTCCCACCATTGGAAGAACTCGTCATCCGAAGTGGTTCGAGGAACTTCAGTTCCCCCCAATCTCTTTGTCAGATCAGCCCACTGGGCTATTCTTAGATCTCTAGGGCTGCTGATGGTTGAGATGACTTTGGGCTGAAGCCCTGTAATCCTCTCGAAGAAGAATGTTAGAAAAATTGTTCCATACCCAAAATTTTTATTTTTTTCCTTTCGGATCGAAGTTAACTATCTTTTCATGTTGCTCAGCAAGGTTGTCGACCAATCAAAGAGGTGAATCAAACATTCTACTGCAATGCCCATTTGTGTCCTCGAAGCCTGATGTAGAGAAGCAGATCCTGCTACTCTCCCAATGGTGAAGACGAGGATTTTCATATATAGTTATTTCACATCTTTGATTGGTATCTGGGTACCTACTTTTTGAGACTCGTCTATGCAGTAGGCCTGGACATAATCTTCCACCATAAGCCCTCCTAAAGGCTTTCCGTGAAAATCTACTGGATCTCCTCTCCGAGAGAGTAAAGTGATAAAATATATGTCTTCCACTTCTATGTGTAGTGTCATTTGATCTATAATTAACCAGTCTTCTTCTGGCTCCCAGTGATCTACCAAAATTTGAAGCAATAGGACATTACTTTTCATGTTTGGCATTTAAAAAAACTTGAGCAATCCACAATTTCAAAGGATATCAAGCAAATTTTGATCCTCCATCACTTCAATGTCGATGGCACTATGTTCATGCTCCCTCTAGCTAATAGACATCCCGAGAGAATTCATTAAATCCTTCATTAGGTTCAATTTTTAAATTCTCAGTTTGCCCATATGCGGCTTAGTTTATACACAATTGTGTATCATACGCAGGTTTGTCCACATGAGACCGCGTATGCGCAGAGGGTTTCATCAAAACATCTCTTTCCTATGGTCAAATTTCTAAATTTTTACCTTCAAATGGAATGAAATTGGTGCAAAATATGAATTTCGATCTTACCTAGCTGATTTGGCACGATTTGATGGTTGATTGCTCCGGTTTTGAGAAAAGGAATTTTCACTCCAAAAGCTCCTTCTCCACTTCTGCAATGTGAAAATGACCCAAATATGAGGTAAATGGTGTATTTATACAGAGATTTTCAATTTTTTTTGCAAAAATTCCTTTGTGTTTATTTTTTAAAATCATTTTAAGGTTGTATAACCATTTTTCTTGTAAGTATTGGGCAAGGTTTTGTTTCAGGAACATTTTTCTGAGTTCGAGATTTTTTCTGGTTTTAATTCTAATCCATGACCACTGACCTGTCATGGCAGGTATATGATTTTGAACTGGAATATAGGTTAGGGAATCCATTTTCTGTTGCATTCTGCATACTAGCCTCCATTCTAATCACTTTCCATAGGGTCAATCCCATCATGTCATGAGTACTTAACCCATTTCACTCGCTGATTTTTAATCATTACTTGGTGGTAGACCCTTCCTTTACATGGCATTCCTAGTTAGTTCCTTGCTAGAATTTATCACCCATGCTCCAATTTATGTAGGCTCGGGAGTCCTCTTTAGTCCTGCCATGACATATGAATTAAAGCTTCATTCTTCTTCTTCTTCTTCGCTATCATTTTGCTGACCCTCACCCTAGAGGCTCCCTTATGTTGTCGAGTTGTATTACTGCATTGCATATTGACTAATTGTTTATCTTGGCCTTCGGCCAGCTTCATTTGGGCTCAATGTTTAAGCCATCTTTTGACCATGAATTTATGTACAATTTAACCATGCAATCACTTAGCTACCATGACTTGACACCTTGTTACCCATGGATGGAACATTCCTCTGAGTGTCACTTACCAGTTTTTTCCACCTTGCATTGAGCATAGGATTGTTCCTATCCTAGGAACTAATGCATCTGTTTCATGATACTCATCCTATACATTGTAATATAGCATTCTTTTATTCCTTTTTAGGCTTTGAATATGAAAAAGAAAAAAGAAAAATATGTGAAAAAGAGTGGGAATGGGATATTACTTCATATTTTGATGGCAGCGACAATGTCAGTTTTGTCGCCCTTGAACAAAGCACAAAAAACTATGTCTTTCCTTCATTTGGCATGGTTTTAGTTTTTGACTTAGGAGAAGCCATAACCTTGTTTCATAAGTCAGTTCTCCCATAGTTGGTTATCTCTTCCAATCATATGGAGGGTTTATTCATGCCTCCTGCATGAAAAAATTATACAAAGTTATCATTTGCTGCCATAGTCAACATGAGTTGTGCTTTTGTTCAAGGGAATTTAACCTAAGTTGGCCTTTCTGCAGTGTCTCTTGACTCATTTTTCAGTCGGCCTTCCTAGTCTTGTCAGTATCTTGTTCTATCACATCAGTTGTTTGGTCTTGTGCTCGTGCTAGTTTGAGAAGGTCTCGATTGACTTCTTGCCAATGGGTTTGTCTCTTATCGACTACGACATATTTCTCTGAGAGAAAACCTAGAGCTGCACCCTGGCCCTATTCACATCATTGATAGGTGACCCTGTGCTCAGCATTTGATCATCATTATGGGTCTTTTACTGAGTGGTTTCCCTTGTGTTCGACATCAGCTTACATTATCACACCTAGGATTCCTGTAGCACCTTGATTTCCATTTGACCCTATCGGTGGATATCTTGCCTCTTTGTCAACTTTCATTATTGGTTGGTTAAGAGGGTTTCTGTCGTGCACTAGCTCATCTTGCGCATGCCAGAAACGTACTTCGGGTTGGTTGCTTCACTCTACTTCTTCTGATTCTTTCCAAATATTGGCCTGCAGGTTACAATCGCGCTGGACTGATGTGGGATGCCCGAATGCCTTCCTTCCAGCATATTTTTTCCCATCGACTCCGATTCATTGCTCTGGGAATAAGATGTAGACTCCTTTTTTCAGTACCTTAGGGTTTGCAGTCATCAGTGGTAGAGTTTTCGCTGTCGATTGCCTCCTGATTGATAGATTCTTTCAAGTTTTTGACCTCAACTAATTTATTCGCACTTGCTAGATTGTACTAGGGCACCTTGACACTCATTTTCATTATCGGTGTGTTGTCTCGCATTTGTTAATAGTATACATCAATGACTAGTAATCAAATGATTTCTCACATGGTCGACTTCAGCTCATTTATTCCCATTGTGTAGAATTGTGCCATAGTGATTGGTGAAGACCTACGGTTTGCATCAGCATGATTCGGTTAACTTAGACATCTTCTTCAATTTTCTGCCAGTGACACTGTCCACCATTATATGTTGCAGTTTCATGACAACAACATCTTATATGTTGGCTCCCAAGTTGCATGTTGTACCATTTGTTCCACCACTTATGATTTGGTACTTGGAGATTCAGTTCTGACTTTCATGATCAGATATCTATTACAACATCATTGATTAGTCTTCTATATGTGATACTTGGACCTGATTTTTACTTGTACTTTCAGGAAGTGATCAGATGATTCACTATGCACTTTAGATTTTCAGCTATACTTGTATACATTTTGGATCTGTTGTGTACTTCATATGCAGACATGATTTTATTTCACTAACCATGGGTATACCTGCTTCAGACACGAGCTATCTCTGTGATCTCTCACGGTGGTTTTTTGGTAGGCTAAAATCTGGTGAAGTCCTCTCTAGTCCTCACAAGGTTCTTTCTATGCACATAGTACATTTCAGCCATCATGTATCCCTTATAACCTCATATATTAGGGGGAATCTGTTATAGCATCATTTATCACCTTCATGTACTTGATCATTTACACTTTGGCCTTGGGCACCCTTTCCCCTCAGACTTGAACATTTTCACAAAAAACAGTATCTTAAAACCCATACGTGACTCTACTTAGACTTTTCTGCATATATACGAGAGTCCATTCATAGAGATCCACGTATACCTTTTTAATTATTAAAAAATATATGTTTTCTCTATTTTTGAGGTAGGTTTGATGGTTATTCTAGTAATTTAACCACCCCAGCCTGTGGCCTAACTGCTCTTAACTGCAGAAACTAATTTGACGGAGTATAAAAGCCCCTCAAAGGAATGGCCTAAGGGAGAGAGAAAAATATAGATATTATACTTTTTTGGAGCCCTATTCAAGTTTGATATTCCCATGGCTCTTGCACTTCCCAGGTATATTCAGGAAACCCTTGTTTCCTTGAGATGCTAATCACCCTATATGACATATATTCTGCACACATCTTGGAAGAATTCTTGCAAGGCTAGGGTTGGACGAATCCAGAGGACGGTATGCTCAAAGGTCATGGCAGGATTCAGGTGATCTCTCCACGTTTTGATTATTGTACATGTCATTCATAATAAGAAGAGTGATCTTCTTCCCAATTTTTACGTGTCTATGATGTTTTATACATGTGTAATAATCATTAATTGAACATTTGCATGGTTTTCACTGACATATAGGAACTATATATGCTGTACAACTAGGTTTTTGTGTTCGTTCTTTGTTGATTTATAGGTGTCAGAGCACAAAGTGTTGCAGGGTTTTTGCACCCCGTAGAATCAACATCAATCGAGGGATTTTCGAGTAAGTTCTGCAACCAGTAGTATCTAGCTTTCAGTATGAAATTTGGTTAAGTGAGTCCTTCTTGAATGGCATGCCCCGGATCTATGAAGGTTATCAACCCCAAGACCTTTAGGGTATTAATTCCTGAAACAAATATCATCAAACTGAGCAAAAATAAATTTGTCAGAGATTTTCCTATAATAAAGAAGCCACCAAATACCATATGTAAGTCCTACCAACTAGGAAAACAAACTCGCACAATGTTCAAAGCTAAATACCAACTATCTACAAGTAAGCCTGTTCAACTTATACACATGGACCTCTGTGGACCTTCAAGAACAAATGCACCAGGTGGAGAATCATATTTCATGCTAATAATTGATGATTATTCTAGATTAACATGGGTGGCATTTCTTAGATACATATCCGAAGCATTTGAGAAATTTAAGATATTCAAGGCACTGGCAAAAAAACAAACTGGATGTAAACTAAAATGCATCAGATCAGACAGAGGAGGTGAATTCATAGACGATGATTTTGTAGACCTGTGCAATGAACGTGGGATAAAAAAACAATATAAAGTTTCAGGTACACCTCAACATAATCGAGTGGTAGAGAGAAAAAACGGGTCAATACAATAGATTTCCAGAGAAATGATGCAATAATGAAATATTCCCCAAACCTACTGGGCAGAAGCAATACACACAATTTTTCATATTCTCAACAAAGCTCATCTCAGACCAAATTGTGACAACACTCCATATGAATTATGGCATGGGAAATCGGCATCAATCAAACACTTTAGAGTCTTTGGCAACAAATGTTTCATAAATAATAATGATGAAAAATTGGGGAAGTATGATGCAAGAGCTGATGAAGAAATATTTTTTGGATATGCATCCAAGAGTAAGGGATATAGGTCATACAATAAAATGCTACATAAAATTGTGGAAAGAATTGATGTGAGATTCGATGAAGATCTACCAGATAGAACCAAAAGCACAAACTACACCAATCCTCCAGATGACCATGAAGATGAGAATCAAGAAAATGAAGAACGGAGTAAGACAATAGAAGATACATAAATAAAATCAAAAGGACCCTCAAGACACACTCAAAAGAACCATCCTGAAGATCAAATCATTGGATACAAGACTGCAGGAGTCCAAAATAGAAGACAACTAGCTAAACAGATTGAGGAAGTTTACCTAGCCATGCTGCCATAGATAGAACCGAATAATTTTGATGAAACCAACAAAAAGAAAAATTGGATAAATGCTATGAATGAAGAATTATACCAAACTGAGAAGAACAAGACCTGGGAGTTAATGCCAAGACCTACTGGGAAAAATGTAATTGGCACAAAGTGGATATTCAAGAATAAGATTAATGAACAAGGTCAGGTAATCAGTAATAAAGCCAGACTTGTATGTAAGGGATACTCTCAAATCGAAGGACTTGACTATGATGAAAAATTTTCCCCTGTGGCAAGAATGGAAGCAATTAGAATGTTTTTGGCTTTTGCATGCTATCATGATTTCAAGGTATATCAAATGGATGTGAATTCTACCTTCTTGAATGGAGATCTAGAGGAATAAGTCTACATGGAACAACTTGAAGTATTTTCCTTAGCAGATAAGCACGTCTATGTGTGCAGATTAAAGAAAGCCCTATATGGTCTCAAATAAGCACCACTTTCATGGTATTCTAGATTGGACAAGAACTTTCAAAAACAATGTTTCAAGAAGGGAGGAGTAGACAACAATCTGTATATAAAAGCTGATGAAAATGAACTCTTAATTGTAGTAGTATATGTAGATGACATGACGTTTGGTCGCAACAATGATGAGTTCGTAAAAGGATTTTCAGAAGAGATGAAGTCATAATTTGAGATGTCTATGATTGGAGGGCTTACCTTCTACCTAGGATTTCAAATTATACAAAATAACAAAGGAATATTCATTTCACAACAAAAATACTTAAGAAACATGTTGAAAATATTCCAAATGGAAGACTGAAAACCTATGTCAACTCCCATGATCATTGGATGCAAGTTATGTGACGATGATGGATCTGTAGATGGAGATCAAGACTTTACAGATCTATGATAGGAAGTCTGCTATACCTAACTGCCTCTAGACCAGACATTATGTGGGCAGTAGGACTTGTGGCAAGATATCAAGAAACACCAAAACAAAATCACTTGCTAGCAATCAAGAGGATATTTAGATACCTGAAAATAACTGCACATTATGGCATGTGGTATCCAAAATGCAAATACTTCACATTGAAAACATATATATATATATATGTAGATTGGGCCAATTGTGTGGATTCATAGCAGCAACAGCTTGTTGCACACAAGTAATGTGGATGAAACAAACTATCCAAGACATGAAATTAAGCATCACTGAACCTATTTATATCAAATGTGACAATACAAGTGCAATAAGTATATCAAAAAATCTATTACTTTGTTCAAGAAAACCAAGCACATCCCAATAAAGTACCACTTCCTCAGAGAACAAGTAGCAGATAAAATAGAAAAGATGGAGTATGTACCAACAAAGGAACAAATAACAGACATATTCACAAAAACTCTTGCTAGAGAACCATTCAAATATCTAAGAGACAATCTAGGGGTAGTGTCTGTAGATGTTACCCTCTGATATGATCAGAAAAAAAAAATGATGATGATGGAAATACACCAGCAAAGGTTGTAATATAAGGAACAAAAACAATGCAGTAGACAAGTGGTAGTCAGTATCATACAAGAAAGCATCATTCCACGGGGGGAGAAACCCAAAAAAAATTTCACAGAATAGCTAGAGCTATGGAGCTAGTAAAGATATACAGAGGATCATTACACTGTATGTCCTTCTGCAAATTGTTAATAATGAAACAAAATGTTCTTAAGACGAATGTAATATTCCAAAATTTGCATGCAGCAAATTGGAATATTAATTTTTTTTTTATTTCACTTAGGAGAAGAATAATTGCGTAAGGAGGCCCTTGCATAATAAAAACATGAATAAAATCCCTCACATTATGAAAGGGGATCATCATTGGAGTTGGATTTCACACCCTCAAGTGTGAAAGAGGACATTTGCATGGAGACAAGGTCTAGTTTGACCAAGTCAACATCGCTAGGATAGGAGGTGGAGAACACTTTGATAGATAGCGCAGTATGAATGGGAATATGGTTATTTGGTAGAGGAAACCCTAATGAGTGGGACCCATGGAGAGAGGGCTTTCACTTGTTTAAAATGAGGGCAAGGAAGCCATTTTTATTCATGTTATGGATTATTAATTTCATTGTCTGTTTAGACTTTGTGCATTCTCCTGCTGTTTAGCAGAGTTGTAGTGCTACTTAGCACAAGGAATTCTTGTTTATGAATTCCTTATCCTTTCAAAAGAGGCCTCTTGAAGGAGCTTTCTCTTCATTTCTCCACATTCAGGATTTAGGACAAGCATCCTCCTCCAGCTATAGTGCAGTTTCTGTTTAGAGCTTAGTTGTGTTACAGGGTGTTGCAGTGGAGGTTACTGAACACCACTTCCTGTGCTTATTTTTCAGAGGAGGAAGTATTATTTCCTTTGGAGGATCAGTGAGGGATAATTTGAGCTGATTCCAATCATCTTTGGCACTAGGCCAACCATTTCCATGATCTACAACACAGTCCCTCTCTTAGACTGTGTTATTTTTAGTGTGTATCTGCAGTATTGTTTGGAGGGTCAGATCTTCAGTGTTAGGATCAGCCTTTCACTTGGAAGATCCATTGGAGTAGGTCTATTCAGCTTGTGTATCATATACAACCATCTTCATCTAGTTCTTGAGTTGCAGCTGCTACTCATCCCTACTACTCCGACATTTTTTCCATTTTGTATATTTCAGCCAATCCTTCTAAGATTGACTTGATATTTCTTTTCAGGGGTTAGAGATTTTCTCCCCACATTATTTGAGCCATAAATTTCCATATCTTTGTATTTATATTATTTTTGTAGTGGTGCCTCTTATAAAATGCGCAGTCATAGCCTTGGGCTTTCTATATGTAGCAGTGTTCTTCATTTTCTTGTACATGTTCTATTGAGGCTTGCATTGCCTATCTTGAGTGACTCTTTCCTCAAGGGATTGTACATGTTCTTTGCTGATATATTATACATTTGTTGTCTATTTAAATCTTCATGTATTTAGGCTTAGTAAAATAACGTTGTTGCTCCATTTCTGGTTCATGCATTGCTGCAGTCGCTTCATTGGGCATTTTTCCAGGACAGTAGGTGTGGGAGACCTGTTTAACCCACCTAGAGTGATTTATTTTGAGGCTCCTCTTGGATTTATGTCTTATATACATTTATATAAGGGATCCAAGTCTTGGTTTCAAATCCTGTAGCAGCAATTTCTAAAAAATGTGTTTTTCAGGCATGCCTTGCTGAGAAATCCCATTTGGGGATATTACAAAGGATGAATAAGAGAAATGGTTATCATGATTATATCATTACATCGTTCATCAATTGGTGTTTGGAGCAAGCATCCTGGCTTTCATTAGAATACAAAGTGTTATTGGTAGAGCAATGGTATGGTGCAAGTCCTCGAGATCGGAGTATTATGATAGAAGTACATCAAAGTCTAGCACATATCACCTCTATCAAGTAGTAAGGGACATAAGTACATAACATTCTATGGTGACATGCCCTCCTCCATTCATGAAATCTCAATAATTTTCAAAGTGTTCTCCCAACAACTATTATACACCAGACTCGAGCAAAAAAGTATATAAAGTCAGAAGAGGAAGGTCTATACACAACTCAGAGAGAATTAATGCAAGGATAGAAAGTACAATGGGAAATGTGCAACTCTTTTCCATTGATGTCAAAGGGGGAGGAAAAGCAAGTAGAAGAAGAAAGGCTCTTCTCAAAAGAAAGCAAAGGAAGAAAGACACCTCTCAGAATGAAAGGGGGAGGAATTCTTGGAGGAAGTATTGGAGTGTTGGAGGAAGTGTTGCCATCAATGCCAAAGGGGGAGACTATTGGAAATATTGTCACTGATGGCAAAGGAGAAAAAAGGAGCAACACCAAAACTATCATTAAGGCAAAGGATCAGATAAGCAACAACAATAAGGAAAAGAAGCATATAAGGAAATAATGCATTAAGAAATCATAAAAGAGAGGTAGAGGATCAATAGAGAGGCAAGGATCAGCAGTGGACCATCAACAAATGCAAAGGAGCAAGAAACAAATCACGAATTCTGAATTCAGAGAAGTAATATAGAATGGTGGTCTGTATTTGGGATTGAAATAGTGAGTAAGGCATGCAGCAAGCCTGATAATTTCAAGTCTGAGTGAATAAAAAAATAAATAAAAAGCTCAGGAGAGATCAACACTTTTAAAAAACTAAATAAAACTTAGGAAGGATAGTGAAGATTCATAGTATCAGTGGTTGTAGAAATCAGATAAATTTTATAAGGTAGAAAATACTTAGAATTATTCTAAAGGAGGAATCAGACGGCGAGGATTGAAGCACAGAATTGAAGTTTTACTATTAAACGATAGAGATGTGGATGCATGTCGTGCAGAGAATGAAAGCGCACATCACAAATCAGAAATTATAGTGTTTATGTGTTAAGGATCGAAGACCAATCAGATTTGCAAGTAGCAACGAGGTTCATTAGATCAAGCACACATCAACAATGGGGATCATCTCGCAAACCCATGAAGACTTCACACATCGTAGGATTTAGTGGATAGCGTTGAGATTCACATGGTAATTTATTTAACCTATAATGTGAATTTGATCAGTGAAACAATTGTGTACTGTCCAATCCTTGAAAGACCAACGATGGATATCGAATCGCAACGAGATTGATTTCGCAAATCGCAAATTTTAGTGTCTAGCGTTAAGACATCACACGGTAAGTTAATTTGTTTACGATGTGAAGTGGAGAAGGAACATGTCGGAACTGCGCAATATCGTAGATCGCAAGGAATAAGGTGTAACCACTAAGTTAAATCAGAAAGGTTATGAAGTGTGATCGCCTGTGATTGGTCACTATGCTGTGGGACCCTACAAGCAAAGTTAAGCGTGCATGTAGAGCCTTTTCTTTGTGAAATAGAATCGGAGGAGGAAAAGGAGAGTACAACGTAAAATCTAAGGAACGCGAAGTGAAAAGTGTGATTTTTGAAGCAGACACGATGCAACTTAGAGGTGAATATTAATATATTTCAGGTCCAAGGTTTAAAGTGTTTGTGTTGGTTTTATGAAGAAAACCATGGAAGTAGAGGTCAACTCGGGTTACAAAGGAAAGTCTTGAACTCATGAAAAAGGATCCAAAGCCCATGCAAAACAATGTTGCGGTGGTGAGTTAAAAGAAAATACTGAATGGGAGTAGACTCGAGTAAGACCCAACAATAAGTGCAGAACAGTGTCATGTAGATGTTGCTGTGAGTTGAAAAGGAAAGGATGAATGCAAGAGAGAACACTCTGGGAAAGTGACTCAACACTCGTGTAGAGGTGTTATGTAGCTGCGGTAGTTTGATAACAAATACTGAATGTGGGTAGAGGGAGACTAGGGTAACTAACCCGACATAGAGCAAAGGAGAAGAGAAGAGCATAGAACATTACAGACAAGATATGCGATAGGCAGAGGTGGTGAAAAACATAAAGGGATGGGTCAAGTCGGGCTAAGACAGTAATGCGGCAACACAGTTGGAAATATAACTGCAAAAACATAAAAGACAAAGGAACATCAAGCAGAAGAGGACAAACACACAAGAAATCTAAGAAGCTGAAAGGGTTGAGTGAAATATTTGATTGTAACTGTAAATTCATTAATCATTTATATTGTTTTTGATGCAAAGGAAAGTCTGCAAGGCAAAGAAAAACTCAAATTAATACTGAAACGAGTGTATATATTTTTGTAACGTCTTGAATATGTTGAGTGAGGAAATGAGTGGGTGGAAGGCAAGAGTCATGCATGTTCACTTAATATTCCCATATAGAATGAAAATAGCCATGAAGTGATCTCTATAAATGATGTTATTGTAATATGCATAGTGAGGTTAGAGAGTGGAATAATGAGAGAGAGCAGATAGAGATGTTGTGTAGATCCAGAGATGATATGAAGCGGACTTGAAGGCTGGAAGGGAAACATTGAAGAAGGAGAAAAATAGAGCTGATATCCAGTAAATCAGCATATGATTTTATTATAGTGTGAGGGAGTTGGTGCTTCCATATCAAGTTGTAGCTTTATATATTTCCAATTGTAGTTGGTTGAGGTAGGAGCCTTTTGTGGGTTGTAGCCTATAGAAAATAGATGGGAGTTGGAGCTTCCTTGCAAGTTGTAGCTTGCATAATTTGGGGTAGTAACCTCCTGTAGGTTGGAGCCTACAAAAAATCAGTTGTGAGAGGGAATTGGAGCTTGCCTTTGCATCACAACAATAATAAGATGTGGTTTTCTCCCTTTATGGGTTTCCACTTATATATGTTGTCTATGTTCTTGATGATTAAGTGTTGATGTGATGTTTTAATCTGTTTAATTACTTCTTGTCCACACATTATGTTTGTTGATCCATTATGTATTAAGCTGCTTATGAAATGAAGGTGTAAATAATTTTAATGAAAAAGTTTTAAATGTTCAAGAATGAATTAAAATGATTCACCCCCCCCCCCCTCTCATTTTAACTAAGGGTTCATCATAAACTAATTCCTATGTAAGAGGAACAAACTTAATATTGAAAATTAGGCATCAATTCCTAATTTTCAAGATTAATTAACCTAATTATATTTTTGGTTTTATAATTTTTTTTCTAAAATGGTAACATGATGAGCCTACAAACTATCACACATGTGACAGAGAATTTGGCCAAAGACATAGGAGTTTAGAGATAGAGGAATGGTGAAGGAGATGTTTTGAGAAATACACACAGGTTTAGTGAAGAAACGAAATGTACATATGCCGATATGGAGAAGATAAAGCACGTACAGTTTCTGCACCATGGTATTCCAAATACGAAGGGTATTTAACATGGTATTAGCCCACAATATTGAGCGTCGTAATAGTTATTTGATCCCGCCAAATAATACCATCAAAATTAGTATGGTTTTGATCCATGGTATTGACAAAGGCCTACGCTATATAAGGAGATGCAGATGAAAGTGTTGTGTGTGCATTTATGGGTTATTGACGAACTTTTCTATTTGAAATATGCATGTACCCGAGAGTATGATGATGGATCAGATCCAATAGATCTAAAATGAATATACATTGATAATCTTCTTATGGGTTGGTTTGATCTGTGATAATAATGATTGACACATGTTTTTACTATGTATGCCGAGATATGGGTTTATCTGAAGTTCTGTTGTGTAGTGAATTTATGAGTCAATAATTTTAGATCTATACGTATCTTTTTCACAAGAATATTTTGTGCATACATGAGGTTCATTATGCCAAGTTGTGTATCATTTTTGCAGAATGGAAAGATCTGTACGCGAGTATTATTCCTAAAAGGCGCATATACACGTGAAGGTGCTTTATGGGAAGCTTGTATATATGTTAGGGTTTTTCTAAATATGATATCTTATCAGTCTAATTATTATTTCCAAGTATTGTGTTGTCTTTCATTGAAGTCTTACACGATGATCTGTGTTTAACAGTGAGGATTGTGGACGAATTGATTGTAAATTGATATGTTGAATAATAATGATGTTAATATGACTTAGTAATTTGTCATGGACTATGATTATTTCATAATGATTCAATGGTTTTGTAAGTAACTCAAATTTTATTTTAGAATGATAGTGATTCAATTTAAAGGTTCTGTGTCTTGAGATATATATACAATTTTTCTTTAAGAAAATCATCTGTACATGCGGGATTGTTCAAAATAGTAGCATATATGTTTTGACATGTTGTTGATCAAGGTTTGTGGTTACAACAGCTAATTTTAGTAATGGATAATAATGTATGGCTTGATATTTGATAAAACATTGGGGTATCATACACCAATTCGGTGTCTGGCTTGGCTGCGACTTTAAAATTGGATGGAAATAAAATGATAATTGATATAATCAGTTTTGGTTTATTTTGATTGGTTACAATGCTTAATTGAGATTAAGTGATTGATTTTTTGATTCCATGATTTGATGATGATAGTGGGTCCATTTTGAAAATTTTATGAAAGGTGGCTTACAAGTTATAATGTTTTGATCAGGTGGATCCAGTTTGAAACATTCTGAGAAGTGATCCACAAAGAATTGAAGACAAGGGGGATGTAGCTCCCTTCCAACAGGTGTTGGAAAATAAGATAATTTTGCAGCCTTCTGCAGGTGGGTGCCTACGTACTGGTTTGAGTTTGTGCCAATACTAAATTGTAAGGAATATTTTTCTTAATTAAAGAAGAAGATAGAAATGATGACAACAATGGTTTTTTTCCCACATTGGATTTCCACCTATAATCCTAGTGTTCATATGTGTTGACTTATGTGACGATTTATTATGTTCTTGTTGCACTTGATTACTGTCTAATTAATGCCTAATGAAATACTAATACACTGGTTCACGTTAAACTGATAAAAAATTAATGGAAAATTTATTTAACTAGATGTATGCTATTTTTCTTCATATCAATAGCATACATACATTGGTTTACCTCATCAAAGTCGCGTACAAAAATTTGAATAGAAATTTAGAAGGTCAAGTAAGTTTTTAAAATACTGATTCACCCCCCGCCCCCCTCGCAGTATTTATCCTAACTGTTTGACAAAGGATTTCTAAACTCGACTAAGATTGAGGGACTTAATCCAGCTACTGAGAAATCATGCAAATGACGTGGAGGCTCAAGGCAAGGTAGGTATCCTATCTCTTTTGTCCTTTTTATTTAATTTTTCTTGCAAAATAAAATAAATTAATTTCAAATAAAAAACCACTGTGCAAAAACCACAAAAAATAGCCGTGAAAACCACCATGAAAACAAAAACAACAACCAAGAAAACACATGAAAACCATAAAAAAATAAAGCCAAAAAGCCACCAAGAAAACCCTTGAAAACCACAAAAAAAATATAATTGAGGTTTTAATTTGTTTATCTTCATTGTATAAGTTTTCTGCAATGGCAACATGCTTATGATGAATTATCTAGGAATCTAGTAAAAAATTCAAAAAAAATGGATTTTTTGTTATTTAAAATGCATTTTAAATTTACAAATTTGACCAAAATTATTGCCCAAAAAAACTCCAAAGCAAAAAACAACCAAACTATAACCAATAAATAAATAAATTAGGAGCTTGAAATTGAGGATGAATATGGTTGTCATGCTTTTGGTGCAATTTATTTTGAAACATGGATCATTGTCCTTTGAATAGATGATCATTAGATATGTTATTTAGAGACTCAATGTTAAAATCATTACTTCAAAACCTATGAATAGTCAATATTTTAAATTATTAATTATTAACAAATTTGCAAATAATATATTAAATGAAAATGAAAATTTTTAATTAACATGATTCTACAACATATAACTAATTCTATTGTGATATAAGCTCACATTAATCCTCTCAAAGGCTTGGCTCTTCTTAATCCTCTCTTAATAGTGTGGCTCTTACTTCTTAATCCTCTCTCTCACTAGCGTGGCTCTTACCTCATTACGAAGAAGACGAGGAAACAAGAGACTCCCCAATCCTTTTGGGTTCACGTAAACCTTACCACCTTTTCCAAAGCAGAGCCCGCAAAGTTAGTAGTAGAATTTTAATAATTTACGTGGGGAATTGAGTGAGAAAGTTAAATATTTGGACGATGACTAAAATTTCATTTCATGTGCTTGCACGTATCTATCTCCATGATTTCACTACTCACGTAGTCAATGTCATTCCATTTCAATTATAGAAAGAAGAGCCCGCCTTATCAGACTTTTAATAATTTACGTGGCTATTTCCATGAGTGAGATTAATAATTTACGTGGAGAATTGAGACTGAAAGTTTGAATATTTTGACGATGGGCTAGAGTTTCATGCACGTATTGTTTTGTTGGTGTACATGCACCTAGATTAACTTTAGTTAACTTACTTCTTGCTTGTGATGTGCACTTGCTTAGTTAAGTTAACTTAATGCTTGCATGTGGTACATGTGCACATTAACATAACATAAAGCACACTTAGCTTCAGTTAGCTTTAACTATCTATAGTTATTGCATGTAAAACTAAGCTTAACTTAGTTGCTTTTATGTATTTATTCCAAAACTAATATTGAAGAATAAATTTAATTATTTTCTCTATTCTTGCTCGCTCCTTCCTTCTCTTGCAAATTTGTTCATTGTTTTGCAAATCTAGATCTTTGTATCTCAAAATCTTACATGGTATCAAAGCACAGGGATTTGTAATCAGTGCACAAGAAATTTTTATTTGTAGGCTCAGAAGATTGTAGCAACAACAAAGAATGGAGTCTAAATTGGAGTTTCCACAATAAAAAATTCTTACTCCATATAATTACTTCGAATGGAAGCCAAAGATTCTACTTCATCTCAGAAGTAGAAGCTTATTTCGAATAACCATGGAAACAGAAGTTGAACCAACATCGACAATGGAGAAAACAAGATATTTCAATCACATGGACGAGGCCTTCAGCATCCTATGTTTATCTATCTCTCCAGAATTGTTATTTCATGTTGAATCATGTTCAACTCAAAATGAAGTATGGAAAACATTCGAAGGATTGTTTGGAAAACAGGATGAAATGCAAGGTCACATTCTCGAAAATGAGTTAAACTCATTAGATCCGAGAAATTTTGAGAACATTCAATATTTTTTCACAAGGTATAAAGCCTTGTTGCTTCAGCTGAAAGGATGCGAGATCAACAAATCCAAGCAAGAAAATCAACTGATTCTTTCCATTTTATCAAAACTTGGTCCAGAGTATGCAGTATTTGTTTCTACATTCCACACAGTAAGATCTGCAACCAGTGCAACTTGGAAGATTCCGTCACTGGATTCTTTTATTCAGTCTTTGATGCATGAGTAAGATAAGCTCATCAAAATGGGCACACTTAAAAATTCCAAAGCGCATGCACTTACTGTGCATGCAAAAGGAAAGGAAAATTCCAAAGACCATCAGAAAGGAAAAGGGAAGAAGGATCCTGATCCAAGGAAGAGAGGAAATCCCAAACCCCCTGATGGATCATCCGGCTCAAAGGAGAGGAAAGGAACGAAAGGGAAATCAATGTGAAATTATTTCCACCGTGGTTTTCATTCCGAATCTGCATGCATGAAGAAGACTATAGATCTTATGGTGCAGACACTCCGGCAACACAATCTTGGAGACCACATTCCTGAGAATGCCAAGAAGAAGTCTGGAGAAAAAGCACCAAATCCAAGAGGTAATGGGCATGCTTTGATTGCTCTTAATTCTACACCACAATAATGGCTCATCGATTCAAGAGCTTCCCATCATATGACTTCTTCAAAGGAATCATTTTCTTCTCTACATTCATACTTAGGACCTCCTATTCTCATGAGGGATAATTCTGCAGTTGCAGCAACTGGACAAGGAAGAGTGAAATTCGAAGATGGAAGTTTTGAGAATGTCTTGCATATTCCAAGGCTTTCTCTGAATCTTCTCTCAGTGAATCAGATGACACAAATAGGCAGTGGAAGGAAATTGGAATTTACCCCGGATTTTGTAATCATTTATGACATGCAAACAATTCATCTCTGGTATGCAAACTAAATAATTCTCTCTATGGCCTCAAGCAGGCACCTATAGCATGGTATGCAAGGATGGATTCTTATTTATTATCTCAAAATCTTGTATGCTGCAAATCGGATTCCAATGTTTATTTTTTGAAGAAAAATGACTCCTTGTTGATCATAGTACTCTACGTAGATGATCTTTTGATAGCAGGTAGTTCAGCTTCTGTTATTACTAAGATTAAAACTACATTGCATAAGCAGTTTTCTATGACAGACATGGGCTTGCTAAATTTCTTCCTTGGACTAGAGATCAATCAGAGTGATTCTGGGATTACCATTTCTCAACCAAAGTATGCTAGAGATCTTTTGGCACGATTTCACATGAGTGATTGTAAGCCAACAGCCACACCTTTCATATGAGAGATAAAGCTTGAGAATGGCAAAGAGACACCAATGGCTGATTGTAAATTGTACCGCCAACTTGTAGGAAGTCTTCCTTATCTCACTCACTCCCATCCTGATCTCTCCTATGATGTCGGAGCAGTTTCCAGATACATGCAGGAGCCACATGAGTTACACTAGAACGCTGCAAAGCACATCCTTCGACATGTCCAGAGGACAATCACCTATGGGCTTCATTATGCAGCAAATTTTTCTTTGAATCTCATTGGGTTCACAGATTCAGACTGGGCTGGTGACACCATTGATCGCAAGTCTGTAGGTTTTAACCCTGAACAGAAATTATCTACACACGAATCTTATAACATAAAATAAACAATTGCGAGAGCATAAATTATAAAACAGATAAACACAGAGATTTTCCCCTGGATCCCAAATCGGGACGACCAGCTTGATTTTTCATTATATTCCTTTTAGTGTTACAACACACATATATACATGCCGGAGCATACATAAACCCCAATCCATTAACCCTGGATTAGAACATAACCGTAGTTCCCTTAATCGGATCTAAAAAAATACCAGGGGCCGAAAACCATCGAACCCCAAAACCATGTGCAAAACCATGCACAAAACCATGGACGCAGACTACCCAGCAGAAATTAAGGAACCAAAATTTTCGATTAGCTTTAGTTAACTTACTGCTTGCATGTGATGTGCACTTGCTTAGATAAGTTAAATTAATGCTTGCATGTGGTACATGTGCACATTAACATAACATAAAGCACACTTAGCTTCAGTTAGCTTTAACTATCTATAGTTATTGCATGTACAACTACACTTAACTTAGTTTCTTTTATGTATTTTTTCCAAAACTAATAATGAAGAATAAATTTCATTATTTTCTCTATTTTTGCTCGCACCTTCCTTCTCTTGCAATTTTTTTCATTGTTTTTCAAATCTAGATCTTTGTATCTCAAAAACTTACATGGTATCAAAGTGCAGGGATTTGTAATCAGTGCACAAGAAATTTTTATTTGCAGGTTTAGAAGATTGAAGCGACAAAAAAGAATGGAGTCTAAATTGGAGTTTCCACAATAAAAAAATTCTTACTCCATATAATTACTTCCAATGGAAACCAAAGATTCTACTTCATCTCAGAAGTAGAGGCTTATTTCGAATAACCATGGAAACAGAAGTTGAACCAACATCGACAATTGAGAAAACAAGATATTTCAATCGCATGGACAAGGCCTTTGGCATCCTATGTTTATCTATCTCTCTAGAATTGTTATTTCATGTTGAATCATGTTCAACTCCAAATGAATTATGGAAAAATTTGGAAGGATTGTTTGGAAAACAGGATGAAATGCAAGGTCACATTCTTGAAAATGAGTTAAACTCATTAGATCCGAGAAATTTTGAGAACATTCAATATTTTTTCACAAGGTATAAATCCTTGTTGCTTCAGCTGAAAGCATGCGAGATCGACAAGTCCAAGCAAGAAAATCAGTTGATTCTTTCCATTTTATCAAAACTTGGTCCAGAGTATGCAGTATTCGTTTGTTTATTCCACATAGTAAAATCTGAAACAGGTGCAGCTTGGAAGATGCCCTCACTGGATTCTTTTATTCAGTCTTTGATGCATGAGCAACATAAGCTCATCAAAACGGGCACACTTAAAAATTCCAAAGCGCATGCACTTACTGTGCATGCAAAAGGAAAGGCAAATTTCAAAGACCATCAGAAAGGAAAAGCGAAGAAGGATCCTGATCCAAGAAAGGGAGGAAATCCCAAACCCCCTAATGGATCATTGTGAAATTATTTCCACCGTGGTTTTCATCCTGAATCTGCATGCATGAAGAAGACTATAGATCTTATGGCGCAGACACACCAGCAACACAAGCTTGGAGACCATATTCCTGAGAATGCCAAGAAGAAGTTTGGAGAGAAAGCACCAGATCCAAGAGGTAATGGGCATGCTTTGATTGCTCTTTATTCTGCACCAAAAGAATGTATCATCGATTCAGTAGCTTCTCATCATATGGCTTCTTCAAAGGAATCATTTTATTCTCTACATGCATACTCAGGACCTCCTATTCTCATGGGGGATAATTCTGCAGTTGCAGCAATTGGACAAGGAAGAGTGCAATTCAAAGATGGAAGTTTTGAGAATGTCTTGCATATTCCAAGGCTTTCTGTGAATCTTCTCTCAGTGTATAAGATGACACACACAGGCAGTGGCAAGAAAGTGGAATTTACCCTGGATTCCGTAAGCATTTATGACATGGAAACAATTCATCGCATCTTCTCTCAGTGTATCAGATGACACACACAGGCAGTGGAAGGAAAGTGGAATTTACCCCAGATTCCGTAAGCATTTATGACATGCAAAATAAAGAAGTCTCTCTATGGCCTCAAGCAGACACCTATAGCATGGTCTGAAAAGATGGATTATTATTTGTTATCTCAAAGTTTTGTACACTGCAAATATGATTCCAATGTTGAAGAATAAATTTCATTATTTTCTCTATTCTTGCTCGCTCCTTCCTTCTCTTGCAAGTTTGTTCATTGTTTTGCAAATCTAGATCTTTGTATCTCAAAATATGACACTTTTGTTATAAATTCACTCCTCACGCAAGTAGTAGATGTCATTCCATTTTTATTGCAGCATTCCATTTTGAATTGTTACAATGGATTTCAATATGATCCCCTCTTGCTTAATCCCCCTCCTCTTCCTCATAGCTTTTCTCATGGCCGCAACGAAGAGAATTAGTGGAGATCCAGATGCGTTGCAGGATTTCTATGTGGCAGACACCAAGTCTTTTTTTTATATGAATGGGTTGGCTTTACTTAATCCCAATGAAGCTTCTCCTAAACACTTCATGACATCGTCTCTGCACACACCAGGGAACACATCATCCAATCCATTGGGAATCATCATCATTGCTGCTAATACAAACAACATGCCGGGCCTCAACACTCCGGGAATATTGATAGCTCGCATAGACATGGTCGTGGGAGAAGTAGTACCTCCTCATATCCATCCTAGAGCTACTAAAATACTGTACGTAATGGAAGGGAAAATCTCTGTTGGTTTCATCAATTCAAATACCAACAAACTCTTTTCTCATATTCTAGAAGTTGGTGATGTGTTCATTTTCCCCAAGGGGACGCTACACTTCGCTCAAAACATTGGAGAGAAGCCTACAATTACGATCAAATATTGAAGAATAAATTTCATTATTTTCTCTATTCTTGCTCGCTCCTTCCTTCTCTTGCAAGTTTGTTCATTGTTTTGCAAATCTAGATCTTTGTATCTCAAAATCAGACACTTTTGTTATAAATTCACTCCTCACGCAAGTAGTAGATGTCATTCCATTTTTATTGCAGCATTCCATTTTGAATTGTTACAATGGATTTCAATATGATCCCCTCTTGCTTAATCCCCCTCCTCTTCCTCATAGCTTTTCTCATGGCCGCAACGAAGAGAATTAGTGGAGATCCAGATGCGTTGCAGGATTTCTATGTGGTAGACACCAAGTCTTCTGTTTATATGAATGGGTTGGCTTTACTTAATCCCAATGAAGCTTCTCCTAAACACTTCATGACATCGTCTCTGCACACACCAGGGAACACATCATCCAATCCATTGGGAATCATCATCGTTGCTGCTAATACAAACAACATGTCGGGCCTCAACACTCCGGGAATATTGATAGCTCGCATAGACATGGTCGTCGGAGAAGTAGTACCTCGTCATATCCATCCTAGAGCTACTAAAATATTGTACGTAATGGAAGGGAAAATCTCTGTTGGTTTCATCAATTCAAATACCAACAAACTCTTTTCTCATATTCTAGGAGTTGGTGATGTGTTCATTTTCCCCAAGGGGACGCTACACTTCGCTCAAAACATTGGAGAGAAGCCTACAATTACGATCAACGCACTCAATAGTCAAAATCTAGGTATTCTTAACATCCCTTCAGCCACTTTTGCTTCCAGTCCCGCCATTCCCCAGGAAGTGTTGGGAAAGTCATTTGCCATCAGTTCACAGGAGGTGCAGCAGATCAGAAAGCTCCTCATAGGAAACTGAATCCTAAAATGTATTTATCTTTTGCTTGGTATACAAAAATTGGTAGATAAATATGCAACACATGACTTGGTTCACATATCAAGACAATCCACGCGTTTCTATTTCACCTTCTCTCTGTTACCATGAATCATTTAATGTACTCGTCGTTAGCTAATAAATTCAAGTGTTTGAAAATAGTTCTATGGTCTCACTTGAGTAATAAATTATTTGGTTCCGAAATTCCACGATACATCTCAATCCACAATAAAATGCCATCAAACTAAAACAGAATTACAAAATCCTTAGAAAAACTAATTATAATTTGACGATGTAACAAATACAATCTCATCGTTACCTAATAAATTCTCACTTGAGTATAAATGAATGAATTATTTGGTTGCGAAATTCCAAATACATTTCGATCCACAATAAAATGCACACAAATACCGAAATGTGCAAAATAATTTAATCACACATCTCAAAACTCACCATATCGCACATAGCAAACTTTAACTCATTTCAATTTCACAATCGCATCGCCAATTTCATTCACAAACCTCATCCGTGATATATTCGGATCTAACGGTTCTCCTTTATATTCGGGTTTCGGCTCATCGCAGATTTCATACTGATTGCATATAACATATATTGCAAAATTTGCGATTACCTTATCCTATGTCGCAAGGTTTAGCCACATCGCAAATTGGCCCATCACTATGTTGCAAATATATACTTGTCTCAAATCAAGGCTCCTATTATCATATGCGATATAATCGCAAACCCCACTTCTTATCGTATCACCACTTATAACAATTAACTTGCAATAACTTAACATGTAAATATAAAAATCATTGATAGCGATGTGGGATATTCCACTGGGATTGTGATTTAATCTAGACTTTCCATTTCCCACTTCAGATTTGTGATAAGATCTTGACCGTCAATCTCTGCTTCATGTCTACGATATGATCCTAACCGTCCATCGCTCTCACTTCAATTATGCGATTTGATCTCCATCGTTTGTCTTCAATATTTCACGCTTCCTCTGGATTTTAAAGGAAAATCATGGTTGTGGCCTTCGGAAGAATGTAGTCGATTTCTCCTCTCGGCTGGAATCTCATAACACAGAGATTCTAAAAATTAATCATTGTGACTTCACTTCTTTATCTAGGGCATTAATTCCCTCCTGAGCTTTATTCTGGTTATTTAATTGTATCCAAAAGCTATCCCGATCGCTGTAATGCCTTTGTGCATTGTTTTCAATCCGATCCTCCTCAGATTCACCTACAACACCTGTGTTAGGTGAAATACATATAATTCTTTAACATATGAGGAAGCACCTCAATTCAATGCACCCACATAAACTTGAAATTGAGTTTTCTATTCACAAAAAAATATTTACAGTAATAAAACCTTCTCTCAGCCTGAATTTATTTAAAAATGGCCTTCTCTTATTCCTCTCTCTCTATGCCCATAGGCTTACAATCAAATCTCTTCTATTACCTATTTAATAATATGGTCTCCTAATGCCTTCAAGACTTACAAATATATACAAAAGGTTCTGCAACCAATTCTGGTTCAAATCCTCAATCTTCTCAACTAAATCCTAAGAATCCTCTAAATCCACAATATCATCAACTAATTCCTAAGTCTAGGACTCACAATCCCTTTGAAATCTTAACTAGCCTAAATCTCTCATGTTCTCCTACATTCGAAAACATTTACAAATTTGTCTCACAATATTTAATTAAATCATATTCTAAATGTCTCACATAAAATCACTCAAAATATTGAAAATTATATTCATTAAATACTTAGGAAACCACTCCCTTGAAAATATAAGACCCCTTAGATTATACTAAATGTACAAATTTTGGAACCATGATTCTCTTGCATCAGACTCACAAGGTAGAAATTAATCATGATCTCCAGATCATGTGTCTTCAATTCTAATGGAATTCCTCCTGAATCCCAGACCTTACATTGCAATTTGTTTTTGGTTGCCTCTCCTCCTTTATATTGTTTTGATGTTGTTGTTGTTGTTGTTTTTTGTTATCCACGTCTCCATAGTTTATGTTGCATTTCCCCACTCACTATACTCTCACAGTCTGCTATTGTCTTTCTCTTGTTGTTTTTTCTTTTCTTTCTTGTTGTTATCTTCTTCTGAGACACTTTCATCATCGACCTTCTTATTCTTCAATCTCCATGAATAGTTTATCTTCTGACTAGTAATCACTCTGCCATTTGTTGTTTCTTATTTTTTTAGCTTCTCCTGCTTGAAATTCTACTATTATTCTCGAGATTTCTCTAGATACTGCTGTAGATATTGCTATTTCCTCCATCCAAACTTCCTGAATATGTTTGGGGATATCTCTCTCCTTCATTTGACTATTCTCCTGTGCCAAATATTATTTAATATTTTCAAAAATACCTTGATCAAAACCTGTAATCATATGCCAATTATTGGAATTAAAAATATAAGGCCTCATTGCCTTTTCCTTCTCTGGAAACATCTCATTATGTTGCTCTGAGTTTTCCCCTAACTCCTTTGTCAGCACGTCAGTATGCTGATTTAAATTCTCCAAAGAGCTCATGAGAGTGTCAGCTAGTCTCTCCTCCATATCATCTGTTTCAAGGATGTCTCCTTGCTCTAGTTCACAATAATGAACTCCTTCCTCTGTAATTTTGATTTGTTGAAATATTATTACCACTCTTACATCCTTACCCTCTTATTCATGATTGTCATTCATGACAATTTCTTTGTCTTCCTTCTTCAGCAATTCATCCTGAGTATATATCCTCTTCTTTTCCAACTTTCTTCTTTGAAGGTCTAACTTTCTATATAACAACTACAAGGAAAATACCATTTAGCGGAGGTTATAGAGTTTTTTATTGTTATAAAATTGGCCAAAATTATCAAAAAACATTTGCTACAACATCTGATTATGGTTACGGAGGTTTTCGCAGAACTTTTAATGGAAATTCAACACAACTAAAAAAAAATGGCGGCCGGAGGTTATTACGGATGTTTTTTTCATTGGATCGCTACTCAGGATTTAACGCACCAGTGTGTACCTATAGCCGGCACCTCGGGGAGGTCGAAGGAGAATGCACCGGTCTGTTAAGGTATAAAACAACAACGGGCATAGTGTTGGTGATACAATGCATGAGGCCGTTCTAATTGGTCTTGGCATTTGAGTGGTGCCCATAGGTCTTATCAACGCACCGATACGTAAAATTATAGAAATGAGCTAATTCACAGTATCACACGAATGCACCGAGATTTATAATTGGTATCAATATTCGTGTGGTGCCCATAGGTCATACAAATGCACCGGTGCGTATAGACACTTAAACGCTTTGGTGTGCAGTATCACACAAATGCACCGAGATTTATAATTGGTATCGGTATTCGTGCAGTGCATATAGACATATAAATGCCCTGGTGAATAGTATCACACAAACACACTGAGATTTATAATTGGTATCGGTATTCGTGCGATGCCCATAGGTCGTAAAACAACACTGGTGTGTATTGACACATAAACGTACCGGTGCACTGTACTGCACAAACACCTCGATATTTTTAATTGGTTTTGGTATTTGTGTAGTGCCCATAGGTCGTAAAAATGCACCGGTGATTTTAAGAATACAAATGCACCAGTGTACAATAACTGACATGCACCAGTTTTCATTTTTTATTTTTTAGAAACATCGACCTGTGACAGTGCAATTATTGTGATTGTTTTAAATTCATTATTCATCAAAAGTTGACACATCTTATAACAATATTCATATTAATTAGATTTTTATTAATGCATTTGAATGTGATGTTTGGATTAATTTGTTATATCATATCATAATAATTGTGGTTTTTTAAAATTCATTATTCATCAAAATTCGACACATATATATCTTATAACATATTCATATGAATTAAATTTTTATTAGTGCATTTGGGAATGACAATGGAGAACGCAATAGCGAAAATGGAAAACGCAATAGAATAAATTAAAATATATTTTATTATATATATATGAATAAGACATTATTTGTCATACAAAATGGGACGATTACTAGTATCACTTTGTCTTTCAATTGGACACTATGTCCATTACATTAAAGAAAATGTTTGATTTCACAGACACATTTCAAAAAATAACATGCCTTGCTTTGATATCCAAACATAATGATCATCATTCTTCGCTTGAACTGTTGTGACTACTAGAGCTACTTCCATGACTTGCGTTATTTTTAGGAATGTTTTGTTCCCGGTGTAGATTTTTTTCTTCTTCTTCACCTTCCATCTACAAACATAAAAATAAATTGTAATGAGTGTATATACATTGGTGTGAATAATGAAAATTTCACTATTAAATAATATACATTAATGTAAATAAAAAATAAATGATGTACCATTGCAACAATTGACTCATAAACTATACACATTCTTTCAAAACCATGTAACATGCCATCTTTCAAGATTTCATCAATTGGCGCAGTTCCATACTTTGTTTCCTGCAAGTTTTATACCCCATAACAAATCATATATTTAATATAAAAGATTTATTTTTTCTATTAATTATAGACGAAGCTAAGTAAAACAAGATCGATAGATGCTTACAAATTCCACAATTAAGTTCTGATATGCCAACATATACTCACAACCCATATTTAACCCAATTTCAATTAATTCCTCTAATGGTTCTTCTTTGTATGTTAGCACGTGTTTGAAGAAATTCAATGATGATTTTTGTAAAACAACTTAAAAAATACAAAAATGAAATCCAGTTAAGTTTTTATAAGGAAGTAACAGTTACTCACAAACTTAGATATCAATCATTTTCTTCCTTGTCCTCCTATTTTATGTGCTGAATGGGTTGCATTTTCTTTTCTTTTTTGCAAGAAAATACTTGAAAATAAATATTTAATGCTAAATTGTTTATTTATTGTAGCTAATGATTAAATTTGAAGCATGTTGTTGTTGAGATGGCTCCTGCCACGATGCAATTTTTTCCATTTCTTTGAGCATCTTCTTGTACACCTTTTTGGACATTCCTACTGGCATATTTCTGATATCAGCTCGTTCATCTTTTGAGATTTTCATAATCTTCCTGAAAATGTAACATGCCAATAAAGTATTTTATTTTTATATTGATATATGAAAATTAAATATAACAAAAGTGATATTTATAAATAGTTCTAGACAAACATTTAAAGGAATATTACTTTTTCATTCCTTCTTTTTTGTTGTTGTACGTTTTTGCTATTAAAAGTTTGACATGTCTCATTGACCAATTCTTTGGAAACTCTTCCTGTAGTTTAGATAAAATTTGGTTCTTGGAATCATTTGATTGGTTTTTGTATTGTAAGTGGAAAGAACGTCTATACATTCATTCCACTAGATCCCTCAAACTTTTGTAAAAGATTTTCCCCCTTTCGTTAACCTCCAGCACCACTCCAGATAAGCTAAGGAGCAATTTGCATGTTCTATTTCTTTTCTTTTCTTAGAACATTCCTTTTATGAGTTACTGGTCCTTGTAGAGCATTAAACAGATGTGAATTAATAGACTGTTTGACACATGTTGTCTAATAATTTTAATTATATTATTAATGAAAACTCAAAAAATAAACTCATATTGGATCGATAGTATTTTTTCATTCACCTTATTTATCCTTTTACAATTTTTCCATCAATATTTTACGCTTTTCTGGTCCTAGATCAGAAATAATCTTATCAAAATTCATCATTTTATGGCTCTGCATGATACACAGTAAAAAATACATATTAGTTAAACTTACATATAGTTCAAAAATAATATTTTTTGTAAAGAATTTACAAAGAACTTGCCTTTTTTTCTTTTCTTGATGTGTTATCAATATTTTTGTTACTTGATCTCTTGTTAGTCATTTCTTTATCAATATCAAACCTGTACCATATCATTCATTAATATATTTATAAATAACTTGTCAACTTTTCAAGTAAAAAAAATGTAAAGTAACCAGTGGGCCATTCATGGTTAACACACCAACGCTGGTGTGTGGGTGTCTTAGAAATGCACCGCACAAATAATATAATAGACTGTATGGTGCTTTACGTCAACAAGGAATACCAGTACGTTACATGTTAATCACTGCATCGATTAACCATAATAAAATAATAAAAATCGTCTAGTGTTAGTTTTTTAGCATCAACCGATGCCATATTTTACATATGGCGCACCGATACAAATTTTTATTTTTTATCACATTACTTATGCGGTGTGCTTGTAAAATACAGAGCATGGTGCGCTTGGTTACACTGAGCGCACCAATGAAAAAATAAATCTATTTATTTTAGATTCATGCAAGGGCCGACATGGATTGGGATCCGACTATGCAAATCATCTCATCGGTTAGATGTCTTAGGTATATATTTAGCAATACAAACCCTATAAATCTAAATTGAAAAGCCCTAATTCTAAAATCAAAAAAAGAGGGAGACAAAAGGGCAGAAACAAAAAGAATGTAAGGTTTGTATTTATTTATTTATTTATTTATTTATTTTAATCAAAACAAAACGTTTGCGGTGCACCATAATGAAATAGCACACCGGCTGCATATTTTACAAATGGCGCACCGAGAAAAAATATTTTTATTTTTATTTTTTATCACAGTACTTGCATGGTGCGCGGGGATAGTAGAGCGCACCGATTAATAGACACACAACGCACCTTTGAAAAGAAGAAAATATATATATATATATATATATATATATATATATATATATATATATATATATATATATATATATATATATTTTTTTTTTTTTTTTAAATTTACCCAAGGGCCGACATGGATTGGGATCCGACTATGCAAGTCATTCTGTGGGTTGGTTGTCTTAGGCTTATATTTAGAAATACAAAACCTATAAATATAAATTGAAAAGCCCTAATTCTGAAATCACTAAAAGAGGAAGAAGAAAGGGCAGAAACAAAAAGAATGTAGGTTTTGTTTCTAAAATGGATTTTTTTTGCAAAACAACACATTCATGGTGTGCCATAATGAAATAGTGCACCGGTGCCATATGTTACATATGGTGCACCGATAAAAACATATTTTTTTTTTATTTTTTATTTTTATCATTGTACTTTCATGGTGCGTTAGTATAACATAGTGCACCAGTGCGCTATGTTACACAGGGCACACCAAGGAAAACATATGTTTTTTTTTTTAAATTCACGCAAGGGCTGACATGGATTGGGATCCGACTATGCAATTCGTCTCATGGGTTGGATGTCTTGTGACTATATAAACCCTATAAATCTTAATTGAAAAGCCCTAATTCTGAAATTACAAAAAGAGGGAGAAGAAAGGGCAGAAACAAAAAGAATCTAGGGTTTTTGTTTCTAAAAATGGATTTTTTTTTTTTAATTTCTGAAAACTGCAGAAAAAGTAAAAGAAAATTGCAGAAAAAGTAAAAAAACGAAAAAAATTGATTATGTTCGTTTACTGCATTAAAAAAACTGCAAAAAAAGTAAAAACAACATTAAATTTTGATTTTTTCTTTTACTGCATAAAAAAAACTTCAGAAAAAAGAAAAAAAAAACAATAAAATTTACTCACATCTTTTGAAATTATATGGTACAAGGTTTGAATCACCAAAGGTTTGGAATTCTGGTTGTTTGAATACTTCTGTTCGAACATATTTCCCTGCTCCACAGTGCTTTCGTGCTCTGTTTTCTCCAGGTATGTATCCTACAAATCTCCGGCTGAAATTTTTTGCAAAAATAGTGAAATAATGAGAAGTGTTTAGTATTTAAAGAAATGTGTTATGAAATTAGATTTTCGAAAATATTTTTCCACCCATTTTTCAATTTACTGCTTTTTTTTCACTTAAAGAAAATAGGGTTGCGCTTTTTTTTATTTGCAGTTATTCGTCACCGGTGTGTCCCTTAATCAAACCGCACCAGTGCTTCGAGTTATAAAACGACACCAGTGCACATTACCAAAACGCATCGGTGTGGTTATCTGTACATTACGCACCGAAATTACATTTAGGTTTGTGCACCAAAATTTATTGTTGGTGTGCTCAAATGTAGGAAGAAATTATCATATATTATATGGAATGGACAATTCTTCAAAATCCAGCTTGTTCCATAATATTTCTCAAAGTCAATCGCGGAGTTCTCCCTATCCATCTCGAGACGTAATGTTTACTTCAGATTTGTTTTATATTTTCACTATCTAATCGAATTTATGTTTTTTATCAATGCAGTCAATCATGGAGAGCCTAATTAAATCTATAATGTATACAAATTTACAGGTTCATGCGGATTCATCATTGAGTTCAGATGCACAAAATATTCAAACTTCTCCAAAACATCGGAAGTTCTTATCAGGAGCTGCATACCACAAGGTGCATTTGGTAGATGAAAATGGACAGCCGCTTAACCCTGCTAATTGTAACAATATTGCATCTTCTAGCCACAATTCTGGGACAATGATGGTAATTATAATTATAATTGTTTGGTATATATATTGATTAATATGTAATTATTTCAACCTAAAACCAATTTATAATCATACAGTATTGTCAACGTGGTTACTAATTGATATCATATATTCTGTACTAATCATTTTCAAATATATTTTTTTAATTATTAGGATTCTAGTGATGATGAAAGACCTACCTACCATCTTCCGTTGCACCCCACGACAATGTAAAATCAAGAGAATACTAAATTAAGAGAAAAAATTGGAGAGGAACGATACCAAGAATGGTTGAATCAACCACTGATTCAATTCCTGCTACATCCAAATTCACCAATTAGGAATGACTAAAGCAATAGTAGTTCTTCACAAGCTGGCAATGGAGGCAATAAAATAGAGGTTGGTATGGATTATTAATTAAGAGATATGACTACCATGGATACAATGTTGTTAGTTGCATTCCAAAACGATGATCATCTAGGATATGATGATCATATCACTGACACGTTTTTCGAAATCCTTAAATTGCTTCCACCACCCCTCTCTTTAGACCCGGTGGTCAGTTAAATTCTACCCAGTTGGGGACAATGATGTTACTTTACAACTTGAAGGAAAAGTTTGGCTTTTCGAATGCGTGTTTCTCAGAACTTTTGAGGTAAGTTACCATAAAGTACTCCTTTATATAAATTTTAAATATAATCAATACACTGTAATGAACATTGCAAATGGTAAGTTTTATGAACGTTAATAATTATATCTACATTAATATACAATTATTAATATATTTTTCCATGATATCCAACTACAGGTTACTCAAAGATAAGGTTCTTCCGAGTAATAATGTCTTGCCCGGTAGCTGCAAAAAGGAAAAGAAATTGTGGAAAATGTTGGGTGTTGAGTACATATCATATCATGCATATCCAAATGATTATATTCTATATAGAGGAGAATATGAAAACAAAGAGATGTGTCTAAAATGCGCACACGACATGTATGATAAATAAAAAAAGAAGGTTAAATCACGTACTGTCCTCCTTTTAAGATATTGAGGCACTTGCCTATAATCCCAAGGATTCAAAGGCTCTTTAACTGAAAATAATTAGCTATATTGCAGGGATGGTATGCCTCACACAGAAGTGAGTTTGGAGTTATACGAATCCAAACTGATTCAATAGACATGAAGCATATAGAGGATACATGGCCCAAAAAATTCAAGGATGAAGTACGAAGTCTATGACTCAGCATAGCCATGGATGGCGTCAACACATATTACCACCAGAACACCAACTATTCTATTGGGCTTGTAGTAGTGATCAATAAAAATATCCCCCCATGGTTGTCCGTGAAGAATGAACGTCTTATGTTGGCTCGCATAGTCCCTGGTAGAAGACAAGTGAAGAATATGGATGTCTACTTACAACCACTGGTAGATGAATTGAAGGAATTAAGGGATGGGATAAATGTATATGATGTATCAAGACCCATCAAATTATAGAGGAGTTTTACATTGTATGGAATATGTGCTTACATGACACATGATTATCCAGGCTTAGGAGTTTGCTCTGGTAAATTACATGTTTAATTTATTGATTTTTTTATATACGTAACAATATTCTTTCACATATTAGTTATTCAATTCATTGTAATATTTGTTCTGATCTTCATGATATTCTTTAATGTGCCATGCATATTAATTAATCTATACAAATATAATCTCGCAGATCTTGTAACAAAAGGGTATTTTGGATGTAAATGTTGTGGACCTTATCTGAAATCTAGATGGTCCAAGGACCTAAGAAAGCCAATGTATGATTTATCTAGGGTATTCCTACCAGAAGAACACCCTTACAGAAGAGCAGCATCCGCTTTCAATGGTAAACGAGAGAACCCAAAGGTATCCAATAATGACACCAGCTGAATTCCTTAGAGCATATGAGAGAGAGAAGGAGAAGGAGTTCATAGAAATGTTCAATTCAAATGGGGAGCCTATGTTCGATTATCCAGATTTCTTCGACAGTTATGTTGAGAAATTTCCCATTGGGATGAAAAGGAAATCTATCTTTTATGACCTCTCATATTGGGAGCATCTTAAGATTACCCACTTACTAGATCCCATGCATATATTTTAAAATGGTTGATCTTCTTTATGTAGGCACATATCATCGAAACAAAGTGACACATTGGCTGTTAGGAAACATATTATTACTTCAAAAACTAAAAAGAAACATTGACCAAGACAATTAGAAAGTACAAGATCAGAGGCAGGCGCTGGTCCCTCTAATTCATGGTTTTTCAAAGAAGGTGATGTCCCATGGATTTAAAAAAAATATGATATATGTTTGGAAAAGGAAGTTATAATGAATGTGAGGGTACCAACTTCATACAGGTCTTCACTACAACACTGCTTCACCGTGGATGACCATTTTTCGGGGTTGAAATCACATGACCATTTGAATGTTCTAAGAGTACATATAATGTCAAAAGCATGATTTTATTATTTTTTATATTAATAAATTTTGTCCCATGCGGGGATCATAAAACATAACTAATTTTGTGTATTTTTGCACGTGTTTATAACGTTGTAGTGTCATTATCCTTTGTTTATGCGTGGGTGTGTGAAACATGAATTCCCTCAAGACCTAGGGCATGCCATATCTAAATTATATGCATTTGTACGTTGGATCATGTCAAAGGAGATTCATATGGTTAGAATTCCACGGTGGCATCAAGAGATAGTTGAGATTGCTTGTATGTTTGAGAAGGAACTGTCGACAAGTTTCATGGACTTACAGGTTTATCTTCTAATCCACCTAGTAGATGAGGTTGAATTATTTGGGGTGGTTTCTTCTCATTAGATGTTCTTCTTAGAGATGTACATGACACTATGATTTTTTAACTTTTTTATAATAGGTGCATTTGTTCCCATATATGTGGGCATATGGACACCATTTTTACACAAATTATGCCGATGCTGGAAACATCACACAAGACTATGGAGTGGAAGTCGATTTCGATCGATCTAGTCAATCTAGCCACGGTGATCAAAACCTAGTACGAGGGATGTTAGGTTACATCGGAAAGATACAGAAGATCATTGAAGTGGGTTTATCTTCTTTCCAATGTGTTATCTTTAGGTGCAAGTGGTGGGACACCTTTGATCGGAATAATGTAAAGGAATATCATGATAGTAGGCTAATATGTATCAACTCTAAAAGGATGTGGGATGAAGCTAAGGAGCCCTATGTTTTCCTTAAACACTGCAACCAAGAGTTTTTTACCGAGATGTGTTGGATAGGGATTAGTGGTTCGTATTGACACATGACCCTAGATCAAAACATATTTTTTAGAACAATAGTTTTATCATGCCATGTGAGTTGGAAGATAATGAGGGTGATCATGCGAACCAAGAGCGATATAGTACATGTAGTGTTATTTCATCAATATTTATACTTTTTAAGTTGGTTTTTTCAAAACATTATAATATGTGTTTTGAATTAATTGGTAATTTGCATTATGTTAATGTTAAAATCAATAATTCACTTGATAATTATTTGCAATTATGTTGATCTCAAAAACAATGGCATACTGTATAAATTAGTTATTTTTTTGTATCTAAGATCATAATAAAATAATGATAATTCTAAAGTACATGAATTTATTTGCATTATTTTCTAAACTTTATTATGTTACAATAAATCTTATTATTCTAGATTTATTATTTTACAATTATTTAAAATTTACAAATTTTAAAATTTTAAATTTTAATAAATTCATTTCACATTAATACAATTAAAATTTTACAAATATTTTACATACAATTACAATTAAAATTAGAATTACAATTACAATTAGAATTACAATTACAATTTTATAATTTCATGTACAATTACAATTACAACTACAATTTTAGAATTTGATATATATACAATTACAATTTTACAAATTAAAAAATTACAATTTTAAAAATTGAAAAATTACAATTACCATTACAAATTTACAAATTTACATATATACCATTACAATTACAATTTTAGAATTTTACATACAATTAGAATTACAAATATTAAAATTTTACAATATCATGATCATTTAGTATTAAATTAATTAATAAACATCACATTCATGATAACCATCATACAAACATCATATTTGACTAAAAAACACATTCAAAATCGCTAACATCATCGTGATCATGATCATCTAACAAAACACAATTAACATTATATATTAACATATTCATCACAACACAAACATCAAATATACATCTCATGTCAAATAACTCATGCTATCATCACATACACATTAAATACACATATCTACCATAACCTAACAATATACACATCATGATGATCACCAACATGTAAATTAAGTACAACTGCAACATGAACATAAAATACATGGACCATATATATATATATAACTAAATAATGTTAAAAATATACAACTGTAATATAAATGTCATGGATCAGCTGGTGGTAGTACAACATCAATATCATTACTAGTGGAGGCCTACTGAGTCAATGGTGCAACCTCGACGATCGATGGTCCAGCCTGCTCATTATCATGAGTACTGATGGATGTTGCCGGCTGCTGACTGGACGTGGACGATGGTCCAACCTCATCTCCATGATGACTATAGCTGGATGCTAGTGGTGGCTCATGCTCATCTGACCGGGTGCAAGGTGAACGATCATGAGATGAAGAGTTACTGCTCGTGGACTGTCCATCACCTGCTACGTCATGACCACGCCTATAACGTTCAACAATCCTCTTTAGTTGCGTAAAAGTTGTCGTAACTCCTACGACATGCCGCATCAGGCTGTAGATGTCACGCGGCATGTGTCTCCACATTTGTAATAGCCTACCATCTGCCTCTATGTCTCTATAATGAGCGGGCCTGATTCCCGCCTCAAAAATCAATGCACTGAGTTGGTCTCCCAACTCCATCCACTATCTAGCATCATGTTGACCCGCCTAGCACCGACCTCCTGATGATCCTCGACATCTAGCATGCCCTTATCATCATCAGGATCCACACCTAGATCATGTGGTACTAGTGTCAGAATCTCCTCGCCATCAAAAGAACCAATGTCTGCAAAATATATACAATTACACAACAATAATTAGACAATTTCATAACACAATTTAATAAAAACAAGTTAAAGAACATGCTAGAATAAATTTAAATATATAAAAGAGTAATATTACCTCTAGCATTTGGCGACTCATCAGTTGTGAAGAGGATGTTAGCACACCGTCTCTAATCCAAACCCGTGTAAGAATAGGGGACCATAAAAAAGGGATGCTCATCAACAATGGCTAGCAACTCCAGTGCATCCTACAATATCCTTGCGAAAAAATCCGTGTCACCCCTCTTGGGCATCATATGCCCCCACATGTGCATACGTGCCTCAAACGTCATCCTACAAGGTTGCTGAAGAAAATTAGGCCTCATCTCTAGAAACCTCTCAAAAAATAAACAAAAAATATTTGAAGCAAAAGGGAAGTTCACCCTCCCTTGTGCATGAGCATGACATCTATCTAAGGCTGTACAGAACTGTCGCAAAAAAATGGCAGACCACTTGACAAGTCGTGGCTCCTATACTAAAGATTCAACATAATATAGAAGCGGGCAGCTAATGCGTTTTTCGTCGCTGGTGTTGTGCAAAATGGTCGAAATGATAAATGAGAGACACTGCACCTCCTCCCTACCAAATGCAGCAATACGTAACTAACCACCAGCAACCCGAAACTCTGCAGGAGACAGTACATTTTCTCCAATGTATCTCTGTGAGTAAACTAACTGAATCCCTGCTACACAGCCAGTAAGAACCTTTGGGAACAAGGGAAAATCCACGCCTCTCCTCGATAGCCCTGTAATGAAGTATATATCCTCCTCATTGGGCATTTACCACTAGTTGATACCAACCCGAAAAGCCTATTGCTGGGCATTCCACCTTCATATAAGATGTCTCAAAAACAAACTATGGCCCTTTATCGAAGTAGACTTCTCATAGAACTTGAGGAGGCCTATTTTCCTTAGGAGCCCCTACGTAGCTGCTGTAATAGGCCGAGGGTATGCATATCTCTCCCTCTCTCGTACCTCCCACAGGAAAACCATGTTATACTGCTCCACTTTTTTTTGTTTTTGTTCCCCCTCTTCTCCCCTTTCACGTCTCTGAATGATTGACATATTAAACACAAATTTTTTATTAAATAAGACATGTATTTAGAAATATAATATATAAAAAAAATTTAAAACAAAATAAAAAAACAGTCACTGCGCTGAAAACACAGTCACGCACCGGTACCGGTGCCTCTTTTTATGGAGTGTATCGGCCTTGGTGCACCTAATAATCTTAGGCGCCCCGACGACGGTGCTCTAGAAGAATTTGAAGCACACCGTTAGCTATGTATGGTGTCAGGTTGGCGGTGTGCTAATGAAACTCTAGGCCCTGGGCGTATAGTTAAATCAACAGACTGACCTCCTGCCATCATGACATAGTGAACGGTGCGACCTTTTATAAGGCTGCACCGTTGACCCAGGTGAAATACGGAAATTCATGTGCTAACAAAAATAGTCACCCCGGCACAACTATTTTAGTCAACACACCCCGTCATAGCTATTCCACCAGGTCAACGGTACGATCGGATAACCGACCGTGCTGCACTTTTAAAAAAAAATTAAAATAACACGGTGCGCCTTCGGTACCACCTCGAAACCGGTGCGGATACCATTAGTACCGGTTTACCAGGCCACACAGTTGAAAATGTGGAATAGCGGCAACATGGTGCATTGATAAATTACCAGTACCGAGGCGGATAATTTAGTCAATGCACCGTGTTGCTGCTATTCCACATTGTCAATGGTGCGGCCTGGTAAACGACTGCACCGCAATTTTTATTTTATTTTTAAATAACATGGTGGGCCTATCGATACTGCTCTAGAACTGTTGCAGATACTGTTAGCACCGGCTATGATGTGGCTTGTAAATTTACGGCAGCACCGCAAACCAGTGCGAGTCGAACGGCACCAACGCACCGCGCGGAATTATTTTTTTTTCATTTTAAATGGTTAATTTTAAGGTTATTTGAAATTATAATCCACTATAAGGCTCAATTATGGAAAAATAAGAAAAATACTTGTACATTTTCTCATCGAGGAGGCATATTGGCTGTAGAATTTGCAAAATAAAATTTTTCCACTGTTTTTCAAAATTGAAGCTGGAGACTGGTGGGCAATGCACAACAGTAGTGGGTGCTATGAGTGCAGTGGGAGCACCGATGTCTGGGCGGCTCAGACAAGGATAAATTGCACCGGTGCTTGAGAGCTCTGTAGCACTGAAAAAATTGAAAAATGCAGTTTTTTGGCCGTAATATTTTTTTTATTTAACCCTCTTCCAGCACGTGGGATTTTTTAGGCACACCAGTGCATTTGCTTCATTCTGCACCAGGTGGTTTCTATTTTCGCGCATTTTTTATGAGGTACCGGTGTGGACGGTCTGTAAAGTACCGGTGTGCTACAGTAATACAACACATTGGAAGGGTGTGTACTGAGTGCACAGTGTCTAGTGTGCCAATGTTTTGTGTGGTATTTTAGCCCTATTTTTTTTTATTTAACCCCCTTCCGGTGCGCGAGATTCTATGGATGTACCAGTGCATTTTCGTCATTCCGCATCAGGCGGTTTTTGTTTTCACATGCTTTTTATGAGGCACTGGTGTGAATGCTTTGTAACGCACCGAGGCACTACAGTAATAAAATGAACCGAGCAGGTGTGTACGTAGCGCATGGTGTTCGGTGTGCCAACTTTTTGTGCATTTTTTTGGCCGTAATTTTTTTTTATTTAATCTCGTTCCGGTGCACGGGGTTTATGGGTGCACCGGTGCGTTTTTGTCATTCCACACTGGGCGGTTTCTGTTTTCATGTGCTTTTTATGAAGCCTTAGTGTGGATTATATGTAAATCACCGGGGCATTACTATAATAAAATGCACCAGGTGAGTGTGTACAGAGCGCATGGTGTCCGGTGTGCAAATTTTTTGTGCCGTTTTTTGGTCGTAAATTTGTTTTTATTTAACCTCATTCCAGTGCGCGGGTTTTATGGGAGCACCGACGTGTTTTCTTCATTCCGCACCGAGCAGTTTCTTTATCGCATGCTTTTTATTAGGTACTGGTGCAGATGTCTTGTAAAGGCCCAGTGTACTACAAAAATGAAATGCGCTAGGCGGGTTTGTACGAAGTGCACGGTGTCCAGCGTGCCAATGTTTTGTGCGCACCAGTGCTTTCTTGTGTTGAATGCACCAGTGCATTTTATGGTGATAAGCGCACCGTATGAAATACATCCTCAAACACCTCTGCCCGCCAACCTCCTCTACTAACCTTTGCTAGAAACGGATGTCTAGGGTATTTTTATCAGGGGTTCCTCAAAAACATCCGCTAGAGGGTCTTTTCCTTGTAGTGAACTCAACAATTTCAATTGGAGTAGAATATGGAAACTTTACACAGTTTTCCATACCTTCACTTGTTGTTGACCAATCATCATATGGCCCTTCTCACTCTGCTAAATCTACACACATGTCTAAATCATTATTCTTAAAAATTCCAAACTCATTAGGAACAGTAAATACCTTTTCTTCATCATGATTTTTAATTGCATCTTCAGTGTAGACTTCTTCTTTATTTTGAAAAATCTTCAGTAATCGTTCCTTTTCTATTTTCATATCAACAGATTCATGTAGCTCAACTCCTTTGAGCTTCTCCGGCCTCAATTTAACATCCATTGTCTACTTAAGCTTTCTAAGCTCCTCTATTAACTGAGTATTCACTTGATGCTTTATCTTCTCTTGTAGTCTATGCCACTTCACATTCTTTCTCATTATATAACTATACCTCTAGTCTTCTTTACTTCTCTGTAACATTTCCATCAATAACTCAAGATGGAATTTTATCTTAAATTTCTCTCTTTCAATCTCCTCTTCACTTAGCATCTTTGTGCCCTTTTCCTTGGCATATTTCTTCTTGTCGTGGCTTTCCTCTAAACCTTTGCAATTAATTTCAGTAGTCATTCTTCTATCTCTTGTGAACTACATCTATTCACTTGTGAACTGCACTAAGCCTCTCCTTCTCATCAAGTCTCTATACCTGCTGCAAGTACCTCACCAAGCCTTCTCTCCTTTGAGCCCGGTCTTTTGGTAACACCGGTTCTCTTTCTCTGGAACCTCTATTGAGAAACTAATTTGCTCCTTGGCTTCTGCAACTATAATTTCTTCTAAGAACACTCTTTTCCTCTCTTTCCAACCTTCAGTTGGATTCATCAGGTTCACTACCACTCTGTCCTCAAGAACACAACCGATTCTTCTTCTTACAGCTCCTTTTGTTGAGATGTTTCCTCTTTGTCTACAACATGAAATATGCAAACATATTCTCAAACTAGAGTTAAAATAAAAACATACCATATCACCTTCAAGATCTCTGAATGATTTGTTTCTCCATTCATCTGCACTTTGAATGGACTATTCCACGTTCCTTTTCCTCTGCAAATTCTCTTCAAGAGTATCAATTACTCTCCATATTCTATCACACTTTTATCACTGTGTGTCTGCTGCCTGTCAGATTTAAAATCTGATCCTTCTTTGTTCAATTACAATTGTATTCTGCACATACAGCTTCAAGAACATAACTCTACTCTAACTTTCTCCAAAAATAGCTTTTACTACTCTGATACTAAAAATGATGCAGCCATATGGCCACAAATAACCAAATGTGAAAAATTAAGACTTAGTCAGCCCAAAACCCAAGGAAATGTTCATGTCTCTCCAAGAACATTTAGAAACCCATTTTAACAATAAGAAAATTTATCATGAAACACTTAAACTTACCTTATCGCCTTACTCAATACCAAATCTCTTACCTTTATAATTTTATTGTACATCGCAAAAATCACCATATCGCAGATTGCAAACTTTAACTCATTGCAATTTCACAATCGCATCACTGATCTCCTCCTCAAACCTCATCCATTGAGCTATACCCTGATCTAACGGTTCTCCTCCATATTAGAGTTTCGGCTCATCGCAGATCGCATAAATTAACAAACTCCACCAATCGCATATAATGTATATCGCAATGTTTGCGATTTTGCGATTTTGTGAATAGCAGTGATTACCTTATCGCATGTAGCAAGGTTTATCTGCATCAAAAATCGGCCCATTGCAATATCACAAATATATACTTGTCTCAAATCAAGGCTCCTCTTATCATATGCGATATACGATCGCACCGCATCGCAAACGCCACTTCTTAACGCATCGCAACTTATAACAATTAACTTGCGATAACTTAACATATAAATATAAAAATCACCGATAGCAATGTGAGATGTTCCATTGGGATTGAAATTTAATTTTCACTATCCATCTCCCACTTCAGATCTATGATAAGATATTGATCATCAATCTCAGCTTCATCTCTGCGACATTATCCTAACCGTTCATCGCTCTCACTTCAATTCTATGATTTGATCTTCACAGTCCATCTTCAGTCTTCATGCTTCCTCTAGATTTTAAAGGAAAATAATGGTTGTGGCCTTCGAAAGAATGTAATCGGTTTCTCGTCTTGGCTGGAATCTCATAACACAGAGACTCTCAAAATTAGTCACTGCAACTTCACTTCTTTGTCCATGGGATTAATTCCCTCCTGAGCTTTATTCTGCTTATTTAATCATCTCACGAAACTATCTCGGTCGTTGCAATGATTTTGCATGTTTTTCTCAATCTGATCCTCCTCAGATTCACCTACAACACCCACGTTAGTCGAAATACTCTGATTACCCACACAATTGTATAATTCAATAACATATCAGGAAGTACCTCAACTCATTGCACCCACATAAACTCAAAATTGAGTTATCTATTCACAAACAAATATTTACAGTAACAGAACCTTCTCTCAGCCCAATTTTATTTAAAAATAGCCTTCTCTCATCCCTCTCTCTCTATGCCCGTAGGCTTACAATAAAATCTCCTCTATTACCTATCTAAGAATATGGTCTCCTAATTTTTTCAAGGCTTACAAATATATACAAAAGGTTTCACAACCAATTCTTTTTCAAATCCTCAATATTCTCCACTAAATCCTAAGAATCCTCTAAATCCACAAAATCATCAACTAATTCCTAATTCTAGGATTCACAATCCCTTTGAAATATCAACTAGCCTAAATCTCTAATGTTCTTCTACATTCTAGAACATTTACAAATATGCCTCATAATATTTATTTAAATCCTATTCTAAATGTCTCACATAAAATCACTCAAAACATTGAAAATTACATTATTAAATACTTAGGGAAGCACTCCCTTGAAAATATAAGACCCATTAGATTCTACTAAATGTAAAAATTAATTTGGAACCATGATGCTCCTGCATCAATTTTTTGGTGCAACAAGGGTTGCACAAAGTTTTATTTGGGTTGAAGAAGAGACTTCCTAGCATGATAGATTTGGATTGAGATGACTTTGATGGTTGATTTCTCACTACTATCAAGTTGTGCCTGGCAGATGAAGTTCTCTTCAATATTTTTGAAGAAACTATAGCTCCAGGTTTGTGGGGGAAATTGGAAACACTATATATGACCAAATATTTAAGAAACAAAATTTGTTTGAAGAGACAACTATATAGCCTTCAGATGAAAGAGGGTACTAAAGTTGCAGAACACCTAAATATTTTTAATACACCTATTTTCCAATTGTTATATATTGAAGTTAAATTTTAGGAAGAAGATAAATATATCACCTTGTTGTGTTTTCCTGCCCGAGTCCTGGGAACATTTTGTAACTTCTATCAGTTTAAGCACAACCGAATCTTTGGAATTTGATTTAGTTGTGGGAGCTCTATTATCTAAATAAGTACAAAGGAAGTCCAACAATTAAACTTCCACACCATAAGCCATGGTAGCCAGAGGTCGGTCCAACAAACGAGGAGATAAAGCAAGGATTTCTTCGAGATCAAAATCAAACGACAAGAAGTGTAAATCCAAATGATGGTACTACAAAAAAATTAGACACCTCAATAAATATTTTTGGAAACGAAAAGATTCCATTGAAAACCAAAATAAGGAACCAAATCGATTTGATTCAAATATGATTGATGAATTTTTATCTGTTAAATTAGGTATGGTAGATGGAATTTTACCTATTTTCAATGTCTCTCAAAATTATAAAAATTGGTTATTAGACTCTATGCTTCTCATCACATGAGTTCGCAAAACAATTGGTTCACTTCATATGAATTTGTGAATGGTAGTTTTGTGTTTATGGGTAATAATGTATCTTGTTAGACTGTTGGGATGGGAAATGTCAAAAATAAAATGTGTGAGGATACATTTAGACCATTAACTAATGTTAAACTTTCACTTTAATTTAGGAAAAATTCTATTTCTTTGGGAGTGTTGGACTCGAAAGGTTACAATATTACAGGTCATAATGGAATGTTTAAAGATTCAAAAGGCGCTTTGGTTGTTATGAAGGTACAAAATATCATAAACCTTTACAAACTCAAGGGAAGTACTCAGGTTAGTGAGGCAATGAATACATATGAGAAGGTAGAAGAAGGTACTCTCCTATGGCATCAACGGTTGGGTCGCATGAGTGATAAGGGTCTTCAGGTATTGATGAATCGCAAGTTTCTTCCTGATTCAAAATTCTTGAGGTTGTATTTTTGTAAACATTTTGTATATGGAAAAGAGTGTAAAAAAAATTTAATACTGGAAGTCATAATAGTAAATAAATTTTCAACTATATTCATTTTTATATTTGGGGACAATCTCCTACGATATCTTATGGAGGTGCATTATACTTCTTAACGTTTATTGATAATTTCTCTAGGGAAGTCTGGGTCTATATGTTGAAAATAAAAGTTGATGTATTTAATTTTTTTGAACAATTTAAAACTATGGTTGAAAAGAAAATAGGAAAATCAATGAAATGCTTAAGAAGTAACATTGGCAGTGAATTTACTTCCCTAGAATTTGGAAAATATTGTAAGGATGAAGGGATTGTTAGACAAAAAACTATTTTTTATACTCCTCATCAAAATGGTGTTGTTGAACATATGAATCATACTCTTATGGAAAGAGATATAATCATGATAAAAAATTCTAACCTACAAAAGGAGTCGTGGGAACAAGCAATATCTACTACTTGTTATTTGGTAAACAGATCGCCTTCTATTGCCATAAACTATAAATTTATTGAAGAAAATTGCTTGGGTCATTCTTTTGATTATTCACATTAAATAATTTTTGGTTGTGATGCCTATGCTCTTATTCCAAATATTCAATGTTCAAAGTTAGATAAAAAATCAAATGTTAAGTATTTGTTGGGTATGATTATGAATTGAAAGGATAAGGGTTGTGGGATCCTTCTTCATGAGATAGTCATTATTATAGATGTAAAATTTGATGAATATTATCTTCTAAAATAGATGTTGTAAAATTTGAACAGGAACGGGTGTTGCCAAATCAACAAATTCAATTGGAGGCTAGACCGTTTTCGTAAATTTGAAAGGATGGAGAGAATTTTGGAGAAAAAGGTGAAGAAGATGCGAAGGAAACTATAGAAGTTCTAGAACCAGTTCAACAATCAGTAACTCTAAGAAGTTCTACAAGAGAAAGAAGAACACCCAAAAGGTATGAATATTTTTCTTCATCTATTGCATTTATTTATAAATATGGGAAACCTTCTTTCTATCATGAAGAATTGGATGATGTAGATAGAGAAATGTTGGAAAAGGCTATGGAAGAAGAAATGGGTTCCTTAGCCAAGAAAAAAACCTACAATATTGTAGAAATTACTGAAGGGAGAAGTGTTGTTGGATGCAAATTGGTCTTCAAATTGAAGAAAAATGTTTATAGAAGTATCAAAAGGTATAAGGCGAGACTGGTTGCAAAAGGTTATTCCCAGGTTGAAGGTATTGATTTTCATGAGATTTTTTCACCACTCGTAAAACTTGTTTATATTCATACTCTGTTATCACTAACAGTGTTACTTGAACTTGAGTTAGAATAGCTAGATGGTAAAACAAATTTTATTCATGGTGATTTGGATGAAGAGATTTATATGGAACAACTAGAGGGTTTTTCTCAAGGTCACAACAGAATATTAGTTTGTAAACTTAGGGAATCTTTGTATGGCTTGAGCCAGTTTCCCAGGCAGTGGTACAAGAATTTTGATTCCTTCATTGCGAGCTAGAAATTTACTGCAAGTGAGTATGATCATTGTGTATAATATAAGAGTTTCAATGGAATATTCATTACCTTGGACTTGTATGTTTACGATATGGTTATTGCAAGCAAAATCATGGAAGAGATCAACAAGTTAAAGACTTCGCTGTCTATGATGTTTAATATGATGGATCTTGGAGCAAAAAAACATATTTTGGGCATGGAGATACATAGAGACATGAAAAATGGTAAGCTTTGGTTACCACAATAGATTTATGTGGAGAAAATACTTGAAAAATCTGGTATTAAAAATGTGAAACCTGTTGATTTTCCATTATCTTACCATTTTAAGCTTTCTCTGGGTTTAAGTCCTAGAACTGATGAATAAAATAAGTATATTTCTCATGTGCCATATGAAAACGTGGTTAGAAAATTAATGTATGTGATGGTATCTACACGACTTGACATTTCACATGAAGTTGATGTTGGGTGTGGAGCCTGATTATCTTGTTTATTTTGTATCACGACTTTGGACCCCTCTACCTTAATGGGGCAGCAACATCGCCCATAATTAAATGCTACCTAGGGGGTCTAGGGGGGGTGGATGCAACTTTATGTAGCCCCCCCCCCTGGCGGAGGGTTTCGGGGGTAGCACCCTCGAAGCTAAAAGACAGATGTAAAATTGCCTTGTAAAAGTATAGTAATTTCTAGTCAATCTAGGTTGTTCTTTAGGCGGATGATCTGACGGTAGAAGTTATGTTTAGTTTAGGGTTTTTTTTCCCTAGAAGGAAACCCCTTACTTGTATGAGGGTATTGTATTGCGACTATGCATTTTCTGTGTATTCTCAGAGCAAGAAACAGATAGGGAGACCATGAGAGAGAACAGAGGATATTACGACGGATCTGCTGTAGGTTGTATCTCTTCATTTTTCTGGATAATAGAAAGGAAGGATTGGCTGTTCATGGTGGACGTAGCCCAAATTGGGTGAACCACGTATATTTGTGTCTCTCTAGTTTTATGTTTTTTGTGTGCTTGTGTTTTCTGCATAATATTATGCGTTGCATTGCTCTGTAATATATAATTTTCTAATTGTTGGAGTTGTTAGTAGATTCATGAAAAATCCAGGAGAAGAACATTAGCGAGTTGTAAATGTTTGCTTCAGTATTGGAGAGGCACAAGTGACCATTTTATCATCTTTAATGGTATTGAAGGTTCAGTATATGAATGTTTCTTATGCAAGTGATTTGTACATGAGGAGATCTAATACATGATATGTCTTTAATCTTACAGGTGGAGAAATTAGCTCAATGTCAAAGCTTTAAGAAACAATTTCTTTGTCCACTACTGAAGAAAAGTATATAACTGCTTCAGATGCCTGTAAAGATGAAATCTGGTTGAATGGTGTACTTGATGATGTTGGAAGGATGCAGGAGAAGGTGAATGTGTTCAGTGACATTCAAAGTATTTTAATTTGGCTACAAATCCATCTTATCACAACAAGACCAAGCACATTGATGTAATGTACCATTTTGTGAGCCATGTGCTCGATGGTGCAAAAGTAGTTGTCAAGAATTTCCATACATAGGAGAATCATGAAAACATATTCACGAATCCAGTTATAGTAGAGAAGTTTGTAGAAATTATACAACAAGAATGTATATCTTGGATTCACCCGATATAACAATATGCTAAAGCTAAATACTAAATTTCTTCTACATATCTTTTCGGAATTAAAAAGAGTATCGCCAATTACATAAGCATGAAGAAATATCAATCACACACAACACAAATAATCTCACAGGGAAAGCTTACAGCTAAAAACCCCACTATATTCTATTGTATATTATATCCTGGATCATGAAACAATTACATAAGAAATTATTCTCACAAGAGCTCTCAGTACATCACCTAATTGTCTCACACTATCATACAAAAATTGGAAAATCCCTTAGCCAATTTACTGCCTCCAGACAACCTTCCTTCACTACGCAATCCCTGCTGAATGAAATACATGAATTTATGCAATCCTGTCCACCTTGACTATGAAATTATCATGGACACATCCAATGTGTGTGTGCCTGTATGTGTGCAAGCGGATAATGTCACAACTGATAGTTATCTTCCCTTTCACCTAGAACTCAACTAGGTCTCCACTGGATATGACATGAATGAAATTAATATTAGTAAATATTCATTTGCATGTGAGATCACTACATGTGAATTAATTAATATTTAATTCACTTGACCTCTCACTAGTGTATCTTCAGTTACAACTAGTACAACTAAGTTTAACTCACTTAACTGAGTTAAGCTATTTACACCTTGCACAACATTAGGGGAATTTTGAGGTGTAATATGGGCCTCCTAAGGAAACTATAAAACAATAGTGGAAATAATAAAATAATATTTGATTACATCTTTAAATCTTAGAGGGAAAATAGAAAAAAAAAAATTTGAACTCGTATTCTGAACTTATCTCCCTAACGTTTTACTCAAATTTCACGCGAGAATACTCGTTGGATGAAAAATTTAATTCCTCATCTAAAGAGTACCCAAGTTGCATACTTTTGATAGACTGTACTACATTATAGCAAGGTCCATCAAAAGTATGCAACATGGGTACTCCTTGGATGAGGAATTCAATCCAATGAGTACTCCCACTTGAAATTCGAGTAAATCCTCAAGCAGATAAGTTCAAAATATGAGTTGAAAAAGTAGTTTTATTATTTTATTATTTTTTAATATTTTTACTTTTTTTACTCCAAAAATGGTGCATCATCCCCCATGGTTGACATCATCATATTGAATCCTATTGGTTCTTATAAATTTTATTTTGGTTGTACATTTTTCTTAGGAGGCCCATTTTAGACCTCAAAATTCCCCTAATGAACTCATGCACCACTACAGTTCCGCTCTGTTACAACTAGAATCATTCAGTTACAACTAGAATTACTTTGCATGTCCCACCAACCAACCTCTAACTCGAAATTCACTTAGCTAACTAATTTTCCACTTCAGTTAACTATTTTCAAGTCCACATTGAGAATAGGTTACAATTTAATGTCCATCTAAATTAAGGGATAATAAAAAAAGAGATGCACATAAAAATAGCCTGTGGGCCCCACCCTACTGTAGGTGCTTAATTTTCACTAGGATCATGGGTGCCAAAAAAAATTCTTGTTGAATCTCAACAATCCCTCTAAAAAAAATGGGATTATCCTTCACCCCAATCTTGTCTCTAAGGTATTCAAATTTTCTCCTAGTGAGCACCTTCGTCAAAATTTCTACATCCTGATCTTTTGTGGGAATGTACTAAAGCAACATGATTCTCCTCTGCACAAAATCTCTGAGATGATGGTACCGGATATCTATATGCTTGGACCTATCATGAAACACAAGATTAATTGAGAGTTTAATACAACTCTGATTATCATAATGAATCACTGTCAGATCCATCTAAGAACCAAAAAAACCAATCAATACCTTTCTCATCCAAATAGCCTCACATGTAGCTTGACTTGCTGCCATGTATTCTGCTTCGCCTGAAATGAGTGCCACAGATCTCTGCTTCATGTTGTACCAAGAAAAAACTGTAAATCGAATGCTAAAGAGCCCCCCTAATGTGCTCTTTCCGTCCGATGGACTGCCATCCCAATCATCATATGTGAAGCCATGCAACTTCACTTCATCCGTTATTCTATAACATAGACCATACTTTGATGTGCCCCTCAGGTATCTCAGGACATGCTTCCCCACCTTCCAAAAGAGCTTGGTAGGCTTAACCATAGGTTGACTCAACTGGTTAATCGCATAGCAAATGTATGGTCTCATGTTCACTACATACATTAGTGAACCCACTAACTGTCGATAGACAGTAACATCGACTACCTTTCTAGAAGTAGCATCCTCTTTCCTCCAGTTTCCTGGAAGAGGAGTATCCATGGGTGTTCAGCTCTCCATGTTAAAATTACCTAGTATCTCCTTTACGTACTTGCCTTGAGACACAAAAATTTCACCATCCCGCTCCCATATTTCCAATCCAAGGAAATAATTAGCAAGGCCCATATCCTTCATTTAGAACTCCTTTTCAAGATCCTCCATGCATGAGTGTATCATTTGCTCATCAACGTTCAAAATTAAATCATAAACATAAATAAAAATGATCAATATCTTAGCCTCAACCAAAATCTGGTACATGTTTGCATGTACTTCACTTTTGGTGAAGCCCAGTCCGGTGAAATAGCTGTCTATCCAAGTGTACCAAGCACGGGGTGCTTTCCTCAACCCATACAACACTCTTTTCAATCTCCACACATGTGACTCGCTATTGAAGATATCAAAACCTTAAGGCTACTCTATGTACACCTCTTCCTCAATGATCCCATTGAAAAACACATTTTTCACATCCAATTGATGAATGCACTAGCCCATCTGCGTTGAGAGTGCAAGGATGGTCCTTATGGAATAGTACCTTGCGATAGGTGCAAAAGTATCATCACAATCTATCCCCTCGATCTTTGAGAAACCCCGAACCACAAATCTAGCATTTTATTTCTCCACACTCCCATCAGTAACTTGCTTTACCTTGTAGATCCATCTTGAACCTACCACTGATTTTTCAACTGGTCTTGGGAAAATTTCCCATGCACTTTTTTTGACAATGGATTCATACTCCTCCACCATTTCATCAACCCAAGTAGGCTGCTGCACTGATTCCTAAAAGGAATATGGTTCATTCACAATAAATTTTCTCATAAGAGCCATGTATCCAGTAAATCAGTCAGGAGACTGTCTCTATCGGCCCTACAAAGTAGGGGCTCCTACATTCTCTGCAGCATCAAGTCTCAGCCTATCAGCTTCTGTGGTGTGCTTTTTTCATTTCTGATGGATGGCTCTGCATGAGTGATTTCCTCCACTCCATGAACCTCATCATGTGGTTGATCCACATATTGAGACTCATCTTTGGGAACCAACAGTTCCTCCTCCGCATGCAAGTCCAGCTCCCTCTCAAGGGATAGCCACATGGCTTTCTCCTCATCAAGTTTTATATCCAGTCGCACAAAAGTCATTTTTTCTTTTTGTAAAATACACATGATAATTATGGGGTGTTTCTGTGTACCCCAAAAAAATCCCAAATTCAACAATCGGCTCTAGCTTCTTCCTGGCATCCTTGGTCACATGCCCATAAAAATATGAGCCAAATATCTTGTGTGAAACATCCAATTTCTTACCAATTAAATCTTCTTCGTGTGTACTCATGTCAAGTACTCTATGAGGACAACAGTTTTGCCCATAAATCACAGTGTTGCATGCTTCTGCCCACAAGTGCATTGGTAGGCCTTGATCATGCAAGATCGCTCATGCTACACCCACGATCTTTCTATTCTTCCTCTCCGTGAACACATTCTGCTATGGGTTATGAGGCGTTGTTGGTCAGCTTAATTGTTGGATTAAACCTCTCAATATTAATTATCAATCCATGAGTTGTAAAAGTGAGTTGTACTGCATATTGGCTTAGCTTAATGGTCAAAGTAAATGATTTTCCTTATTAATGATGAACTAGGTGCTGAAATGAAACACACGTTTGATGGCAAACAAACAATCTTGAAAAGGAAACCTACTTAACCAATTTCGTTCAGTGCAAACCCCATAATGAGATTAAACTATAATGAAATTCAAGACAATCCTCAATCATTCTCATACTCAAATTTAAATCCCCTATGATATCTTGAAAACCTTAATCTAATTATTCCTTTCTAACACTCGAAACTAATCTTGAGATAGGAAAAAAGATCACACATTATAAATTCACACCTTAAACCAACTACCCTTGATAACAAATTCAAGAATTAAATTAGAAAAATAAAATTCATCCTAATAATAAATTCAAACCTTAAACTAACAAGAACTATTCTTTATAACAAATTCAAGATTCTAAAATGACAAAAGAAACAATCCTGATTATTGTTAAAAGACAACTACTTTACTTCATGTAAAATAACACTTAAAAACATCCTATTGAAAATAGTATTGCAAATAACCTATGGGAAGCCTTTTATTTAAAGATTTTAATATGAGTGAAACAAATTATTCAAAAAAAAACCACTCTTCGAAAGCATGCACTCATAACGAAAACTAAAACAAACTCGTGCCATTCGATAATGAAAACTCAATCAGTGCTACCTGTATAATTAAATCCACACTCAAACTTATAAATAAATGATTATACTATGAAAGAAATAATGATTCTAATTAGAAATAAATCCAATGATTAAAAGAAGTTCCAGGATGTATAAACAAATCATAAGAAAATCAAATGATGATTAAATCCTGCAAACATTCAAACAAATCAGATCAAAATCTGCAAACACCCAAACGAAACTAAGTAATGAAAAAAAATTTCTCAAACTTAAATCATTTAAATTCTGTTCACGTTCCATATTCAAATTCAAAAATTGGATGCGGCCATTGTATTCGATTTTAACAAGAGAAATATAATATAACACTATATTAAAAATCAAGCATATATTAACATATTATGTAATGAGTAATAATTGTTTAGTCCATTAATGGGCACGTTGCAAAGATGACTAGAATGCTTGAATATTGAACCACACATTCATCCAGAAATCAAAACTACACACAGATATACTTATCTCTTGCTGATTTGATGAAGCTTGACTCCAGATGTGGTGGGCCCTCACATGCCTAGAGTAAGCTGAGTTACTGCAACCGGAGAAATATTTAAAACATCAAATACAAAATACAAAATGAATCATGGGGAAAATGTTTCTGCTCACATCTTGTAGGTGATTTAGAAAAATATTTAAAACATCATTTTGGGAATCGATTACACAAATCACAACAATGGTTCTAGTTTACACACATCAATTCCTCATTTCTTTGCAAATCAACTTCTAAAAAATTTGACTTGAGAAATTCCCTTCCTGTTCTACATAGAAAATCGACCTTACATCTGAAAAATTAATTACGCACTCTACATCTCAGAAGAGATTAATTTCACCTGTTATTCCTATCGATCCCATCTACTCTAATTGACAAACTCACGCCTCTCTACATCTGTGAATTTAATTATGTCTCATTGATGGACTTAACCAATCAGTGCCTTCCTTAATTGATGGACAGACTCTCCATCTCATCTAATTGATCAACTCCTAATTACATCCTAGAAAATTCCTCACACATCATATTTGATTTTTTTTTAATTTAATTTAGAATGTGTGAGGCTTATGTCCTTCCACAATAGATTTGATTTAACAAACTTCGTAAAAAAAGAAGCCCAGTTCAAAACAATTGTAATTTGATTCGAAGAGGCATTACTTCTGGAAAATTTTCCAACTAATTTGGACTCTAACGACGAAATAAATGTAACTTGAGGCTATCCAACCAAGTCTTGTTCAAATCTGTTCTTCTTTCCAGAATTTCTTTGATTTGGCTCGAAGCGATCCACGACCACCATCCTTCAAATATTTCACCTGAAAGTTTGGGGTTTTAACTTTCTTTTTCTTGATACCATTGTCGTTAAAAGCGAAATGTGCAGTAGCATGAACTCTTATGGTAAAAATCCCATGATTGGAGCAACGACAAAATATTACCCGTAATATGTTTTGCTTCCCTTCTCTATGTTGAATCTACGCAGCTACATTTGTTGGCATGATGCAAGAGCTGCATGGCCCTTCTTTGTCGGTTGTCCAAAAATACTAGTGATCAGGAGCCAACTAGTCAGTGCTTGAGTCGATGATGTACTTTCCTTTCCTCATCGGTGGAGTCGATATTATGATCTTATTGGGTTTTTAACCCCATTCAACATCACTTACACAATCATAATCAAAATCATCAAACTCCCACATGTTGTCATAATCATCATCTAACATGTTGCAACTAGAATCGGAATAATGATCATCGTATGAGTTGTAACCGTCATCATAATAGTTGTTCACCACCGGGCCCTTGAGAGTCTTTAGTTTACGACATTTCTTGACCAGGACCAGGGATTCATCCATAGAGACATTCCAACAGCCTCGGATATCTAGGTGTTCCAACCCCTTGCACATGCTTAGAATATCTTCCATGCCTGCATTCATAAGCAGTCCATAAGCTAATTCCAAATTCTTCAAGTGAGACATATGTCTAGCAATATAAAATGCCTCGTCATCTATTGGAGATTGACCGAGAGTGCCCTGTGGGTGCATATTCCTACTCAAATGTGTGAGGGCCTTGCAGTGTTTTCCCAGAGCGTCTAGTGAAGAGGAAGTCATCTTCTTACAACAGATGATATCCAAGTGGGTTATGGTATGCATAGCATCGACTCTGAGCCTAAAATCTGGTCATGTCATGAAGGTATTTATAAGTTCAAAATCAAAGACACTTTGTAGTAGCTCCATATAATAAAAAACAGGGTCAACAACTTCTATAGTAAAAATGCCAGGCTGAACTATGGAAAACGTAGAGTTAATATGTATGCTTCTGCTCTAAGTAATGCTTTCAAAATGGCCACACATGCAACCATAAAAACCATATATAGATGCAGGACTTGTCTCAAGGCAAGGGTTCTAATTACCTGTAGAAAAACCAGGACTCGTGGAACTTACATGCATGCTGATACTATGGAAAGTTCTTCCATTATGAAAGTGACTATTCATATGTTCTGTGGATGAGCAAGACCCGAATTGATCCAATACATTTACGTTCATAAATGGTTTTTAGTGGAATATTCCCCTGACGATAACTCCTTCACGAAGCCAAATTTCGCCAAACGGTTTCTGGGTTATAGGGAAAATGGTGCTTTGAACAAAACCCATGTCTCATAATTTAGATATTCTACTTCATTTGGTCGCAAATTGGATAGTTTCACCTATGGCAATTCAACTACCCAACTGCTGCTTTTATGCATTTGGTGAATTTGTACTCAAATGCATTCCTACACTGAACGTTCCTGCAACCAAGAAGAAATTTATTAAAAAAACTCATCAAATCAATAGCTATTGTTTTTAAAATCCTCTAATTAACAACATAATGGATTAATAATGATTAAAAACACCACGTACAAGTATGTATTTATTTGATAAAAATCATAAAAATTTGGACAAAGATGCAGCTCAACATCCCCCCACGCTGAACTTCTTGCACGTCCTCGTGCAAGCCAAAATTATAAGACAATAAAATAAGGTAGGGAAAATGTCAGCGAAGAGTTTAGCAAGTAAGGATGAAGATTCCTGATAATGCATTCATTAACCTGCAACATGATTATTATAGTACCAGCTAAAACCATGTCCAATGATAAAACAAGATCAGGTACCAAAAGTAGACATGATGGTGAAAATAGTATTGCACATACCTATTACCTTGTCCCAAATTTTGTTTTTGTGCAAAGTCTTATGAGAAAAAATAAAATATTACTAAAGAGGTGCAATTTCAAAAATACTAACACAATATCCTTGCACCTACGATAATAATCTTGTACCTAGGTCATGCAGCACATATTTAGAGGCAACTACAATCAATACGCATTATTGGAAACCAACACCTTGTGAGTAGTCATCATTAAGTAATTCATCACTCTGAATACCATGAAAATTAAAGTGAATTATGATACCAATCAGAAACCTCTTTATTGAACACTCTAAATTACGTTGTCATCTGGATTCAAAAATAAATTTCCTCTTAATCTAGTACAATGGATTACCTTCACTAAGGGTACCACATCATTCAAAGATCCTTCATTTTTGAAAGATAGAACTCAAAGCATCATCTTCAAATCGTCTTAAAAACATTGCCTAAGAAAAATGATGAGTCTTAAGGAAAGAGAAGGATAACCAAGTAAATCATTGTATGCAGTTAACTTTAATACCATAGACATGGCCCTGCTTCCTGCAGGTGTCCATAATCTCGACAGGGATGTATTTTAACCTATCAAAATGTTAGTATCTCACTTACTAGATACAGATTCAGAGTTAGCCAATTTGACTCTTTAGATGAAGACCACTATCTTGGCTTGGTAACCAGTTGGTGGCAGTGCCACTCACAAGAAGTAACATGGATGAACAGGCCGGCTCGTGATGAGACCTCCTCTCTTCCAGCTTTTTGGCTAAAATCCATTACTATGGCTTGGTGACCAGTAGTAGTAATGTCATGCATGCTAGGTCTCATGATCATGGTAGGTCGGCTCACAACGAGACCTCCTATCCTTCCCTAAATCTTTGTAAGCTCTGATTATGATTAACCTTAAAGGTTACTTAATAAGTGGGGAGACAGATCTACTCCTTAAGAGTATAGGATGGTGTGAAAAGTTTTTAATGACTAATCATTGCTGGCTAATTCCTCTACCCTAAAGACTTATTAAAGATATCCCGGACAATGACTAAAAGATTCTTTGAGTTAAGAATGCTAGTGTTCTCCTGAATAGCTCATTATGATCTTAACAAGAGTGGTCCACCATAGGGGTTTTCCAATAGTACCTTCTAAGGGAAACTGAAAATGTATATCCGAGACGACAACTTACTAGAGCGATTAATCATGGTTACTTTTTGCAAAATCATGAGGCATTAGAGTGAACTGTACTCAACAAGATTTGTCACAACTATGTGTGTTAACAACTAATGTGGATCAAAAGTAGTTTTAACAACCATAAAAATTCAAAACCCTGATAGCATTGTAACTGCTTTATTCATTTATTCTCCTACCCTACTTTACCCTAAGAGGCGAAAAACTCCCGTTTAAGTATAGGAGTACTTCCAATGAATCCATGTGCATAACAAAATGTTTATTATACTCACACTTAGTTTTAAAGAATAGACTTCAAGACATATGAAAGCATGAGAAACCACTGGCTTTAATTGATATGGTACCAATATTTTCTGAATGCTGAGGAAATAAGATGGCTTAATGACTGCTTGAAACCAGGATTCAATGGAATCCACATATTTATGATTTTCCAACTGATGCAAGTCTTCCACAATTTGATATTCACTTTCTTGGAGGCAAAAATGATCAGGTGAAAGACAAAAGATAAATCCCTCAATTTCAGGCTCAAATATTTGATCTTCGAATTGACAAGAATGGTTGAGAGAGATTCTAGGGTTTTGAGTTTCCACAACATTTTCAGAACAAGTTCCAATAAAATATTTCTCCTCTAGTGGTCTCTGAATTACATCTTCCCAGGGTGAATGCTCTATAGTAATGGGGGAAGTTTCTAACTTCATTACTTTTCCAAACATGGAAGATGTAGCAATTTGTTCAACATGGGAATCAATGGAAAGAATAGGTGTTTGAAACTATTGTGAAATCTGATGGCTTAGATTAGGGTTTATGATTTGGTTTGGGCTAGGGTTTTGGTTAATGATTGGACTAAGTTTTGGATTTGGATTGGGATTAGGTCTAGGGTTTGAGTTAAGGCTAGGGTTTGAATCAGGGCTAGGTTTAGGGTTTGGACTAGGGTTAGGGTATTGATTAGGGTTAGGTCTAGGGTTAGGATAAGGGCTAGGATATGGATTAAGGCTAGGTCTAGGGTATGGATTAGGGTATGAACTAGGGTATGTACTAAGGCTAGGGTAAGGTTGCACATACTGTTGGGACCATGGGGGAGGATAACTTAATGGCGCACTGGAAAGAAATTGTGGTTGTAGTTGGTGCTCATATGATTGAATTTTCATGGGAGATTGCCCTAGAGAGAAGGATCCAAACGATTCTTGAGGCCATGAAGATATTTGTCTTGAGAATGAGAGCCAAGGCGAGGGCCACAAAATCCATGAAGTAGGACATTCAATTGGAGGAGGATTAAAATTTTTCCATGAAATTCCAGGATTATAAACATGTTGAGGAACCCACTCAGGAATATAATAATTATTCCAAGTATCAAATGGTGTTGGGTTTTTAGTTATACCTGGAAATTGATTCAGTTCCTTACTTGATTCCCTGAGTACCTTTTGTAATCGTGGCAGTGATGGGCAATGTTTGGTTGCATGACCATCCTCGAAAATCTCGAAAACTTTTAGATTGCTAAGTGGACACTTTCCAAGGCAATGTTTATTTCTACAGTTGGCACATAGGATAAGCAGTGGTTCTTCGTCCTTCTCTTTTTCTTGCAAATCATCCAATTTCGAAATCAAAGATTTAATTATATTAAATTTATGTTCAAGCAAGATATTAAATTTTTCACTTGTGAATTCTTCATTGGATGACTTGTTTGTCTTTGTAGCAGCATGAAAAATCCTCATTGAATGATTCCTCAAAATACCATCTTCTTCTCTTCAACGATCAAACTGGTACATTCTGTCATCACATGGACTAGTACACAAGGGTTCTTACAGTACCCCAAAAATGATATAACGTTGAATATTGGATTATGAAGATAAATGAATTTTAAAATCTTTTGACTGAAATATAACTCACCATACTTTCATGAAAGGAAAAATGTCGAATCAAAGTGCTATTTAACAAGGTAATTCAAAAATTAATTGTCTAAAGCATGTTTCTACTTCTACACATAAGAAAGATAAGGAAATAAAAGTTCAAGAGATAAGCAAGATGGCCAAACATTGGAGCAACCCCACAATAGTGGATGCGTGGCTCTTCACTCATGTCTTACCGTACTCTCTCTGCCCTGTCATTGCCCTGAAACATCCTTGAAGCTCTGTAAGAAAAATTTTACCTGAGCCAAAATACAACTCCCCGACAATAGCGCCAAAATCTTGGTCGGCTTAATTGTCAGATTAAACCTCTCAATATTAATTATCAATCTGGGAGTCGTAAACGTGAGTTGTACTGCGTATTGGCTCAGCTTAATGGTCGAGTATATGATTTTCCTTATTAATGATGAACTAGGTGCTGAAATGAAACACACATTTGCTAGCAAACAAAAAATCTTGAAAAGGAAACCTACTTAACCAATTTCGTTCAGTGCAAACCCCATAATGCAATTAAACTATAATGAAATTCAAGACAATCCTCAATCATTCTCGTACTCAAATTTAAATCCCCTATGATATCTTGAAAACCTTAATCTAATTATTCCTCTCTAACACTCGAAGCTAATCTTGAGATAGGAAAAAAGATCACACATTATAAATTCACAACTTAAACTAACTACCCTTGATAAAAAATTCAAGACTTAAATTAACTTAAGAAATTTCATCCTAATAATAAATTCAAACCTTAAACTAATGAGAACTATTCTTTATAACAAATTCAAGATTCTAAAATGAAAAAAGAAACAATCTTGACTATTGTTAAAAGATAACTACTTTACTTCATGTAAAATAACACTTAAAAGGATCCTATTGAAAATAGTATTGCAAATAACCTATGGGAAGCCTTTTATTTAAAGATTTTAATATGAGTGAAACAAATTATTCCAAAACAAACCACTCTTCGAAAGCATGCAACTCATAATGAAAACTAAAACAAACTCGTGCTATTTGATAATGAAAACTCAATCACTACTACCTGCATAAATAAATCCGCACTCAAACTTATAAATAAATGGTTATACTATGAAAGAAATAATGATTCTAATTAAAAATAAATATAATTATTAAATGAAGTCACAAGATATATAAACAAATAGTAAGCAAATCAAATGATGATTAAATCCTGCAAACATTCAAAAAATCAGATCAAAATCTGCAAACACCCAAATTAAACTAAGTAATGGAAAAAAAATTCTCAAACTTAAAGCATTTAAATTATGTTATCACTCCATATTCAAATTCGAACTATTAAAATATGTTCCCATTCCATATTCAAATTAAAAAATTGGATGCGGCCATTGTATTCGATTTTAACAAGAGAAATATAATATAACTCTATATTAAAAATCATGCACATATTAACGTATTATGTAATGAGTAATAATTTTTTAGTCCATTAATGGGCACATTGCAAAGATGACTAAAGTGCTTGAAGATTGAACCACACATTTACACATTCATACAGAAATCGAAAACTACGCACACATCTACTTATCTCTTGCTGATTTGATGAAGCTTGACTCCAGAGGTGGTGGGCCCTCCCACGCCTAGAGTAAGATGAGTTACTACAGCGAGAGAAAGATTTAAAACATCAAATACAAAATAAAAAATTAATCATGGGGAAAATGCTTCTTCTCACGGCTTGTAGGCGATTTAGACAAATATTTAAAACAAAATTTGGGAAATCGATTACACAAATCACAACAGTTATTCTGGTTTACACACAACAATTCCTCATTTCTCTGCAAATTGACTTGTGAGAAATTTGACTTGAGAAATTCCCTTCCTGTTCTACATAGCAAATCGACCCTACATCTGAAAAATTAATTGCACACCGAACATCTTAGAAGAGATTAATTTCACCTGTTATTCCTATCAATCCCATCTAGTCTAATTGACAAACTCACGCCTCTCTACATATGTGAATTTAATTCTGTCTAATTGATGGACTTAACCAATCTGCATCTTCCGTAATTGATGGACAGAATCTCCATCTCAGCTAATTGATCGAATCCTAATTACATCCCAGAAAATTCCTCACACATCATATTTGAAAATTTTGTTGAATTTAATTTAGAATGTGTGAGGCTTATGTCCTTCCACAACAGATTTGATTTAACAAACTTCGTAAAAAAAGAAGCCCAGTTCAAAACATCTGCAATTTGATTCGAAGAAGCATTACTTCAGGAAATTTTTCCAACTGATTCAAACTCTAACGACGAAATAAAAGTAACTTGAGGCTATCTAACCAAGTCTTATTAAAATCTGTTCTTCGTTCCAGACTTTCTTTGATTTGGCTCGAAGCGATGCAGAAGTTGGAAATAATAAGAGGGGGATGAATTAGTATTTCTTTTCAATTGTTAATTATTGTCAGTTAGATTCTTCACAATTAAAGACAGATATATATATATATATATATATATATATATATATATATAATAATGATATTAAGAATTAAAGAGAACTTCAATCCCTTTTTTTATAATAGTATACAATAGATGAGAGAAGGGCACCAACCCTTTTAATGAAACATGCACTAACCTGTTTTCCAAGCACCAACTTGGACTTTGATGAGGATCCAACCTCTAAGGCTTCGACCCTATCTTCTCAAGGCACCAACCTTGTGTTTAGGAGCTCCTACTCCAAGGACACCAATCCTTTAGAATTATTTATAGAGAAAATGTGAGATGTACTTACTTAATTGTCTTCAACAAGAATCTTCACCATTCAATTAATTTGATCCAAAAATTTCCTTGACTGCCCAATAAAATGTTTCCAAGAGTCCTTTTTCATATGTGACTATCCTTATCTACAAATGCTTGACTATCAATTACAATCTTCCACAAGACTTCTTCAATCCAAGCTTCACAGATCACTGTCCAAACACTTATCCATAGGTTTGAGCACTTGATCAATGATAACTATCCAAACTTCTGGACTAGGTAGCTTCTACACCGTTTGAAATATTCAATAGCACTGAGGGTAATTCCTTCACAAATGACTGGTCTGAAGTTCGAATACTGTAGTTAGTTACCACAATAGTTACTGCAGATTTGATGTTCAAGGGATTTCCAGCCTCAGGTGTAAAGAGAAGTCCGAGCCTTCTTTAGTGACTGTTCACAACGGTCTGAGGTATTGGAGAGTGTAAGTTACCCACATAATTTACAAGCTCATTATTACTGCCTACCATCCTTAAGCTACAGCTCCGAGTGACTGAGATTTGGCCTCCTCCATAGTTCTGTACTTCTACGATTTCGTGAAGAGGTTTTTTACAGGCAGTTTTCCCAAGGTCACTTGTCACATCTTTTCCAACAGTCAAGCCTTATCACAGATGTCAAGTAATCTTTCTCATCTTCTAAAACTTCATTAAGCTCACGAGGTGTGAACTGAGTTTCTGTGGTGTATCTCTTATAACCAAGTGTTGTGCTTGACCACCAAAAACTTGTATTTTTTAAATGAGTATGAATAGTATATATATATATAGTCTTCTTTGCAACAACAAATGAACAGACATGACTTTGTTTGGAGTCCGACTTGAATCCATGAGTATAGGTCGGCTCAAAAAATATAAATATATCCTTAACTTGAAAAGTTCATATCTCCCAAATGGGATGGAGTTTCGGGCCAATTAATAGCTCACCGAAAAGACAAAAATATGCTCTAAGAGATGGCATAGGTGTCAATTTGGAAGGATGCCTTTAAGGAGGTAAAAATAAATTTTCTTTGTGACTATCCTTAATTTTTTCGTGTAGAAAATTCATAGGATAGAATGACTTCTCCATTTCTTGGCTTATTCTTCATTTTTATTTTCCACTGTTTGGCTTATCAATCATGGGGTCATAGCACCATCATGTAGGAGAAAACTCAAATAATATCTTCCATGTTATCATTAAGTCTTTCAACCTGTTGTCATCAATGACAACTTGGTTTAACAATCTCCCCCTTTGTCATTGTATGGAAATATTTTTCTTCTCTTCCCCTTTGACATCAATGGCAATGGGGTGCCAAAGTGCTCCCCCTGTCATGCTACTCCCCATAAAATATTGTACCCCTGACATGCTGCTTGATTTAATGTGATGTAAGAGCAATGGCAGCGATCTTTTGGCGAAGATACTCAAATTCTTCTCGTGGAAGGTGTTTTGTAAAGATATCCACAATTTTCTATTTTTTATTGATGTATTCCAACCTGATATTTTGTTCAGCAACTTGTTCATGGAGAAAGTGGTATTTGATTGGAATATTTTTGGTTCTTGAGTGCGTCACCGGATTCTTTGAAACACTGATGGCGCTAGTATTGTCACAAAAAATAGTAATTGGTTGCTTAGTTTATTTGCTGATATCCTTCAAGGCTTCCTTCATCCATAGAATTTGTGTACAACAATCAACAACAATTATATACTCGGCTTTAGCTGTAGAAAGGGATATAGATGATTTATTTTTGCTGAGACAAGTTACAAGACAATCTCCCATAAAGAATACATTTCCACTAGTACTTTTTCGATCATCAACACTTCCAGACCAATCAGCATCAAAATAGGCTGTCACAATAAGGGTTGAACTCTTAGGATACTGAAGACCGAAATCAGTCATTCCTTTCATATATCTGAGAATTATTTTCACAGTTGCTAGATGGGATTTTTTAGGACTTGACTAAAATCTTGCTACCATTCCTACTGCTTGCATAATATCTAGTCTTGTAGCAGTTAAGTATAGGAGAGCTCCAATTATTGACCTGTAAAGAGTTGCATCTATTTGGGGGGTATCATTGTCTTTGCTTAATTTACAATCTGTGGTCATTAGTGTGCTCATAGGTGCACAATCTTCCATCCCATATCTTTTAAGCATGTATTTAAGATATTTTTCTTGAGATAAAAACATTCCTGCAGAGGTTTGAGATATTTGTAGCCTAAGAAAGTAAGACAACTCACCAATCATGGACATCTCGAATTTTTTGGACATATTTATAGAAAATTCATGGCTCATTTCTTCATTATTGCTAGAAAAGATTAGATCATCGACGTAAACAAGAGTGATCAGAAGTTTTCCCTTGTCCATCTTCATGTAGAGATTGCTATCAGCCACTCCCTTTTTGAAACCTTCTTGTTGCAGATAGTGATCCAACTTTGCCTACCATGCTCTAGGGGCTTGTTTTAATCCATACAAGGCCTTTTTTAGTTTGCATACAAGGTCTTTTCCTTCAGCAACATCAAATCCTTCTGGTTTCTCCATGTAAACTTCCTCCTTGAGATATCCATTCAGGAATGTTGATTTTACATCCATTTGATAAACCTTGAATCCTTTTGATCAAGTAAATGCTAGAAACATTCTTATGGATTCCATTCGAGCTACTGGTGCAAAGGTTTATTTGAAGTCAATTCCTTCGATTTGCTAGTATCCTTTGCAGACAAGTCTGGCTTTATTTCTGATGATTTTTCCATCTTCATTCATCTTGTTTTTGAATACCCATTTTGTTCCAATTATATTTTTATCTTTTGGGCGAGGCACCAGTTCCCAAGTCTCATTTTTTTTATTTGAGACATTTCTTCTTCCATGGCCTTTATCCAATGAGGATCTTTGCTTGCTTGAGAAAAATTTTCAGATTCTACTAAAGATAATAGAAACACATCATCTTTTCTAGGGGTGCTTATCATCCTTCTTCGAGTTTGGATTCCTTCATCTATATTTCCGATGTCCTGTTCTTATGGATGATATATTTGAACAAAATTGATCTTGGAGGGAGTTTGTGAAGATTCATTTTGAGGTTCTCTTTGAGGTTTTTCATTCTCCTCTTCTTTTTTAGGTTCTTCTTCTTCACTTTGTTCAAATAAAGGCTCAAATTCATGATCTCCAATTCCTTTTTCTAGAAGGCCTTCATCAATATTTACATCAATGCTTTCCACTATTATTCGTAGATGATAGTTGTAACATTTGTAGGCTTTTCTCCTAATGGAGTATCCAAGAAATATTCCTTCGTCAACTCTTGATTCAAATTTACTTGGTGAGTCATCATTTATTTTTATGAAACATTTGCTTCCAAAAACCTTGAAATATTTTACTGAAGAAGGTATTCCTTTCCATAATTCATATGGATTCTTTTCATTATTTGGTCTTAGTTGAGTTCGATTTAAGGTGTAAATTGTGGTGCCAACTGCTTCTCTCCAAAATTTTGGTTACAAAACAGCTGCTAGCAGCATTGTCCTTGCCATTTCTTGAATGGTTCGGTTCCTTCTTTCAGCTACTCCATTTTTCTATGGTGTCCTAGCAGTATAGATTTCTCTTTCGATTCCATGCTCTTTACATAATTTATTGAACTCTTTTGAGGTGAATTCTCCTCCTCTATCCATTCTAAGACATTTAATCTTAGAATCTTTCTCATTCTCAATGAGAGCCTTAATATTTTTAAAACATTCAAATGCTTCATATTTATATTTTATGAAATATATCCATATCATTCTAGTATAGTCATCAAAAAATAGAGAAAAGTACCTTTCACCCTGAAGAGCTAGACTTCTAGTTGGCCCACATAAATATGCATGAATAATTTCCAAAGGTTTTGTTGTTGAGGACTCCTTAGTTTTGTGGCTAGTTTTGATTTTCTTTCCATGTTGGCATGGGCCACATACAACTTGATTTGGTTTGCACATTTTTGGAATATCCCTTACTGCATTAATTCTGAAGATGTTGACTAGGTTATCAAAACTTGTATGCCCCAATCACTTGTGCCATAACCAACTTTCATCTGTTTGACTTAAGTAACATTTATCTTCTTGGATTCTATTGAGAATGTAAACATTATATGGTGTTCTTACTCCTTTCGCCACAAGCTCTCCTAAGGACGAGTCTCTTATTTCACAATTTTTTGTACTAAAGACAACATTATGTCCTTGGTCACAAATTTGGCTGACACTTAAGAGATTGTGTTTGAGCCCTTCTACCAGAAAGGTATTTTGAGCCTTTCCTAGTCCATTGACAAGGGTAGTAGTCCCTTTTCTAGTGATTTTAGCAGATCCACTTCCAAAGGATACATTTCCATTTTTCTTGTGCAATGAGATAAACTTCTTTTGGTCACCTATCATATGTCTCAAGCATCCACTATCCACGAACCAATGATTTTCTTCACTATGAGCACATAGAGCTAGGCCACATTTATCAGTTTTGAGATTTACGTTTTTATCTTTTTCCCCTTTGAGGGGGAAATTTTGTTCATTATGATCATAATCATCACATAATGAGCAAGATGGATCAAACTTAGCCAAAGGATCAAAGGAATTTTAAGTTTTGATTTGTTCTTGCTCTTTAGGCCCACATAGTTCGTTTGGTTGATTATTCAATCTTGGCGCTTCATTCTTATGAGCCTTGCAATGCTTAGCTTGATGCCCAAATTTTTTACAATTGTAACAATTCCCAAGAAAAATAATTTGATACCTATTGTAGTATACATATCTTGAATCAACATCCTTCCTTTAAGTTGCTCTTTCAAATCTTGGTTTTGAGATGCGACCTTTTTCCTGAGATGATTTTTCTTCTTTTGGATGGCAAGAGAGTACATTAGCATAACTTCTGACATTATTCTTCATACTTGATGATTCTCCTTTGAAACCAATTCCAGACTTGTCATGTTGAGGTCTTTGAGTGTTAAGAATGTTGTCAATAGCTAGAGAGCTTTGCCAAATCCTTTTTATTTTCTCCAATTCCTTTCTTAGGGACACTATTTCAGCTTCACGTTTTTCACAGATATCATCCTTCTCTTTTAACTTGATGTTCAAGAAGTCTTCCCTTATTTTTGCTTCCTCTCCTTCTATTTTAGGAGAAATTATCTTCTTTTGTAGGTTCTCACTTTCCTCAATGGCACTCATTAGCAAACTATCCATGTTTCTTTCATCTTCTATTTCTGAGTCATCATCATTTGTAAATGCCATGAATAGTGTTTCTTTTCTTCCAACATAATTACTTTCCTCATATGATTCATCATCGCTTTCTTTGTACTGATGCACATTTCTAGTTGATTTCTTGTTTATGAATACGAATTCATCTTCATCATAATCATGTTGTTTAGAGAATAATTTATTCTTATTAAACCCTTTCTTCTTGTACATCATTCTTTTAGAGTCATTTTCATCATAACTATCATGTTTATGAGGACATTTTGTAGCGTAATGACCTATTCTTCCACAATTGAAACAAATAAGAGGGTACTTACCTTTTATCTTAGATCCCCTTTTTAGTCTTCGTACAAATTGAGCTAACTCATTTTTAGTATCTAATTCATCACTGTTGTAATTCCATCCTTTTCCTTCTTTTGTAGATTTTGAGGCTTTGAAAGCTGCTTCTTTGAAATTTGGGATCCCTTTACTCATCTCATAGGAAATAAGAATTCCATGAAGTTCATCCATATTGAGAGTATCTAGGTCCTTCATTTATTCTATGACACTTACTTTGGAGTCAAATCTGTCAGGAAGTGATCTCAGGATTTTTTGAACTACGGGGCTTTCTTCAATATTTTCCCCTAGTCATTAAGAGAGTTAACCACTTCAGCTACTCTGAGGAAGTATGATGCAATATCTTCTTCATCATCCATTTTTAGACTCTCGAATTGTCTTCTATAGGTTTGAAGATTTGCCTTCTTAACTTTGGATTCCCCATCATATAGCGAAACCAATTTATCCCATACTTCTTTGGCTGAGTCATAGTTCATGACTTTCGTAAATTCAGAATTAGTGATTCCTACACTAGTGATGGAATTTAAAGCTTTGGCATTAGCAATGTAGGATTTTATTTCATCAGGATCAGTTGGAAGAGCGGTGGGAACTTTGTATCCGTCCAAAACAGACTGCCATACTTAAGGGCCAAGAGACATTAGATAGTAGGACATCCTCTTTTTCTAAAAACTAAAAATTTTTCCATCAAAGATAGGGAGTTTCCCTATTTCTTCCATGTTCTTCATTGTGCCTAAGAATCCTTCTTCCAGCTGCTAGGCTGATAATGAAGAAGCTAGCTCTAAAACCAATTGTTGGAAATATTGAGAGGGGTGTGAATCAGTATTTCTTTTCAATTGTTAATTATTTCCAGTTAGATTCTTCACAATTAAAGAAAAAGAGATATATATAAAAATGATATTAATAATTAAAGAGAACTTCAATCCCTTTTTAATAATAGTATACAATATATGAGAGAAGGGCACCAACCCTTTTAATGAAACAGGTACCAACCAGTTTTCCAAGCACCAACTTGGACTTTGATGACACTCCAACCTCTAGGGCTTTGACCCTATCTTCTCAAGGCACCAACCTTGTGTTTAGGAGCTCCTACTCCAAGGACACCAATCCTTCATAATTCTTTAGAGAGAAAATGTGAGATGTACTTACTTAATTGTCTTCAACAAGAATCTTCACCATTCAATTAATTTGATCCAAAACTATCCTTGACTGTCCAATAAAATGTTTCCAAGAGTCCTATGTCATATGTGACTGTCCTTGTCTACAAATTCTTGACTATCAATTACAATCTTCCACAAGACTTCTTTGATCCAAGCTTCATAGATCACTGTCCAAACACTTCTCCACAGGTTTGAACACTTGATCAACAATAGTTGTCCGAAATTTTACACTAGGTAGCTTCCACACTGTTTGAAATCTTCAATAAGACCGAGGTTAATTCCTTCGCAAATGACTGGTCTAAATTTTGAATACTGTAGTGAGTTACCACAGTAGTTACCGCAGATTTGACGTTCAAGGGATTTCCAGCCTCAGGTGTAAGGAGAAGTTCGAGTCTTCTTCAGTGACTGTTCACAATGGTCTGAGGTACTAGAGAGTTTAAGTTACCCATGGAATTTACAAGCTCCTTATTACTGCCTACCAGCCTTAAGCTAAAGCTCTAAGTGACTAAGATTTGGCCTCCTCCATAGGTCTGTACTTCTATGTTTTTGTGGAGAGGTTTTTTACAGGCAGTTTGTCCAAGCTCAGTTGTCATAGCTTTTCCAATAGTCAAGCCTTATCACAGATGTCAAGTAATATTTCTCGGCTTCTAAAACTTCATTAAGCTCACGAGGTGTGAACTGAGTTTCTGTGGTGTATCTCTTATAACCAAGTGTTGTGCTTGACCACCAAAAACCTGTAATTTTTAAATGAGTACGAATAGTATATATATAGTATTCTTTGAAACAACAAACAAACAGAGATGACCTTATTTGGAGGCCAACTTGAATTCCTAAGCATAAGTCGACTCAAAACACATAAATATATCCTTAACTTGAAAAATTCATATCTCCCAAATGGCATGGAATTTCGGGCCAAGTAATAGCTCATCGAAAAGAAAAAAATATGCTCTAAGAGATGGCATAGGTGTCAATTTGGAAGGATGCCTTTAAGGAGGTAAATTTTTTTTTTCTTTGTGACGGTCCTTAATTTTTTGTGTAGAAAATGCATAGGACAGAATGCCTTCTCCATTACTTGGCTTCTTCTTCATTTGTCTTTTCCACTGTTTGGCTTATCAATCATGGGGTCATAGCACCATCATGTAGGAGAAAACTTCAAATGATATCTTCCATGTTATCATTAAGTCTTTCAACCTGTTACCATCAATAACAACTTGGATTAACACCAGGACCACCATCCTTCAAATATGTCACCTGAAAGTTTGGGGTTTTAACTTTCTTTGGCTTGATACCATTGTCGTTAAAAGGGAAATGTGCAGTAGCATCAACTCTTATGGTAAAAATCCCATGATTGGCACAATGAAAAAATATTTATCGTAATATGTTTTGCTTCCCTTCTCTATGTTGAATCTACGAAACTACCTTTATTGGCATGATGCAAGAGCTGTGTGGCCCTTCTTTTTCGATTGTCCAAAACTACTAGTGATCAGGATCCAACTAGTCAGAGCTTGAGTGGACGATGCATTTGCCTTTCCTCATCGGTGGAGTCGATATTATGATCTGATTGGGTTTTTAACCCTATTCAACATCACTTACACAATCGTAATCAAAATCATCAAACTCCCACATGTTGTCATAATCATCATCTAACATGTTTCAAGTGGAATCAGAATAATGATCATTGTATGAGTTGTAACCGTCATCATAATAGTCGTTCACCACTGGGCCCTTGAGAGTCTTTAGTTTACGACATTGCTTGACCAGGAATAGGGAGTCATCCATAGAGACATTCCAACAGCCTCGGATATCCAGGTGTTCCAACTCCTTGCACATGCTTAGAATAGCTTCCATGCCTGCATTCATAAGCAGTCCATAAGACAATTCCAAATTCTTCAAGTGAGACATATTTTCAGCAATAGCAAAGGCCTCGTCATCCATTGTAGATTGACTGAGAGTGCCCTATGGGTGCATATTTCTACTCAAATGTGTGAGGGATTTGCAGCGTTTTCCCAGAGCCTCTAGTGAGGAGGAAGTCATCTTCTTACAACAACTGATATCTAGGTGGGTTATGGTATGCATAACATTGACTCTAAACCTAAAATCTGGTCGTGTTATGAAGGTCTTTATATGTTCAAAATCAAAGACACTTTGTAGTAGCTCCATATAATCAAAAACAGGGTCAACAACTTCTATAGTAAAACTGCCAAGCTGAAATATGGAACACGTAGAGTTAATATGTATGCTTCCGCTCTAAGTAATTCTTGCAAAATGGCCATGCATGCATCCATACAAACCATATATAGATGCAGGACTTGTCTCAAGGCATGGGTTCTGATTGCTTGTAGAAAACATATGACTCGTGGAACTTGCATGCATGCTGCTACTATAGCAAGTTATTCCATTATGAAAGTGACTATTCATATGTTCTATGGATGAGCAAGACCTGAATTGATCCAATACGTTTATGTTCATCATAAATGGTTTTTAGTGGAATATTCCCCTCAGGATAACGCCTTCACGAAGCCAAATTTTGCCAAATGTTTTCTGGGTTATAGGAAACATGGTGCTCTAAAGGAAACCCACGTCTCATAATTTATTTATTCTGCTTCATTTGGCCACAAATTTGATATTTTCACCTACAACAATTAAACTACCCAATGGCTGATTTTATGCATTTGGTAAATTTGTACTCAAATGCATTCCTGCACCGAACCTTCCTGCAACCAAGAAGCAATTTATTAAAAACACTCATCAAATTAACTAAAAACAATAATTTATAAATTAATAACTATTGTTTATAAATTCCTCTAATTAATAACATAATGGATTAATAATGATTAAAAACACTAGGCACAAGTATGTATTTATTTGATAAAAATCATAAAAATTTGGACAAAGATGCAGCTCAACAGGTGCTATGAGTTCTCTTTGAATAACTTCTCTGCTACATAATTTCTTGAATTCATTACAGATGTATTCTCCACCTTTATTGCTCCTAAGAGCCTTCACTTGCTTCCCCGAATCTTTCTCCACCAATGCCTTAAACTCATAGAACTTACAGAATGTTGGATATTTCTTCTGCATGAAGAATATCCAACATTTATGAGAAAATTCATCAACAGATATTACATAGTAATTATATTTTTTTATTGAAGCAACTGATAATGGTCCACACACGTCTGTGTGAACTCTCTCAAGCATCTTCGAAGCACAATTCTCCTTCTCATACAAGGTGGACTTTACATACTTCCACATGGTGTAACCCTTGTAGTGATCTAACTGAGCAAGTGTTCCCATTGGAAGACTAGTAGATATTTGTTGCATGAATTTCAAGGCTCCATGATGAAGGTGGCCCAATCGCCTGTGCCATAAATCGCACTCATCTCGGCTAACCAATTTCTCTGCCTTGCCCACCATGGTAGTGCAACCATCTACCTCCAGCTTATAGAGATTCTTAACTTGAATCTTATCCTCTTGGCTTTACCCATTGCTTTATGTCACAGGAAAGCTCTTCCATCACTAAAAATAATGTCATAGCCTCTGTCCTCCAACATTGCGACTGAGACCAAATTTTTTCTTCAGACCCGGTACATGCATTACATCTTTTAATTGAAATGGTTTACCTGACTCCCTCTAAAAGGTAATGGTACCAATCCAGGTAGCACTGTATTGTCTGTCATCACGCATCTCAATATGCATTTGGAGATATTTCTCCTCCAAGTCACTGAAAAGTTCCTTATCTCCCATCATGTGAAAGGAAGCATCACTATCCAAATACGACACCGATCCCAATTCACTTGACACCATGCATTCAATCAAGAAGAATTAAAGCTCAAATTTTGAGGCAAGGGCCTCACTAGCTATAGCTCCAACAACCTTATTTTTCTTCTTCTTTTGTGGACGGCTAGTAGTAAAATGCCCATGTTCGTAACAATGAAAAGACTTCACCTTGGACATGTCGTGCTTCTTTCCTGTAGACTCAGATTTAGAATGGAATTTCTTCCCCTTCCCCTTATTTTCCTTGGATGCCAAAGCAAAATCCTCTTCATCATCATCCTTTGATGAAGAGCCATCTCTGGTGTTCCTCCTGAACTCCTCTTGCACCAGATCCGACCACAGCCATTCCCAATCTGGAAATGTTTCTTGTCCATTGACAGAGTCTTAAAAACTATGCGAACTCTTCAGAAGTCCTAGGAGAGACAAACTCACCAAATCATCATCAGTGAAAGTTAGTCCCACACTCCCTAGTTCATCCTAACATTGGAAAACCTTTATGAGATACTTTGGAATGGTGTCGCCCTTTTCCATCTTGATCTTCCTGAGTTTATCTTTGAGCACTAATTTCCTATAGTCATTGCTACTTTGGAATAGATCCGTCAAAGCCTTCCACATAGCATATGGTGTGGCTTTCCCATGGAGGATTGAGACAATGTGCTCTTGTACTCCCTCCAACAGGATCCTCCTTGCCTTTGCCACTTTATTTTTCCATGCGTCAAGATTGGCAACATCTGGCTTAGGAACATCTTTTTCAATGAATTCCTTCAAGCCATTGTCTTCGAGTACTGCCTCCATATTGTCCTTACAAGCAATGTATTTTGAGTTGCCCTCGAGTGCATACTCTAATCTCAAGCCATTTAAATCCATTTTGATCTTGAATCAGCTGTAGCACCAAGAAATTATTTCTACAAATTCGAATTCTATCTAGTCACAAACTTAGCTCCTGCTTCACTTCTGCAATTTCCTGTGCTTTGATACCATGTAGAAATTATACAAAAAGCATGTATATATTGGATTCACCCGATCTAACAATATTCTAAAGTTAAATACTGCATTGCTTCTACAAATATTTACAGAATTAAAAACACAATCGCCAATTACATAAGCATGAAGAAAGATCAATCACACACAACACAGATAATTTATCGGGGAAATCTTACAGCTAAAATCCCCACTATAATATATTGTATATTATATCATGGATTATGAAAAAATTACATACAAAACTCTTTTCACAAGAGCTCTCAGTACATCATCTAATTGTCTCACACTGTCATACACAAATTGGGAAATCCCTTAGCCAATTTTCTGCCTTGAGACAACATGCCTTCATTGTGCAATCCCTGCTAAATGCAATCCCTAAATTGATGCAATCTTGCTTGCCTTAACTGTGTAAGTATCATGAACACATCAAATTTATGTGTGCAAGTGGATAATGTCACAATTGATAATTACCTTCCATTTCCCCCAGAACTCAACTAGGTCTCCACTAGATCTAACATGCATGCCATTAATATTAGTAAATCTTCAGTTTCATGTGAGATCACTACATGTGAACTAATTAATATTTAATTCACTTTATCTGTCACTAGTGTATCTTCAGTTACAACTATCACAACTAATTTTAAGTCACTTAATTGAATTTAAATATTTACACCTTGCACAAACTCATGCACCACTACACTTCCAACTCTGTTACAACTAGAATCACTCAGTTACAACTAGAATTACTTTGCATGTCCCACCAACCTACCTCTAACTCAAAATTCACATAGCTAAATTATTTTCCACTCCGGTTAACTATTTTCAAGTCCACATTGAGAATAGATTAAAGTTTAATGTCCATCTAAATTAAGGGATAATACAAATAGACATGCACCTAAAAATACCTTGTGGGCCCCACCCTACTGTAGGTGCTTAATTTTCACTAGGATCCGATGGGTGCCAAAAAAATTTCTTGTTGAATCTCAAAAACGTTGTGAGGGTGTTTGGATTCTTTTGGATTATAGAAGAGATGATGAATGGGCATGGGAAAGGGATTAGGACAATTGTTGTCAAGGTGGAGATTGTAGATTTATTTTTCAAAAAAATTGCTTGCAATTTTATTAATAAAAGAAAATTTGTAATATAACAAATTGAATTTAATTAATTACTATTTTTTCAATTGCCTCATAATTATTTCTTTATTTTATATAAATGTACTTTCGTATTAATCACATCATTAATCTGAAAGTACATTTATCTATACTATGGATAAAAAAGTCTTAGATCTAATATTTCTTTATTATTAGTTCTTAATATTCATTTAAAGCATCATTAAAATATATTTCTTATACCCAGCTCTAAAGAACCTCTCCATGCAATAATTCTTTTAATTAAAACTAACTAATATGAACATGTATTTTTGTCTTTTATTGTCTTTTTTCTCTTTTGTTTACTTTTACATCTTAACATATTTTAAAATCATTATAATATAATATACATTGATTGTGCACTAAAAGGAACTCTCTGTAAGAAATAATGACAACAAATTTGTAATTCTTTCCATGCTCAATATTAAATTGATGTACATCATATATTTTAGTTCATTTTAAGCATCACAATGACTTGGATCATAGAAATATTGCACTTATTTCTTTAGTCTATGAAAATAGAAATCAAAATTGTTATTTTGTAAACTTTACTTCTTGAATGTTCTTAATTGAAGGTCTTTAAGATAAGGAAATTATTGAAATACTTATATAGCGAAGTAGATTTCAAAAATTTCATAAAATTATTGTAACATATTATTAATTGTTTAAATTAACATACATTGATTTCGCTAAAAGACACTTTCTAAAAGTTTAATATTAAATTGATATACATGATATATTTTTGTTCGTTTTAAGTATCAAAGTGACTTGTATCATAGTATGATTGTACTTATTTCCTTAGTCTATGAAACGAGGAATCAAGATTGTTATATTGTAAAATTTTACTTCTTGAATGTTCTTAATTTAAGGTATTGAGATAAGGAATTGATTGAAATACATCGATAACCAAGAAAATTTAGGAAATTTCATAAAATTATATATATAGTTATAGAAACATATCATTAATTGTTTAACTTAACATACATTGACTACACTAAAAGACACTTTATACAAGTTCAATATTAAATTTATGTACATGATATATTTTAGCTCATTTTAAGTATCAAAGTGACTTGCATCATGGTAATATTGTACTTATTTCCTTAATTTATGAAACAAGAAATCTAAATTGTTATTTTCTAATATTTTACTTCTTGGATGTTCTTAATTGAAGGTCTTAAGATAAGGAATTGATTGAAATATTTGGATAGCGAATTAAATTTAGGAAAGATAATAAAATTATATAAAATTATCTAAGAACATATCATTAACTGTTTTTTGGTGTATTAAATTCCAATACATATGACTTATATCATGTTATGACTAAGCTCATGTAGATGACCTCAAAAGAAATAAAATATAATAAAACTTATTTGTTGTTTACTTATTGAAGTGATCCAGGTGGATGTCGGTGCCCACCCACCTAATCCATTTGGACCCACACCATCAATTCTTGCAACTTTTCACATTCAACACCACTTACTATTTTTAGCAGTTTTCGGGTCCTGAACTTCGAGAGCCGTTTTGAGGCCCTAAACGACGTTTTTGGAAAAACCGGGAGCAAGATGGGTCCATGGACCAATGTTTCTGACATCAAAAGTTTTACTTCTCAGATATATCTTTCTAACGAGCTATTGAGCGCGTCAAACATAGATCGGATGCCAAAGTTACGTCCCCGTGTAGTTGAAATGCCAATTTACCCAAACGGGACCCACAGTTTTGGCACTTCATCTCCTAGAGTTAGGTTTTTAGACGTTTCAATTTTTCCATTGTTTCTCAATAATAAATAGGCCCTCGAGCCTCATTGTAACACGGTTTAGAGGTCTGTATCCACCACATCTCTTCTCAGATATTCGCTACCAGCACCCTAGCTATTTTATTTCGATTATGTCTGTAAAAATATTTCTGCTATTTTATATTAATGAAATGACGCATTATTTCCTCTGTGTCTCTATGTTTATGGTTATTTCTATATTCTGTTGCGTTCCTGCATAAATCTAGATTAGTGGTATCAGAGCGGTTTACTCTTTCTTTGTTTTTCTTTGCATGTCCCCAACGCGGTCATGTTATAAGGAGTTAGGGCTCGATCTGGTTGAACCCTTGCAAGATCATCCTCGCAAACCCCGATGACCTCCCATGGCGGAAGAAAAGAAAGATGAGGGAGCAGGATATCCTATCAAAATGTTGGTCGAGGAGGCCCTCAAGAGACAAAGGAACGTGATGATGGATAACTTTGCTCAAATCCTTCAACAACTGCCCACTTACGGTGCATTTGCGTCCAACAGCCACTCTAGAGGTGCCACTCCCTTCAAGGTACAGGTAAAATTTGATATTCCTATATTTGAAGGCCAAATAGATGCAAACGTCGTAGATAGATGATTGAATTTGCTGGAAGGGTATTTCTCATTCCATGATTTCTCTGACCGAGAAAAGATTATTTATGCACTCCTCAAAGCCACCCCCCATGTCAAAGACTGGTGGGAAACCTACTATGAGCAATAGGACGAAGGGGAACCCTCTTTGTTCTCAGCCACACCCACTTGGAATTCATGCTGATACAGCATCAAGGAACAATATTACCTCGTGGGGAGCTTTGAGGAGAAATACATCTAATATACCATGCTGCAGCAACAAAGAGACCAAGATGTGCATGAAATGACAAATCTGTTCCATACCCTGTGCACAAAGTTGGGTATTAAGGATTCAGAGAGACATTTGGTGTTCAAGTACCGCGACTGTCTACACAAACACATTTAGGAGGAAATGGAGTTCCTTGAAATTACATCACTTGGCACGACATATCGCTATGCTGCCAAGATCGAGCAGAAATTTAAGCAGAAGAAGCGAGACTTTGGATCTGTGAATCCGAAAGGTGCCCCCGAACCGAAGAACAAGGGGAAAGGCCAAAGCGGTGCGACTCAGAACAACACCAAAAATCAAAATAAGGACACAGGGAAGTGGTTTGAATTTCATAACAGCCCCACTCACAGCACAAACGAGTGTCGGGCCAAACAGTCATTGGTGGTTGAACTAAAGGCACCTGAATCAAATGCATTTTCTGATCCTGAGTTAGAACCAGACAAAGGCAATGACAAAGGAAGCAGATCATTGATGCGGATCCCAGTGCCATTGTTGTCACCACCAAGATCTAGAGGGAGGACCTAGAGGATCTAGAGGAAGGGAAGCGCCTCTTCCATTTGCAAATGTGGGTGAATGGGTCTCTGCTGCAATTTCTTGTCGATAGCGGAAGCCAAAAGAACCTCATTTCAACAGAGGTTGTGAAGAGGCTTGGCCTACCGACCATAGCAAACCTGCAACCATATACCATCGGGTTGCTTTACTCAGGGATAGATATCCGCATCCGCCAATAGTGTCGCCTTTTGTTTAAGATCAAGCCATTCACGGATGAGGTATTATGTGATGTTGCTCCTCTTGATGTAGCTGATGTATTATTGGGCCAACCATACTTGTGGAGGCGACATGCTGTGTATGATTCTAGGCCTCATGCTGTTATTATTACTTTAGGAAATAACTTGTATAGGATATCGGAGGTAGTACCGCCTCCTGTCATCTCTTTGACTTCTGCAAAACAATGCAGTAAGATTGTTTCCCAAACAAAGAAATTCATTTTCCTTATAACTCGCTCATAGGGAAAGAAGAATATTGTGGACACAACCTCGAAACAGGACTCCCCTGCACTGCTACAGCAGATGGAATGTTAGAAAATTATATATATTATGGAGCAATGCAACACATAAATTATGCGGAAAATATAAGCACACAAAACACATAAAACCAGAGAGACACAAATATACGTGATTCACCCAGCTTGGGCTACATCCACCCCGAACAACCAGTCCTTCCTTTCTATTATCTAGCAAAATGAAGAGACAAAACCTACAACAGATCCACTGTAATATCCTCTATTCTCTCTCACAGTCTCCCTATATATTTCCCGCTTAGAGAATACACATGTAATACACAGCCGCAATACAATACCCTCATACAAAGAGAGGGGTTGCCTTCTAGGGCAAAAAATCCTAAACTAAACATAACTTCTACAGTCAGATCATCCACCTAATGAACGGCCCAGATTGACTAGAAATTATTATACTTTTACAAGGCAATTTTACATCTTTTTTTAGCTTCGAGGGCACTGCCCCCGAAACCCCCCGCCAGGGGGGGGCTCCATAAAGTCGCTGTCGCCCCCCCCTAGACCCCCCACGGCAGTGATTTATTATGGGCGGTGTTGCCACCCCATTTAAGGTACAGGGGTTCAATGCTATGATACAAAGTAAACAAGATAATCAGGCTCCACACCCAATAATATCCCACTTGGACACTGATTGTAGCAACTCCACCACTACATCATTTGTTGGACAATGACTCCTCTTTGGACCTGGCTGTTTCTCATCTTCATCGTCATCCTTGAAGACCAATTGAAACCGAGCACATTCTCAGTTTCTCCCTGGTTACAACTTTTGTTAGCATATCTGCAGGATTCTGGCTAGTGTGTATCTTTTCCAGCTTCAACTCTCCATCTTCCAATACTAATCGTATGAAGTGGTACTTGAGATGTATGTGTTTAGTCCTGGAATGAAATGTTGAGTTCTTTGCAAGATGAATGGCACTCTGGCTATCACTGTATAATGTTCCCATATCATGCTTCTTACCCAATTCATCCATAAACCTTTATCACCAAATCATTACTTTACTAAACAATGTTGCCGATGAAATAGGTAACCTCAATGTTACCTACTTTTTGAAGTATCAAGAAAAACATCTGATTTTGAAAAAATGGCGATGCAGAATCAAGAAAAAAAAAATTGAGCATGTTTTTGGCACTTTAAGTTTTTTAAATTTTTTTTTTTTTAATTAATTTTTTTTTTAAAGTGGTGTTTTTTATGTCGATTTTGAATAGTGGTTGTGTATCATCACCAACGCTTTTTTATAGGATTGATTTTGACACTATAAATTTTCTAATGTCTTCTTCTTCTGTGAGATGTTTATTTTTAAGTGCATTTATGTACTTGTGTTTTAAAAATAAAAAAATATTTTTTTTTAAATAAAAACTTGTAATGATATCTTCACTTTTTCACATACATAAAAGATGGAAAAAGGGTCAATATTCTAAAGTTTATATTTTATACATGTTTATGTATTGTTAAATAATTTTTCAATGCACATCAAAAAATTGTCACTAAAAAACCAATATTTTGAACCATATGACAAAAAAATACAATTTTTCAATATAAATACAATGCAAAAAATACACTTTTACAGAGTTTTTGTTGAAAAAAACATGTTAAATAAACTAATTTTTTGGGAGAATCTTAACAAAAAAAACTTAAGAAAACAACATTTTTATTGAATTTATGTCAAAAAATAATAGCAATCACATGTTTTTTGCAAAAAAAAAGGGTTGTTCTCATAAAATATCAAAGTGTAAACATTATAAGTAAAACTGATTAATAGTTCTAAAAAATAAGTTTTGTTTGCAAGCATAACTTAAACATCATCAACAATATCAACTAATACATCTTCAACATCATCTAGAACAACATTGATGGCTTCTTCCGCAGCATTTTCTTCTTCATTTTGATCATCACCGTCTTCTAATGGATCTTTCATGTCAACAAATCTTCCAAAGTGTCCCTTTCCAATCATTCCATATAATGGTGGTTGAGGTTCCTTTGCTTTTTTTTCCACACGTGATTCATTAAAATCTCCTTTCCTCAAACCAACTTCTTGCTTCGCATCTGGAAGGAATTTAAGAGCGTTAATTCTTTGTTGAATAAATTTACATTGAACTGGGTCTTTCTCAATGGCAATGCAATTTCTTCCTTTTAGTAGGCAACATGCTAGTGTTGTACCTAATCATCAAGCACAAAAAAAATAAGTAAGAAAATTAGTATGGAGACATAAAAAGTAAAAAAGACAATATTTGAATTTAAATTTGTATATTAAAACTTACCTGAACCTGAGAATAAATCCAAAACCCATTCTCCTTCATTTGAACATAGATCTATAAGATAGTTAATCAATGCTTTTGGTTTTTGATAAATGTTAACTATATCTCCTTTTGCATCTTTATCCTCATATGTTAGTTTTCTTACAACTGCATCATAAACCAATACTTGACTATGACTCTTTCCATCTACTCGATTCATAATAATATGCTTATAGCTATCGTCTTTTCTCCAACATTCAACATGGATGAACTAACAATAATTTATAATAGGTTGATCTTTGGAAGAAACAATATTTGACTTTTGCTTGTTACATAACATAGTAAAAGTTCAATTAAATTTTACATGAATAAAAAAATTTAGGAGGAATCAAACATACAATTTCAAAATCTTACCATGTAAGTTGCATCCTTGAGTTTGCTTTACCCTTCAAGCCTGTTAATAACATTGGAAACTGTGTGTCTGAATGAAATGTCACAAATCGCCAAAGTGGTGATGTTGTCACTTCTTGAAAACCCGTAACCACTTTACTAAAAGCTTGATAAGTATATGGTTCTCTATCATATTCAATGTCTGGGAAATTGAAACCATGAGGAATATCTGCAATAACTAGGCCATATTCCCTTTTAGGTATTAGTGATACAATGTCTTCACAGTCACCTTGTATTATTTGATATTGGACACTGTCGAGCCCATTCCAAATGTAATGATTAAGAGTAGGATCTAGTTCAACATTCATAAGACGCTTCCTTCTCATGTTCTCCATCTTAATTTTTTCAATAAAGCTTTGAAAGTATCTGGTACTCCATTTCCACCCATCTTGGACATCTTTAATGACATAAAAATATATATATAGATATGTATAAGTAATAAAATAAAAATAGTTAAAATATGAATAAAATAAATTTATAAATCAACATACCTTATTGAATGCAATATAAAACTCTTTTAGTGTTGATGTAGAACTTGCTTCTGGGTAGTTGCGTACAACATCATCCCAACTGTCTTCATTCAACATTTTAACCATGTGTTCTTGTATTTTCATAAAAAAATTCTGACTGAATAAATCAAGTTAAAAATGTTAATATATTGACTTGTATAACAAATTCTACCAAAATCATTATGTTTTATTTAAAATAAAATTATAATGAAAGAAATAATTCAAGAAACTTACTTTTGAAATTCTGCACACATTTCTTCCATTGATAATTCACCCGACTTCACTCGGGCTAATACTGATTTGATTAATTTATCATCCTTCACACCTTGCATTGTTCTCCAAGGTGTAATAGTCATATCCTCTGGAAGCTGCTTCATTTCAGGACCCCCCTTACTGTTGGTACATATTATGGGTTTACTCTTTCTAAATTTCTGATTTTTTATGGAAATATTCTCCATGAGTGAAAATCTCATCAATCAAAATCTATACCTCCCAGTTCTAAATACAATTGAAAAATGTCTTATCATTATATGAAGATAATTTCTTAACATTCAATTTTCCATCTTTTGCTTTTTTTTCATCAATTTGATAACCAGTTTCCATTAAACATTACTTTCGAAATGCTACACTAACTTGTGTCTTATCCCCACGACATTTTTCTATGAATTCATTATGAATAAATCTGACCCTTTGGATGAAAGTCATTTTCATTCTGTACTCATTATCTGCATTATGATCCCATGCCAATAACTTTGATTCCATTTATGTTAAGCCAGCGTAAATGATGCATTTCACTGTTTGAAAAAGATAGTTATTGGGATATTCTGCAATCAATTGTCTCTTAGCCTCTATTGAATGGTTCCTCCAATTACATAATATTTATAATCAAAACATTTTGTCTTGTCAAATGCTTGTTTGTTGGGAACCTGACATGGATCGACAAGAACCACATAATCCACCACATGTGCATATGGATTGAACCTGAACAATGTTTTCAGATTATGTACATGTAGGTGATGGGCCTTTCTAATTTGATATTGAGATTGTCCTTCATCTAAGCCATAAAATTGGTTAACATTAAGCTCAAATGTTTGGCCACCAAGAATTAATTTATTCTTCCTCAACTCTTGTCGAATAGCATTTTGTTTTGTTTTAATAATGCCATCCTCTAACTCAGCACTTGGTGTTATGATTTCTCTGCTTCCGTAAGAGCTTTCAATTTGTTCTTCACTGCTGCTCACGACCTTTACAGGTTCACCAATATTTGATTTCCTAGTCTTATTGGATAACATATCAGTTTTTTTATAAACAAACTCTCCTTCATGAGGTACAAGAGAGAGATCTTTGGCAATTTTTCTTTTTGGTGTCCGATCTGTTTTCTTCTTTTTCACAATAGTTATCATCTCCTCCTCACTAATTCTATCATAATTTTATGTTTCATGTTCGACACCTTCAAAAGAAACATGTTTAAGTTTACTATATTGACCCACCTTAGTGACTCTTGGTTGATCCCCTCTTTGTACTGTTGCAGTGTCACGAGCTATTGCTCTTTGCTTCAATCTCCTTTCCTCTGCTTTGTCTTTGTGGAAAGTTTTGATCACATCCATAACATTTGGCACCAACATATAAATACCATCAAACATGTTTGAAAGACTCGAAACAAAATCCTATGAAACAAAATAAAACATGTCAATGATCAATAATTTATAAAAAATTGAATCATCCTTACAATAATGCATAGAGGAAATAAAAATAAGCATACTTATAATGTTATTTGCAATGTTGTTTGCTATTTCTTCAGAAAATTTTGAAGTTATTTCATCTGTGTCGTACTTGACGATTGATAGACGATATCTAACCTTCTCACGTTTCTGAGCCTCCCTTACAAGAACATAAATAGTGTTTGTATTCGGGACCATACATATGTCTCGTACTCTGCCCATCACCTCATATTGCTCATTTAAGTCAATCATACCACAAACCAAATAGATGTGTATATCAACCTCCGTTTCACTGTCTTCAAGATACCATGAGAAATCGGTTTTATCTATTTCCTCGGCGTTCTTCCAATCAGAAATAACCTTTAATGAACCTGGTGCCCCACTTGCTTGACTTTTATTAGTGTGTGCAACAATATCCTTATTGCATCCAATAGTGTCCATAGTGCGTTCAGCTGCAACTTTAGATTTGGGAGTTGTATCCATAGTGCGTCGAGCTGCAGCTGTAGATTTGGGCGCTGCTACCGTAGATTTGGGAGTTGCTGCCCTAGGTGCAGAAACATTCACAGAAATCTTTTTTGATGTCATTTTCCTGATATATATATATATATATATATATATATTAGTTAATGGAAAAATATTGTGGATAAAATAAATTTAATAAACAAAATTTATTTCTAAAACTAAATAGTTTGAAATTAAAGCAGTAAAATTAACTATAAAAATTTTCATTTAAAAATAAAATATTATAAATCATATGTATATATATCTATATAATATGTTTTGAATACATTTTATAAAAAATTTAAAAATGTGTTTAAATTGTATAAAATAATTAAAAAAAAATAAACTAGTATTTTTAAACTTCAGTTTGTGTTTAATATTAAAAAAAAAACAAAAAAATTATTAACTATTTATAACAAATATTATAATGTTATATAATTTTTTATTTTTTTAATTGTATTGTTATATATATATTTTTAATTAATTTATATTGTTATATTAAAACAAATGTTTTTTTTTTAATTTATTATATTGTATTTTTTTTTGATATATATATATATATATTTGTTATATTTTGAAATTTTTAACAATTATTATTTAATAATGTTTTTATTATATTATATAACAGTTTTTTTTTTATATTTATATATAACAATGTTTCTATGATTGTTTTATTAAAACAAATTATTTAAAAAAAAAAAATTTAAGAACAAAATAAAATTAAAAAAAATCAAAATTATAAAATGTTTTCTTAAAACAAATTATTAAAAAAAACAAAAAAATTAAAAATCAAAATTATTAAAAAAAAAAACAAAATTAAAAACAAAATTGTTAACACAAATTAAAAATTTTAAAAATTTAAAAAAAAATAAAAAAAAAACAATTAAAAAAACAAAATTACAGAATTAAAAAAATAAATAAAAATAAAAAATAAAAAACATTATAATTGTTTGCCGGGTCGGCCGGGCGGCGCCACGAGGGCGGCCCAGACAGCCTCCCGGCGCCCCCCCATGGCCGAGGGCCGATTCTGGGAATCGGCCCTCGGCCAAGGCGGGGGCTGGGAGGAGACTGGGCCGCGCCCGTGGCGCCGGCCGGCCGGCCGGCACCATAAAAATAAAAAATTTAATGTTTTTTTTTAAATTTTTTTTATTTATTTTTTTAATTCTACAATTTAAAAAAAAATATTACTAATAAAAAAAAAAAAAAAAAAAAATTTAGTAAATCAAAATAATGTTTGATTTTTAAAGAACATATAATTAAAAAAAAAAACAATATAATAAATTATAAAAAAGAAACATTTGTTTTAATATATATATATATATATATATATATATATATCGCAATACAATATATATATATATATATATAACAAAACAATAAAGAAAAAAAAATTAAAGATTTAAAATTAAAAAAATAAAACAAAGATCTAAAATTAAAAAAATAAAATAAAATATAAAATAAAAAAATTCTCAAATAAAAAAAAATTTAAATAATGAAATCACTGATATATTTATGATAAAAAAAATACAAATAAAAAATGTTATAATATTACTTTTTTTTTATGTGCATGGTCGTTTTATGGATTTTTATGTGTAAATGAACCTATAAGTCTTAAAAAAGAAAAAAAATCTAAATTTTTGTTCTTAAAACCCTAAAAAATTCAGTTTTTTTTTTGCATTTTCTTCACTAAAAAAATATTAAAAAATCAAGGTTTTTGAACCTAAAAACCTTAAAAAAGTAGTTTTTGAACACAAAAAAACTATAGAAAAACAGATTTTTCCCAAAATCGTCTCTAAATTGACAGAATAGAAGGAAAACTAACCTTTGAAATGCAAAAAGCTGATGTCACCAATGCCAACACAACGCCTCCACAAAATTACGAATAGCAACACAATGCCTCCAATGTCAATGCAATGCCTTCACGAAGTTACCAATGCCAATGCAACACCTCCACAAAATTACCAATAGCGACACAATGCTTCCAATGCCAATGCAATGCCTCCACGAAGTTACCAATGCCAACGCAACACCTCCAAAAATTTGCTCTAACAAATACCAGAAAACTTGATGTGATGTGATGAATAGAAACAATCATTCCTTTTAAATAGCGTATATTGTCTCATTGGTTTACTGTTTAATGAATGTGGGATTAAAATTTCAAATTTAAGATATTTACATTTAATTTATTATAGTTCATACTATAGTTAAAATACTTATTATTTGCATGTAGTTATCATAATTAATATTTTATTTAATATTTACATGTACTGAATGTTGAATAATTCAAATATGATCTCAGATTAAAAATTAAAATATGAAATACTTACATGTAGTTAATTATATTTAATATTATAGATAAAATAGTTAATATTTGTATTTAGTTATCATAGTTAATATTTATATGTAATCAATGTTTAAAATCATGGGATTAAATTTTAAAATCTAAAATATGTACATGTAGTTAATTATAGTTTAAATAGTTAATATTTACATGTTATTTTTGTAAATATTTACATGTAGTCAATCTTAAACCATTCAAATAAGAAAATTATTTTAGTTTCGAAGACATGCATGAAAGGAATATTTTGTGGATATTTTGAATAGAAAGTATGGTGAAATATTTGAATACCAACAGTGTATTAATAAATTTTAAAATATATTTTAGATGAATATAACGGAAGTTTAAAATAAAAAATTTAAAATATTTACATGTAGTCATTATAGTTAAAATAGTTAAAGTTTTTCGCGAATTTTTTTGGAGAGAAATTTTTTTCGCGAATTTTTTTGGAGGGAAATTTTCAGTCTTTAAGCTATATATTTTAAGTGGGAGAGGAATTTGTATCATTCAACCTATTCTTGTTGAAAGCCATGGTTTCTTCTGATAACAAAGTTTTTCTTTCTAGAACATCAACATCTTCGTCACGCAACAACTCTATTCAGAGTGATGAATATAACGAGAGTTCGTTCACCATGAATAGAGAGTCAAAAAATCGAGCGCCAGTTATACCACTTACTCTTAATCCTAAGGATTATGAAAGCAACAGTGATGAAGGGCATGATGAAAAAATTCCAGAGTCAAAAGTTTCACTTCGTCCTAATCCCAAGGATTATGATGACACCATTGATGAAGAGGGAGATGAAGAATATCCACTTCAGCTTAATCCTAAGGATTATGTGAGAACAACAAATGAAGAGGGTAATGAAGAATCTGTAGAGTCAAAATATCCACTCTGTCCTAATCCTGAGGAGTATGTCAGCACCACTCATGAAAAGGGGGATGTAAACTTTTCCAAAGTCAAAATATCAAATTCGTCCTAATCGTAAGGATTATGCAAGCACCACTGATGAAGAGGGGAATGATAATGTTTCAGTGTCAAAACATCCACTTCGTCCCAATCCTAAGGATTATGCTAGCACCACTGATGAAAAGGGAAATGAAAAATTTACAGCGTCAAAATTTCCACTCCGTCCTAATCCTAAGGATTATGCAAGCACCACTGATGAAGAGGGGGACGAAAAAATTCCAGAGTCAAAATTTCCACTTCGTCTTAATCCTAAGGATTATGTCAGCACCACAGATGAAAAGGGGAATGAAGAATTTGCAGAGTCAAAATATGCACTTCGTCCTAATCCTAAGGATTATGTCAGCACCACTAAGGAAGAGGGGAATGAAGAATTTGCAGCGTCAAAATATCCACTTCGTCCTAATCCTAAGGATTATGCCAGCACCACTGATGAAGACGGAGATGAATTTCCAAAGCTAAAATTTTCACTTCATCTTAATCATAACGATTATAATTTATCCACTGATGAAGGGGGGGATGAAGAATTTCCAATAAATATAGATTCAAGGCATTCACTTATTCCTAATCTTAAGGATTATGAGAGCTTTAGTGAGTAAGGGGAGGGGCAGGATGAAGAAATTCTAGTGAATACAAATTCAAAGCTTCCACTTATGCCTAATCCCAAAGATTATGAGAGCGCCACTGGGGAAGGGGAGGAGGAAGAGTTTCTTGCAAATGATAATTTTAGAGGCACAGATCTGAATATTGCATTTTCTCTAAGTGACAATTTCAAAGACACTCATGGTGATGAAGAATTGAATCCTCCCAGGGAAGAATTTGAAATCATGGGTCAATATGGTGAAGAATTTCTTTTGAGTCAGGGTTACAAAAGTGCCGATGATTCTTGTGAAATGTTTTCTTCAACTGATGATGCTAAAGAAAATTTTCCATGCAATGATGTTTATGAATTTCTTAACTATGTTGAGGATGATGATAGTGGGGATAATATTCCTCCTAATGGTGATGAAAATACTTTTACAAAGGATGATGGAATGATGAAGCCGTTGCAAGCAAATATTGCAACTAGGAGTAGGAGTAGACCTTTTCATATCAGTCCAAAGCATTCCAGTTATACAACGGCAAGGACAAAATATCTCACGACAAAAAGTTCTGTTGTTCATTTGATTTCAAGTGAATGTTGTCGAACGGATTGCTTGAAAAATATGGATTTCAACTTTGCTTTGGAGAAAAGGAAAACATATATGTCAATGAATAAAAGCATTCAAAATTCATATTTAGTGGGTTGCATGCAATCTACACTAGCAGGTTATGATTATCATATTGGGAATGTATTGCTTTGCAGAAAGGCGTTCAAAATGTTGTATTCAATTGGTAATTGTCGTTTGTCAAAAATCTAGGATAGATTGGAAAAGGATCCCACATATTATTCAGAAGCACGTCATAAACGGGAGGTGGGGCCGTTTGCAAATACTGCTAAGACATGGATGAAAGAATTCTTTTCAAATCATGGAGAGTGTATGCAAAATAAAGACACAATACATATTCCAGATAATCTCTCGAGACGAGAAATATTCATGTTATACAAAGATTATGCAGAAGCTGTTGAAGGAATTGGTAATTTTATTACATATTCTTATTTTACAAGGATATGGAAAGCTGAATTCAACAATGTTCGTATTCCTAAGAAGACAAGGATGGGGATTTGCAGCACATGTGCTTCTCTTAAAGCAAAAAGAGATAAATGTCAAGGGGCAGAAAGAGGTATGTGTTCAAAACATTGTGTTTTAAAATTTGATACTTATCAACTATGAAAATATATTTATTCATATGTTTCTTTTATTTTATGTACAGATTCCATTGTCAAAGAACTTCAAGACCATCGCAATCAGCAAACAAGTGAAAGACAAAAGTTGTATAAACATCGAAAGAAGTGTTATGATCATCCAAATAAATATCCGGGATTGATAATTGATGGTATGGACCAAAATAAAACAATTCTTCCAAATTTTGTCCGCACACCAAAAAAATTACAGGAGGAAAATTTCATTCAGTTTCACTTGGTTGGTTGTATGGTATTTAATGAGAAGATGTTTCCAAGAGTTTTCTTCACAACTCCAAATATTCACAATGATGCAAATCTGACCATAACTATAATCCATGATGTGGTTACTCATTGGTCTGGGATTCTTCCTGAAGTTTTGTATTTACAATTAGACAACACAAGTCGTGAGAACAAAAATCAAGTTCTTTTTGGGTATCTAAATATGCTCGTTGAATTGGGGATTTTTAAAAAGATAAAGGTTAGTTTCCTTCTTGTTGGGCATACTCATGATCATATTGATCAAATGTTCAGTCATTTTTCAGTAACATTGAGGAGGAAAGGTGTTGGGAGCCTGCCATCATTAATTGAATGTATTAGGAAATCGTACATTCTAGAGCCTGTTTTTCATGTGTTGGAAGAAACAATTTACATGCGAAGGTTTATTTTTGGATCGAATGGTGAGGAGAAATGCATTGAAAAACTTAACGACATTAGCTTCCAGCATCAATTTCGTAACAAAAAAATTGATGGGATAACACTTATATGGGGAAAGAAGTATTCAACTGTTGAAGAATGGGGACCATCATCAGGTTTAGTATTTTTGAAGTTCATTCCAGAGCGTCCAATATTTTCATCAAAGATATTGCTATTACAGTCAATTGCTGAACCCCATAATGCATGAAGGCGGAAGAGAGACATAAATTATTCTGAATGTCTAGAGAAAATTAAAAGATGTATTAGAGATACATATGAGTACTTCGATGTTGTTGATTTAGTTTGGTGGGAGTCTTTTATCAATAATCAAAGTGATATGATTTCAAGATCAATAAATGAGGATATGCTTTTGAAGACTCCTTTTTTTTGGCCACAAAATATGCCAAATGAAAATGAACATCAGGAAACACACAATGTTGAACAACAACAACCTCAAGCTATTATTAATTCCCCACAGGTAGAGGAAAGAGAAATCTATATTGGTTCTAGAAGATCACGTGCACAACGTGAAGCCATGGAAGACCTTTACAGGGGTTCTATGTAGGATCTTAAGGAGGGTTGCATGATAGCAGTGTTAGCAGATGAAGATCCACTTGGCTATCCATTCTGGATTGCCAAGGTTATAAAGGTCATTAATGAAAATGAAGAGATTGCAGTTGTTGATGTACATTGGTATGCCACAAGTACCCACCCTTTCAATGGTGTGTACAAGCCAAAGATGGTAGTGGAAAAAAGAATTGGCAAAAAGAGAAAAAGAAAGGGCACAAATATAAATCGTCGCCGCACAGATGTCTTAAAATTGGAGGATGTTGACATACTTGTGTATGACTTCAATTTGACAAAGAGAGGAACTCTTCGGTTGCAGACCATAAGTATTTTGAAGAAATTGCTACCAGAACAATTATTGTTGAAATGGGACTCTGCAGAATGTAGACGTAGATCTACAAGACTTTTGAACTCTGAAATGGTGGGCATGCATGTTGACTCAGATGGAGCACTAGTTGATGAAAGAGAAGAATATGGATCATCTTCATCTGCATCGAACCATTCATTTGAAGATGTAGATTATGATGGTGTGCCAGAACCTATGGCTGATTTTGAATAACTATCTAAGACACTTTTATGTAATTGATGTTTGCATGGTAACTTGAAATAGAAATTTTGACTTCCATGTCATTTTTCATGAAGTTCTGAGACATTTATATGTTTGTTGGATTATATGTTTTAATTATGAAGAATTCATTTCTTTAGAATATCGACAATGTAACAATGAATTACAAAAATAATTTATGTTATATTCAATGTACCAATGTTGATATTTTAATTATAAGTAAAATGGAAAATAGAAACTAAAGTTGAATTTTTAAATTATGCAGTGATATTACCATGATATTATGTATTGTGACCATTTGGTATAAGATACTTTTAAAAGTTTTAATAATTATATGCGTCATTGAAACAGAACACTTTGTTTTGATGCTTGATTTTTAGGTTTTGGTTGAAATTATATTTAAATTTGTCTTATGCTAAGATTTGAAAAAAGTTAAGTTTTTATCCTTTAAAATTAAAATTACTCTTACTTGTTTATGTTCAATGATAATTTTTTCATTTACTTGTTCATTTTTTTAAATTGTTAAGTCTTATAATTTCTCCATAATTTCATTGTTCAAGTATGTTGAACACTTAAGATTGAAAAACTTTATATTTACAACTTGTCATTAAGGTTTTTATGTGCTACCAAATTTTATCTTTAAGGTTATGGTTGACAATAATTACAATTTTGGGGTTGTTTAAAGTCAAGATATTTTATGTTTAACAACATGGATGAAAATTGTTTGAAATGATAAGCCCTTCAGACATGTATTTGTTTATCTTTAACACCATCTATCAAAAATGTTAGAAATTTACGATTTTAAAAAATGTCCTAATATGTTGTCTTTAATTCCATTGTTACAAGTGTCAAAATTATGACACAATTTTTTTTCTTGTTATTCCAGCATCAACTGGTTTTGTTTTGAGGGTGTTTTTTCAATCCTTTTTTCAACAAACAATTTTGTTTTTAGCATAATTTTATAAAATTTTGAAATTTGACCTTCAAAAAAAACCAAGTGCGTTCTGGAAGAAACATTTTTTTTTTGGGTGCTTTTTCATGTTTTTTGAGACTTTTTGGGCTAGAGTTCCCGTTTTGAGGTCAGGTTACCTATTTGATCGGTAACAATGTTACTATCCTCTGTAGCAGCAACATACTCTGCTTTTGTTGTTGAAATTGCAACAACACTTTTGATTTTTGAAACCCAACTGACAGCTATTCCACCTACAGTAAATGCATATCTTGTAGTGCTCCTCTTGTTATCTCTGTCACCTGCCATATCTGCATCAACATATCCCTGTAGAGCAATGTTTAAACCACCAAAACATAATGCTTGATTTGTGGTACCTCTCAAATATCTGATATTCCATTTCACTGCCATCCAATGTTCTTTTCCTGGATTATTCATGTACCTGCTTACAACACCCACTGCATGTGCAATATCAAGCCTTGTGCAGACCATTGCATACATTAAGCTTCCAACTGCTGATGCATATAGAACTTTAGACATGTAATCCGTGTCTTCTTGGGTCTTTGGGCACATCTCCTTACTAAGTTTTAAATGGCTAGCAAAATGTGTACTAACTGGTTTTGCATTGTGCATATTAAATATTTTCAACACCTTTTGTATGTACTCATTCTGAGATAGTGTTAATTTTCAATTTTTCCTATCTCTGGTTATTCTCATACCAAGGATCTGTTTTGCAGCTCCCAAATCCTTCATTGCAAATGAATTTTCCAATTTTTGTTTGAGCACATTTATTTTCTGCATGTTAAACCCTGCAAAAAGCATGTCATCTACAAACAATAACAATATAATATAGTTGCCATCATTTTTCTTTTTCAGATAAACACAATGATCAAAGTGGCATCTAGTATAACCTTGTTCAGACATAAAGTTGTCAAATTTTAGATACCACTGCCTTGGAGCTTGTTTTAAGCCATACAAGCTCTTCTTTAACCTGCACACCAATTTTTCTTTCCCTTTGACCTCATATCCTTCTGGTTGCTGCATGTATATATCTTCCTCCAAATCTCCATGGAGAAATGTTGTCTTTACATTTAACTGTTTAAGATGTAAATCTTCTGCTGCTACAAGACTTAAAATGGTTTTGATTGAAGTCATATTAACAACAGGAGAAAATATTTCATCAAAATCAATACCTTTCTTCTGTGAAAACCCCTTCACCACAATTCTAGCTTTGTACCTCTGTTTTCCTCCATCTTCTTCCTTCAGCCTGTAAACCCATTTATTCTGCAATGTAGTTTTACCTGCAGGAAACCTGACTAGGTCCCAAGTCTGGTTATGCATTAAGGAGTCTATCTCTTCTTCCATGGCTAGCTCCCACTTCTTCCTGCTTTCAACCTGCATTTCTTCTTCATAATATTCGGGTTCACCAGAATCAATCAACAATAAATAATATAATGAAGGAGAGTATTGTTCAGGGGGTCTACTTATCCTGGTAGATCTTCTAACACCACTTTTAGGTGTTTGAGGTGCCTGTTTCTGTTGTGGTGGTTGCTGCTGTTGTGGTTGTTGATTATTATTATTTTCAGGCACCTTTACTTTTTCATATATCTCATCAAGAACCGTGTATTCTTTGCTTTCTTTTTCCTGTTTCTTTTCCTGCAACTAATTTTTATACAAGACCTTTTCATTGAATATTAGATCTCTGCTCCTAATGATTTTTTGATTTTCATAATCATATAAGCGATAACCAAATCATTAACACCATATCCAATAAAGGTACATTTATTTTATTTTTACTCAAGCTTTGTTCTATTTTCTTTATTAATATGGACAAAGGCCTCACAACCAAGAGGCTTTAAAAAGGAGTAGTTTACATTTTTACCTATCCATGCTTCCTCTGGAATACCACCATCTAAGGAACTTGAAGGCCCTCTGTTTATTAGATAAACAACAGTATCTACAGCATCTACCCAACATTCTAAAGGCAATCCTACATGCAATCTCATGCACCTTGCACGCTCCATGATTGTTCTGTTCATCCTTTCTGACACACCAATTTCTTGTGGTGTTATTCGAACTGTCTTCTCTCTACGAATTCCATGCTCTGAATAGTACCTATCAAACTCTTTACTGCAATATTCACCTCCATTTTCTGATCTGAGACACTTTAACTTCCTTCCTGTCTCAATCTCAACCAAAGCTTTCCATTGCTTGAAAGTATCAAATACATCAGATTTATTTTGAACACAATAAATCCAAGTTTTTATAGTTACATCATCAATAAACATAACATAATAGTGATAGCCACAGAGAGATTATACCTGAGCAAGTCCCCATACATCTGTATGCACAAGCTCCAATTTTTTTCTCTTCTTTTCTTTCCCAACTCTGAGAAATCTGACTCTCTTTTGTTTTCCATAAATGAAATTTTCACAAAAATCCAAATCAACATTCTTCAAACCTAGCAACAAATTTCTTGAGTGAAGAATCTTCATCCCCTTCTCACTCATGTGTCCAAGCCTATGATGCCATAATGCTGCATCTTCTCCTTTGGAAGTTAAAGCATTAACAGAGTTAGAAATACCATTGCATAAATACAATGTGCCAACCTTTTCACCTTTTGCTATTACCAGGGCTCCTTTGGTGACCTTCCAAGCTTTATCTGTGAAATTTGTCACACAACCTTCACCGCCTAACTGCCCTGTTGAAATCATATTTTTCTTTAGATCTGGGACATGCCTTACCTCCTTTAATATCCATTGGTTTCCATTTTAATATTTTACAAGAATCTTACCCATTCCAACAATTTTACAGGGTTTATCATCACCCAAACAGACTTGTCCAAAATCACCTTGAACATAGTCATGAAAATATTTCTTATCAAGTGTGGCATGGAATGAGGCCCATGAATCTACTACGCAGGAATCAGTAAATTTTTTGAAAGAAAGAATCAAAACATCTTGTAACAAATCACCTGTCACATTTGCTTCATGAATGTTTTCTTGTTGCACGTCTCCTTCTTTTCCCTTCCGAGATCTACAGTCTTTCTTTAGGTGTCCTTTCTTTCCGCATTTCCAGCACACTATCCCCGATCTAGAATTGGATCTACCTTTTCTTGATTTACTGCGATATCCTGAGCTCTTTCCTCTTTCCATTCTCCTTCCCATAGACTCTGCACTCAAAGCATTACCCAATGTCTCACCGGAGCTTTTCCATCGCATTTCCTCACTAAGGATAGCACCAACAACATCATCAAACTTTAAAGTACTAGATCCAGAGACAGATTTACAAATGGCCATTACTAAACCATTCCAACTCTCTAGCAATGAGCACAAGAATAACAAAGCTCTAACTTCATCATCAAATTTTACCCCTAAAGAACTTAACTGACTGGTAATTGTATTAAAATCATTTAAATGGTCTGTAACAGATCCACCTTCTGACATCTTCATATTAAATAATCATTTCATAGGAAATACCTTGTTTGAGGCTAAGGGTTTTTCATATAGCTTCGCCAACTTCTGCATCAAACCCTATGTTGTTGTTTCCTTTGAGATATTGAAGGTGACTGATGCCACAAGGCACAACTGTACTATTCCGAGTGCCTTTCTATTGAGAATGTTCCATTTTGCGTCTGTCATAGCCGTTGGATTCTTTGTTTTTCTGCTCAATGGTAAATACAGATATTTCTGATACAGATAATCTTCCATCTGCATCTTCCACAGCGGGAAGTTTTGGTTGTTAAATTTCTCGACCCTAAACTTACCATCTTCTACCATTGCTCCCACTCGAACCAGGAACCCTTATTTCCTGCGAGTTTATCAGCCAAATATACCTTCGGCTATGATACCAGTTGTTAGAAAATTATATATATTATGGAGAAATGCAACAAATAAAATATGTGGAAAATACAAGCACACAAAACACATAAAACCAGAGAGACACAAATATACGTGGTTCACCTATTTTAGGGTATGTCCACCCCGAATAGCCAATCCTTCCTTTCTATTATCCAGCAAAATGAAGAGAAAAAACCTACAGCAGATCCACTGTAATATTCTCTGTTCTCTCTCATAGTCTCCCTATCTGTTTCTCTCTCAGATAATACACATGTAATACACAACCACAATACAATACCCTCATACAAAGAGAGGGGTTGGCTTCTAGGGAAAAAAACCCTAAACAAAACATAACTTCTACCATCAGATCATCCACCTAATGAACGGCCCAGATTGACTAGAAATTACTATACTTTTACAAGGAAATTTTACATCTATTTTTAGCTTCGGGGACGCTGCCCCCGAAACCCCCCGCCAGGGGGGGGACTCCATAAAGTCGTTGTCGCCCCCCATGGTAGCGATTAATTACGGGAAATGTTTCCACCCCATTTAAGGTACAGGGGTCCAATGCTATGATACAAAGTAAAAAAGATAATCAGGCTCCACACCCAACATGGAAAAATTCATGAAGGAATATGAGGACATTTTCTCATCACTCATAGAGGTTCCTCTACATAACGCACCGCTGCCTGATGTTGCCATACCTCCTGAAAAATACACATAAATAATCCACCCATGTACTATCTGAGGCTGATAAAGAAACCAAATTTACTAAACACATCCATCATGTCTGCCCACAATTCCATGAGATCTTCAAGAAATCTAATACCCAATTTAACAGAAATTGGTTCATCTCAGGGAGGATCTCAACGTAATGGGGACCATTAATTCCTAATGAGGGAGGAATGATCCAGGTGGATATCGGTGGCCACCCACCTAATCCATTTGGACCCACACCATCAATTCTTGCAGCTTTTCACATTCAACACCACTTACTATTTTTAGTCGTTTTTCGGGTCCTGAACTTCCAGAGCCATTTTGAGGCCCTAAATGACGTTTTTTGGGAAATTTTTCTCACATCAAAATTTTTACGCCTTAGATATATCTTTCTAACGAGCTATTGAGCATGTCAAACGGAGATCGGATGGCAAATTTACGTCCCCAGGAAGTTGAAACGCCAATTTACCCAAACGGGACCCACAATTTTGGCACTTCATCTCCTAGAGTTAGGTTTTTGGACGTTTCAGTTTTTCCATTGTTTCTCAATAATAAATAGGCTCTCGAGTCTCAGTGTAACATAGTTTAGAGGTCTGTAGCCACCACATCTCTTCTCAAAGATTCGCTATCAGCACCCTAGCTATTTTATTTCCATTATGTCTGTAAGCGTATTTATGTTATTTTATATTAATGAAATGATGCATTATTTCCGTTTCATCTCTATGTTTATGGTTATTTCTATATTCTGTTGTGTTCCTGCATAAATCCAATCATGAAGACATATTTTAAAATTGAATGTAAAACTTATTTCAATCCTATTTTGGTATTTTAATTGAACCATGATATATTCTAGTTTATTTTAAGTATAATATGGCTTGCAACGTAGTCTAATATTGTACTTATTTTCTTTGTTTATGATGTTAGAAATCAAAATTTTTACCTTTTTTAGTAAAATCTATACTATAGATTTTTTTAAACTAGTGAAAAAATTAACAAATCCATAAACGAAAATTTAATGAATATCCATAAACAAGATTAATAAATACCCATAAATGGAAACAATGAATGTATCAATAAACTCTCCATATGAAAATATATACCAGCCTAGATCCATCTTAACTCCAGATCTATCAAGCGCCGAGAGGGATCAAATCTCTCGAGGTGAAAACCTCTTTTTTGAGTGCAAAACTTGAGGAAAGGTTTTCACCTCGAGAGATTTGATCCCTCTCAGCGCTTGATAGATCAGGAGTTAAGATGGATCTAGGCTGGTTTCATTCATGTGCCACCAAGGAAAATCTATCGATAATATGAGGAACATATGCTTAATTTTATCAATAATATGTAAATAAATCTAATATTAACATAACCATTTTAAATATGTTAAATATGTCTGAGATTTATTGATTCATTTTAATTTTAAATTTGATTAGTTACCTCAGTTTGTTGAGATGATAAATATTGTAAAATAACTTTAATGATGAAATAAAATTTTGAATGCAAAGTGACAATGTAATAATATTGAATGATAGAAACTTTGAATAATAAGAATGTAGTCAATTATGAATAGTCTTCATTGTGATCGATTTCAAACTATTTTCTTCTACTATTCTTATTTTCACCCATGTTAGTTTTGTCATATTTTCATATTGATTATTTGAAAAGGACAGTTGGAATCGTAAACCATTTAAATATTTAGCTTGAACTGTTGTAGTAAACATCATACCTTGTCTCTCTTGCTCTCCAATATTAATAGGTTGAATTACCATAACACAAAAATCAATGTACATTGTCAATAATATTTTGTGCTTACATTGAAATCATTGCACATACACTATTAATCCAATGACTTTAAAATTAATGTACCATCATAAATCCAATTACATCAAATTAGAAATCAACATATACACTGAAATCAATGCAACTAATGCAAGAAATCAAATAATAATAGAAAACAACATCTACACTAAAATCAATGCATCTAATGCAAGTAATGAAATATGATTAGAAATAAACATCTACACTCAAATAAATGAGTCTAGTGCAAGTAGGAAAATAGGATTTAAAGCCAAAATTTACACTGAAATCAATGCATCTAGTGCATGCAATCAAATAGGATTAGAAATCACCATCTACACTGAAATAAATGCATTTAGTGCAAGGAATCAAATAGGATTATAAATCATCTACACTTAAATCAATGCATTTAGTTAAATCATCTACATTTAAATAAATCCATTTAGTGCAAGCAATCAAATATAATTATAAATCAACATCTACATTGAAATTAATGCATCTAGTGCAGGCAATCAAATAAGATTAGAAATCACAGACTGAAATCAAGGAATTTAGTGAAAGCAATCAAATAGGATTAGAAATCACCATCTACATTGAAATCAATCCATTCAGTGCAAGCAATCAAATAGGATTAAAAATAATCTATATTGAAATCAATTCATCTAGTGAAAGAAATCAAATATAACCAAAAATCAAAATCTACATTAAAATTAATGCATCGAGTGAAATCAATAAAATAGGATTAGAAATCATCATCTACACTGAAAAAAATTCATTTAGTGCAAGCAATCAAATAGGATTAGAAATAATCTACATTAAAATCAATCCATCTAGTGTAAGTGATCAAATATCATTAGAAATCAACATCTACACCAAAATCAATTCATATAGTGCAAGAAATCAAATAGGATTAGAAATCACCATCTACACTGAAATCAATGCATCTACTACAGGAAGCCTTCTTCCCTCTCTCCCCCATATATCTCTATATATCCATCCATCTCTCCTTCTTTTTCTCTTTATCTTACCCCACCATACACACACTCTCTCTCACTCCATATCTATCAATTTCCTTGTACCTCCCTCCTTCTCTCCATCTATCTTTTTTTCTCTTCACCTTACATCTATATCTATATCTCACTCTATCTCTCTTTATCAACTCCAAAAAATAAACTCTCTTTCTCCAATCTATCTATCTATTTATCACTCCCTCCTCCTCCTCCTCCTCCTCTCTCTCTCTCTCTCTCTCTCTCTCTCGCTTCTATCTCTCTTCCTTCCTGCTACCCTTTCATCAACATCTACACCAAAATCAATTCATATAATGCAAGAAATCAAATAGGATTATAAATCACCATCTACACTGAAATCAATGCATCTACTGCAGGAAACCTTCTTCCCTCTCTCCCCCATATATATCTATATATCCATCCATCTCTCCTTTTTTTTCTCTTTATCTCACCCCACCATACATATACTCTCTCTCACTCCATATCTATCAATTTCCTTGTCCCTCCCTCCTTCTCTCCATCAATCTTTTTTTCTCTTCACCTTACATCTATATCTATATCTTACTCTATCTCTCTATATCAACTCCAAAAAATAAACTCTCTTTCTCCAATATATCTATCTATTTATCACTCCCTCCTCCTCCTCCTCCTCTCTCTCTCTCTCTCTCTCTCTCGCTTCTATCTCTCTTCCTTCCTGCTACCCTTTCTCCCTCTCTCTCCATCTTCTTTATCACTCCCTCTCTCTCTCTCTCCACCTTTCACCCTTTATGTCTTTATTCTTACCTCCCCTCTCTCCCTCTCCATATTCATATCTCTTTCCCTACCTCTCTTCACTCTCTCTCTTCCTTTATCTCCCCCCCCCCTCTCTCTCTATCTTCACCTTTCAATTTTGTTACCATACGCCTCTCTCTCTCCTTATCTCGCCCCTTCTCTCCATATCTCCTTATTTGTCTCTTTATCTCACCCCAAAACATACACACTTCCTCTTCATCTCTCCCTTGTCACCCCCCCTCTCTCTCCACTACTCACTCTCTATGTATTTATTCTTCCCTCCACCTCTCCTCATCCAGCTCCATCTCTCAATCCCTCCCTCTCTCCCCCTCCAAATCCATATTTCTATCCCTCCCTCTCTCCTCCCCTCTCTTTGCCTCTCTTTTAAGTCCCCTCTCCTTTCCTTCCTCTCTCTCCCTTTCTCTTCCCCCATCTTTCTCTCTCTCCATCTCTCAATCCCTCCCTCTCTCCCCCTCCAAATCCATATTTCTATCCCTCCCTCTCTCCTCCTCTCTTTCAAGTCCCCTCCCTTTTCCTTCCTCTCTCTCCCTTTATCTCCTACCTCCCTTTATCTTCCCCCATCTCTCTCTCTCTCTCTCTCTCTCTCTCTCTCCTACAATCCTTTCTTCCCCCATCACTCTCTTCCTCTCTCTCATCATTCCTCTCTCACCTCTTTCTATTTGACCCCCCAGCTCTCTTTCTTTCTCTCTCTCTCTATGTCCTCCAATCCTCTCTCTTCCCCCATAACTATATCTCACTCTCCAACTATTTTACTATTTCTATCCCTTTATCCTTCTCTCCCCCCTTTTCTCCATCACTCCTCCTTTCTCCTTCTCCCCCCCTTGTCTCCATCACTCCTATGTATCTTTATCCCACCCATAAGCATACACACTCTCTCTCCATCTCTCCCTTGTCACTCCCTCTCTATGTATTTCTTCTTCCTTTCCTCACTCCACCTCCAGCTCCATCTCTCTATCCCTCCTTCTCTTCTCCACCTCTCATCATTTCTATCTCTCCCTTTCTCCCCTACCTCCCTCTCCCTTCCCCCTTATTTCTCTCTCCCTGAATCTCAACCCTCCAATCCTCTCTCCTTCTCCCTCCCTCTCTCCTTATCTCTCTCCCACCTCCATATTTATGTCTCCCTCTCCCTCTCTTACCCTTCTATAACTCTCTCACTCTTCTCTCTCTCTCTCTCTCTCTCTCTCTCTCTCTCTCTCTTCATTCCTCTTCTCCCTCTTCCTTCAATTTATCTCCATATCTTCCTTGTCACTCCCCCTATTTCTCCACCTCTATCATATATCATGATATATTAATATATATTACAATATAATAAATTTAATATTCTATTAATCTAAACATATTAAATTTAATAATATTAATATTTTAATATTAATGTTAGGGTTAATAATGTTCTTTTTTGCATGATATTAATAATAATTTGGTCCATGATATTTGACCCTTATACTTCATATATAATTAGATCTTGATTTCTAATAGTATTTGATATATTTTTATTTATTTACCTTACCTCTTTATCCCTCTTTTATATTTACTTATTTACCATACCTATTTTATAAATATATTATTTGGCCCATGGTATTTTCCCATGGTATTATTAATAATTTGTCCCATGGTATTTGGCCCATGGTATTAATAATAATTTGTCCCATAGGCTTCACCTAAATAAACCTTTTTTTTGAGTTTTCATAAATATAAAGTGGTTTATTGAGTAAATATAAAAGTCGGTGTTATTTATTTACCATACCTCTAGTTTATTTATATTTTTATTTATTTACCAAACCTCCTAAGTAATATAAAAAGAAGTTTTATTTATTTACCATACCTATGGTTTATTTATATTTTTACGTGTTTACCATATTTTATTTATTTACCATATCACTTTTTTGAGTGTTCGTAAACTCTTCATATTTTAAGTTTATATAGTTTAAATTTATTTTTAATAAATTTTTAATTGTTCATTTATATGTTTATGTAAGCTATTGCTCAAGCTGACATTTTTATTAGCTTTCGACATACTTACACATCGGGGTCATACTGGGTTGTAGAATGAGCCTCTCAGTGCAACAAGTTACATTACATGAACATCCATAAACTAAAATAATCAGCATCCATAAATTGAAGTAATGTTCATCCATCCATAAATTGTCCATGTATGAAAATATACAAAGTTTGTATCACATGTGAATGTTCCCTATGAAATGGGCCTGAAATATACAAAATATCTATGATGCAATCTAGAAGGTATCACTTCTATAACTCTTATGCAATTTTTTTCTACGCAAAATAATTATCTATAATCTCATATTGCAATATAACACATTCAAATTCAAATTAATTAGAAAAGTATTTATACGAAATAAACAATTTGAAGACAAATAATTTTGAACTTTGTATTTAAGTAGTTCCCGACTTTTGCCTTAGTCAGGTGGAAGTAATATGGGATGGGGGTCTAATCAATCTAGGTTTGGTGCTCCCCTACCCGTCACTCAGTCGAGTGCAAATAGAATTCAGGCGGGATGGGGATCTGATCAATATGGGTTTGGTGCTCCCCTGCCTATGGCTCGATGCCTCCATACCCAACATCCAACTAATGTCTCCACATAACTGTGACATTAACACCACTTTGCATCTCGGCTTGTGTACATAATGGAAATGGAAAATTATAATTATTCTACGAATTAATTAGCATTCATACATGTAACTTAAAAAAAAAAATGTTGATATCATAGGAATAAAATGTTTTACCTCAATTGTTGGTACATTTGGTTGTACATAGTTACTCTTCTCCACATGAGTGTTAAGAGGTGGAGGTGGAGGTGGAGGAGACTAAGCCATGGAAACATGCACTAGTGGAGGCTGCTCTAGTTGATCAACTACCCCCTCGGATGAACTCAGAAGCTCATCCATATAGTTGGGTTTTGTATGCATGATGTGAACTTATTAATATAAATGAAATCTTATACAAAATTATTAATATAAATAATGTATAATTTGATGATAAGAGTCAAAAGTTATGTATATATGTACTTCGTCTTTGACACGTGGGTCATGCATCCTCCAAGTATCACAGATGATATCACAACACGTACGTGCATATGACAAAATCTAGTCACACCCTAGACCCTGAAGATATGAATCATATTGTAGTGGCACTGGTGGGTCACGAGGAAACGAAAGTGCTATGCTAATCTCTTCGTGCAATTTGACATGCATAATGGATAATGTCCTTTGCATGCTATCTACAATGGTAATTTTGGTATCAGTGTCGAGATGGGATGAGTGCTCTAAATTCGTCATCAATAACACACTCTGAGATGGTCATGGTAATAATTTTTGAGGTGCTACTACATGCGCAACATCCTTACAAGCCCCGACACAATCATAGCTATGCCCCAAGCTGGGTCTATAAAACTCAAATCCAATGCTTGTGTAATTCGGGCACCTCATGTGTATATTTGAACTCCACATATATATTCTTTGAAAATTATATGGGGACCTTGTCATCGTGGGGAAACTAGCCCCAAGATCCAATGAATCGATCATAAACAAAAGGGTTGACATCAACATTTTTAAAATATTTGATCGGAATCGAACCAACATGTCTAACACGACAGTGCAAAGGGATGTCAAACAACTCCCCACAAACATCAATGTCCTTGGTGGTGTCTTTCAGTGCCTCCAAAGTATGTGGTCCTCTAACCTATATCCTCCTAATCCTATGTATGGAATATTAGAGGTGGATCTGAGTGCTCGTCCTCTGGTATGTCTCAATAAACCTATTGATATTATCTAGCATCAAAGAAAAACTATGCCTTTTAGGAAAACTAGAAGATATTTTACCCATCTTTAATGTGATCCATGTTTACTGGGACCTAACATTCTCAACCATGATACTAGCTATGTTGTTCAATGAATGGATTAACACTACACTATGATCCTCAGCTTCACCCTGCTGAGGGTCCATAAATCATAAACATCATTTAACATAAATAAAAAACTAGAAGCATAATAACATATACTTTAAATTTGAACAGATCAATTGAATGCAATTTAAAAATTAAAGATAATTTCAATACATAAACACATAAATATTAAAGATGATTTAAAAATGCAGGAGGTCTCCCTGCAACATGTGAAGAAGGTCCACTATTAGTAGCAAGATCATTAATAAAAATAAAAACACTCTGTGTGATGCTCCTCCTAATGTCAGAGGGAGGCTCTATGAGTGGAACATGCAGTCTAGTTGGGATACGTGATCTATCATGACCCCAAACATGTATAACATATCCCCAAACACTCCGACATAATGTGGTTGGGGGCCTATGAGATATCGATCTTCATATTACATATAATACATATAAACTAATCCAAGAAAAAAATGTTTATAGGAAAACTGTTTATAAACTCAAGTAGAATAATCTAGCCTGAAATCCTAAAATTTAAAGTATATTTCTTGATATATTATCGACCAAAGTATTGAGTTCCATGCAAACACAATTGAAAGAAGTCATCATATCTAACCTACACATTTTCCCATTTGTAAATAGAGAATTTTACTTACAGGGCATAAATATGTAAATATATGTAAAAAATTGAAATAAACATATTTGCAAAACATATTAAATTTCATGCCAACCAAATACTCCATAAGACAAGTTCATATAATGTTTGACTTTGACACATGACATGTACTAGGTGCAAGCACATGAAGACAATGTTTCTCGCACAACACACTACATAATGAAACAATATGGTACAAATTAAAAAGAGTCAAAATGATTTTATTTACTTTAAATGCACTTTTCATCATGGATTTAATGTATGTATCAATGACGCTTTGTTGATAAATATATATATGTGTGTGTGTGTGTGTGTGTGTGTGTGTGTGTGTGTGTGTGTGTGATGTTATGTTATATTATATAGGTAAATAAAAATATAAGAAGAGTAAGTTAAATATAGTTAAATACAAGTCTATTGTTAATATAGGAAGTGTAAGTTACAAAATCATTACTCCACTAATAAATTTAATAAGGGTGGGAACTAAGAGATATATATATTTGTCATATCATTAAACTAAAATAATTCTACAAATATGAGTAGTGGAAATTTTAAGGAAAATTACACTTTATAGATAGATTCTAGTCTTAAAAAGTTGTTGAGCATCACCCATATTTTGTTATTATAAAAAGAACATTATCTTAAATAGTTATAAAACTATGTTATATATGTGTGTGTGGATGAGAGAGAGTGAGATGTTATATTTATAGTTAAATATATATAATTATGCTACATGCTATATATATATATATATATATATATATATATATATATATATATATATATATAAGATATTATTTATCATATATGTAAGTTATTATATTATATATAACGTGCAATGTTTTATATAATTCAACCTACTCATATAATAATAAAAATAATATTAAATATATATATATATATATATATATATATATATATATATATATATATTAGTTTATATTTATAGTTAATAAAATTTAATTAAATAACAAAAAAATCTAGTTTTGGAATTTTAATCTAGTTAATATTTTATTTAAATACAACTAAATTTTCAAACCTATATGTGTTATTAAAAAAGTATTTAAAAAATAATTTAATTTAAATTTAAAATAAAAAAATGACATAAATTTTTTATTTCGTAAATAGAGGTTCACCATTAGCAACCATATTCATCATGTCAATCTCAAGCTCCTAATTTATTTATTTATTGGTTATAATTAGGTTGTCTTTTTCTTTGGAGTTTTTTTTGGAATATTTTTGGTCAAATTTGTAAATTTAAAATGCATTTTAAATAATAGAAAATCAAAATTTTTTGAATATTTTACTAGATTCCTCGAAAAACTTTAAAACCTAAAATAATTAAAAAGAAAATTACCACAGAAAAATTCACCATAAGCATGCTACCATTGCACAAAAATTATTTAATGAAGAAAAACAAATTAAAACCTAAATTATATTTTTTTGTGAGTTTCAAGGGTTTTCTTGGTGGTTTTCTCTGTTGTTTCTTATGGTTTTCAAGTGTTTTCTTGGTTTTTTTTGTGGTTTTCATGGTGGTTTTCGTGGATAATTTTTTTGGTTTTTGCACGGTGGGTTTTTATTTGAAATTAATTAATTTTATTTTGAAAGAAAAATGAAATAAAAAATATAGAAGAGATATGATACCTACCATGGCTTGAGCCTCCGGGTCATTTGCATGGTTTTTGAGCAGCGGGATTAAGTCCCTCCATCTTAGTGGAGCTTAGAAATCCTTTTTCAAATAGTGCAGATTAATACTGAGGTGAGAATGTAAGAATCGTGATTAAAAAATACTTACCTTCTCAATTTCTATTCATTTTGTACTAACTTCACGAGGTAAACAAAGATATACTCAGAGAAACAGATATATACATCATGAAGACAAATATCATACATCTAGTTGAATAAATTTTCAACTAATTCTCTATCAGTTTAACTTGAACCAGTGTATCAGTACTTCATTAGGCATTAACTAGACAATAATCAAGTGCAACAAGTACATAACAAATCATCACACAAGTCAACATATATGAACACTAGGATTTTAGCTGGAAACCCAATGTGGGATAAAAAACACTGTTGTCATCGTTTCTATTTTCTTATTTAATTACGAAAAATATTCTTTAGAATTTAGTATTGGCACAAACTCAAACTAGTATGCAGGCACCCACTTGCAAAAGGCTGCAACCTTCTCTCATTTTCCAACACTTGTTGGAAGGGAGCTACAACCCCCTTATCTTAAATTCTTTGTGGATAATTACTCAGAATGTTTCACACTGGATCCACCTAATCAAAACATTACAACTTGTAGGCCACCTTTCATCAAATTTTCAAACTGGGCCCACTATCATCATCAAATCATGGAATAAACAAATCAATCACTGAATCTCAATTAAGCATCGTAACCAATCAAAATAAACCAAAACTTATTATATCAATAATTATTATTATTACTATCCATTTTTAAAGTCACATCCAAGACAGACACCAAATTTGTGTATGATACCCCAATGCGTTATCAAATACCAAGCCATACATTATTATCCATTACTAAAATCAACTATTGCAACCACATACCTTGATCAGCAACATGTCAAAATATATATGCTATTATTTTTAGCAATCGTGCATGTACACACTCTTTTCCTAAAGAAAACCTGTGTATATATATCAAAACATAGAACCTGAAATTGAATAACTGTCATTCTAAAATAAACATTGAGCTACTTACATAACCACTCAATCATTATTAAATAATCACAGACCATCACAAATTACTGAGCCATATTAACATCATTATTATTCAACATATCAATTTACAATCAATTCATCTACAACCCTCACAATGAAACAAATATCATCGTGTAAGACTTTAATGAAAGACAACAAAATACTCAACAAGATTGATTAGACTGATAAGATATCATATTTAGAAAAACCCTAACATATATACGAGCTTCCCATAAAGCACTATCACGTGTATACACACCTTTCAGGAATAATACCCGCGTTTATATATTTTCATTATGTATAAACGATACACGACTTACTATAATGAACCTCGTGTATGCACGAAATATTCCTGCGACAAACATACGTCTAGATCTACAATTATTGAATCATACCTTCACTACACAAAAGAACTTCAGATAGACCCATATCTCGGAATACATAGTAAAAGCATGTGTCAATCATTATTATCACATATCAAACCAACCCATAAGTAGATTATCAATGTATATACATTTCAGATCTATTGGATCTGATCCATCATCATACTCTTGGGTACATGCTTATTTCGAATAAAACATTTCACCAATAACCCATAAAATTCACACACAACACTTTCATCTCCATCTCCTTATATAGCGTAGGCCTTCATCAATATCATGGGTAAAAACCATACTAATGTTGATGTTATTATTTGACAGGATCAAATAATTGTTATGACACTCAATATTATGGGATAATACCATGTTAAATACCCTTGGTATTTGAAATACCATGGCGAGGAAATTGTACGCGCTATATCTTCTCCATATCGGCATATGTATTTGTCTTTGCTTCACTAAACCTTGTTGTATTTCTCAAAACATCTCCTTCATCATTCCTTTGTCTCTAAACTCCTATGTCTTTGGCCAAATTCTCTATCACATGTGTACTAGTTTGTAGACTCCTCCTGTTATCATTATTTGTTAGCCTCACTCTCATGTGAGAAAAAAAATTATAAATCCAAAAATATAATTAAGTTAATTAATCTTGAAAATTAATAATTTATGCCTAATTTTCTAGATTGAGTTGGTTCCTCTTACTTAGGAGTTAGTTTAGCCCTACCTAACTTGGCTCCTATATTAGTGTGTGTGGTTGATATATTTGCTCAACCAAGTTGTCCAATATAGACGCACTATCTTGAGACAAATTCCTCATCTATTTATTTGTATTATAACATTATTTGAATAATGAAAAATATGTGAGGAATGTCATAAGGCTCTGAGGCCTTTTCCACCAGTTCTATGTCTCATGTATTTTTATATTCATTTTATGAGTTATTTAATTTTCTACATGTGGTATCAGAGCAATTATGGACCTGGGCCTTGCCCTCCTCATGCGAACGCCGAGAAATAAAAATAGTATTGTGTGATGTGTCTGTGGTATGGGACGTTGACCTGCGTAGAGCTGTAACAATCGAGTGATGGTGATGATCTGCTCAAATGCGACGCTGACATGAAGCTAATTTTGAAGTTGAGCTTGCATGTGTGTTTGAATTTTTTTTTACATGTTGAGAGGTGTATAGGATAAGAGATCAAGGATAAAAAATAGAAGAGATAGATGAAATAGCTTGGTGTAGCTGGAGGGGGATGCAAATACTTCCATATTATGACTGAATGTGGACCATATTATCACTATGTTTTTTCTGTATCGACGTACTCTTATGAAATTTTGATGTTTAATGTACAATGGATCATTGTCTGAGATCTATTTGGAGAAAATATCTGCACGACTTGCTAACTGGTGCATATTTATTTTACAATCCTCATGATCATTCCTTCAGCAAAAAATAGAAAATTTATTGTTGGAGCCATGTGTAAAGAGTTAAGACCATGTGGAGTCGTTGTTGTGTTGACCTTTGTTTAGCTCAGGTGTATTTGAAAGCCGATACTTGTCCTTATCCTTGACCTAGTAATCTTTGTCACTTTCTCAAAGATCACCACTATTATTTTCTACTTCCAGATATGCAGTGAATATTATCGTTGGTCGAGGAGAGCATCCGATATGCAAGTTTAAGTGCTGCAGAGCCTAGTCCCAGATATATTATTGCAGAACCTAGTCACGGATATAGCGCACAGAACTTCCACATCATTGTTTAAAGTGTTGATCATTAGAGTTGATCTGGAGCCCAAGTGGAGAGCCCATCTGCATGCCCAGGTGGAGAGCCCATCTTCCACAATCCTCTCTACAATCGTTGTGTGCTTTCAATCATCAATTTTTTCTTGGCATTCATTTTTAATGCCTACCACTATGTTTAGAGAGATCGATATGTTGCTCAACCATAACCTTGAGTGATAGGTCGCCCTTGTCTTTTGGCTACGAGTCTCATTGCATCAACACATTGGTATCACATTCAAAATATTGACTAGCTGCAGCGTTGACCCTACGGTTATCGAGCTGCATGGAGGAGAGAGCATGACAACTGTGGTGCCCTATGTGTTGCTTGGTCGATGAGGAATTGCGTATACATGAAAAAAGGTGTTTCAATAGCTATTTGAAGCCATAAGAAGTTCGTAAGAGCTTATTGTGCACATAGCTAGAGAGTCATAGTATCAAAGTATGCTAGCTTGCTACATTGCAAAGTTGTGGTTATTCATTATGTGAGCATCATTCGTGGAAAAAATATGGTAAGCTACATTGAACCTACGCCGGAAAAGTGTTAAGGAGATGCATTGAAGTAGATTTCTGCATTTTAATGGAAGTTTAGGTGAAAAAGTTTTTAAAACAACCATGGCTAGGGTACATATATTTTTTATAAAGGGAATGGTGCATGTTTTAAATCGAAATCTAAAATTTATTCACCTTTTTCAAGTAATTTTAAATCACTTTTCAAGTTATTTCATCAAGTTTTTTTTTTTTAATTTAAAGGGATTTAAAAGTTACGTGAGAAGTTGTGCTCTTTGTTTTGAACTTTGTAATTTTAAGATAAGAAGTATTTTTTTATGTAACGGAGTAATAAGGTTGATGTTTTAAAGTTATGTAATTTTGGAGAGATGAGTGTCATATTTTAAATGTGATTTTTGGAGTGATAAGGGAATGTTTTTAGAAGGAGAAGTCATTATTCAAAGTAATTTTTTACTTTGAGAGATATTAAGTCAGACCATCCAGTTTTTGAAGACAAGGAGTTACCACAATGAGTGCTCGAGAAGCTTTAATGGAGATGTTGTAAAGATAGAAGGATGATGTACCCCATAATTAATAAAATATATTTTTTGGTACTTGTGTCCTAGATCCGCATGAAATTGAATAAGGGGATCTCAGGTACACCATGTGTAGTGAATTCATGTGCATGACTTGTGTCCAGTTTTTTGACACTCTCTTTGTAATATGGTACACACCAAATTAAACAACTACATGGACATAAGCAAACTTAAGTAATGAAGCTCATATAATCAAACCTAATTACACAACCACAAACAACACATGCATTTGTGCAACACATCATCAAGTTGATAAAGAGGTCTTCTACATCCACATTCCACCTCATTCAATCAAAGAATGCAAGTTAAAGATGCCACAAAATCAAGCATTCCAAGCCAAGATGACATCAACAACACTTTTTGTATCACTTGTAGATAAACATTTTTGTAACTGAGTTTAATTGTATGGGTGAATTATCGGTTGAAACCAACACCCAAATTTTAATTGGCAAGGTGATAAACCTATGAAATTTAGTCCAGTAATTCTTCAACTTAGCAATATTATTTGAACCTATCATTTGTCTTTTGGGTGCATTTTCGACAATGTTCGACACCCTTCTTTTACCAATAAGCACAATCAAGTCAGTACAAAGTTCACAACATCAAGCAAGGCAACATGAAGTTCATTGAAGTAAAAATCAAAGGAAGTGAGTGAGTTCAACTCTAACACAAGTAAACATAATATTCAAACAAAAATCAAGCAATTTGAAATCTAGAGCAAGCAAGCGTGAGTTCCAGTGAGCGTGAAACAAGCAAAATAAGTTTCACCAAGTAAGAGATCAATAAAATTCCAAAGAAAGTGAGCATGTCATTCAAATAAAGCAAGCGAATTCAAACCAAAAAGTTCATATCGAGTAAGAAAGTTCAAGACAAGCGAGTTTACATGGTGAAACACATGCATCTATTACAAGTTCTTCACAATTTGATCCTATCCAGTGTTGAAGACATGGTGCAAATCAGTACAGAAACTCTTTTTGATATTTCAAGGCATCTACAATAGATAAATGAAACGATTTATTTCCTTCAATTGGATTCACAACTACAAAGAAATGAGTTGCAAGAGAAGATTGATGGTTCCGATTCTTTGAACCATACAGATAAATATGATTCTAAGCCATTCATCCAAACAAGTTCAAGTGTCAAAGTTTTTCAAGTACAACTTTCTTCCAAACCAATAATTAGGCCATGGGAAGAAATCCAAAGTAATAGAAATCGACGGGGATTAGGATATTTCAAAGATGACGACAATTTACATATCCCATATTATTCAAATCCCATCAAGTTCGCCAGTTCAAGCTTTCTTTAAAAAATCACATCAACAAATTATGTGAAAGTTGTAGACAAACTCTCATGCGTGCAAACCCAAGCTGTAGTCAAACAAAAATTCTCACATTGGCAAAGAACAAGTCATATGTAAGATCATTGTTTTTATCTCCATCCTTGTCACAATTGTGGCAAGCCGAATCATTCATCAGAGAAATGCTGCAACCAAAACCAACTGGCTAGATTGAAGATTAATTATGAAGGGATTGATCCTTGGGAATGGCCGTCAACAGTCAAATATTGTATAAGTTCTACATATGAATTAAATCACACCTATTGTAGCCTACAATCAAATGCATATGGTACTCTCGTGCAGATGAATAGGGGAGTACACCAGTGAAACTCTCCTACACCTAAAGGGGGGGAGTTCAGAAATAATTTTCAGATGATTGACTCTCCTTTTAGCTGACAAAGGGGGGGAAATGTTAATGAAATCGATAGTGTTTTTCAAATTGAAAGTCTTGAAACATCAGAAAAGAAACTCGTGGGCATCTTCATCAATCAGAGTGCATCTTCATCAGCTAGTGGACGTTAAAAAATTCGCCAGTAGGCGGCCAACAACAAAAGCATCAATGAGAAATTTTCGACAATTGCAGTGAGCAGTTTTCGACAGCATAAAAAAAATCAACAATGAGTTGTTTTTTTAACATCATAAGCATCATCATCCAATGGGATTTCATCATCAACAAATTTTCCAATGAGCGTCTTCAAAATTTTGTCAGTGGACAATAAAATTCGCCAGTGGGTGTCATCAAATTTGTTGTTAAGGAACAAAGGTTGTTGATTGAAAACAAAGGACATATCGATCCTTTTTTAGCTTGGCATGTGATGGATTTTTCAAGAAAAATTCAGAGATGAATCAGACATGCAACTGACTCATGGTCTCTTCAGATTGTAGTTTTTTCGGCATCTAGCTTTCGCGGTTTTTCAAGCAATTTTTTGAGGATCAACATGAGAACTTGGAAGATGGTTCCTCATTCTTATTTTGGATTTATCATTGAGGCGGGGAATTTTAGCCTCACTCTCATGTGAGAAAAACAATTATAAATAAATAAAAAATAATTAAATTAATTAATCTTGAAAACTAGGAATTTATGCCTAATTTTCTAGATTAAGTTGGTTCCTCTTACTTAGGAGTTAGTTTAGGCCTACCTAACTTGGCTTCTATATTAGTGTATATGGTTGAGATATTTTCTCAACCAAGTTTTCCAAAATAGAAACACTATCTTGAGACAACTTCCTCATTTATTTATTTGTATTATAACATTATTTGAATAATGAAAAATATGTGAGGAATGTCATAAGGCTCTCAGGCCTTTTTTGCTAGTTCTATGTCTAAGGTATTTTTATAAGTGTTTTATGAGTTATCTAATTTTCTACATCATGTTGACAACTAATAAAGTAAGTTTCCATCAAGGACAATACATTTTTCATAATTCCAACAATCTCCCCCTTTGGACTTGATGGAAACTATTTTGGTGTTTGGTCACCACAAATAGTAAATAACTATAAAACACATCAAGATAAGCACCAAGATTTTCAAACACCAATTTAATCTTCCCCTTTGACATCAAGGGAAAAGGGCTAACCAATGTTTAAATAAGGATTCTCTCCCCTAGAGTATTGTAGAATTGATCTGCACATGCTGATTTTTCTAAAGATATGCAAAGAAATACATGAATCTATGATCCAACCAAATATGACCTTGTCTATCATCAAGGAATCCAAATTACATCAATAATTATCTCACATTCATAATTGACTTGACCCCAATAATCCATACATGATTGAGTATTACAATGATTACATCATGGGTCTTTTATGACCTTTGCATCAAGATACAAATATACCATGTATGATCAATATATTTGTTAAAGAAATCATAATTCAAACAATCTATTATAAGAGGCACAAAAAATTCTCCCCCTGAGCTTGTGCCAATGATATCAGAACTAGAAAGCTAAACTGGAAGCAACATATCATAAATTTTCCTTGAGTCTGTCCCACTTATTTCGTCATAATATAGAAACATACATGACTCTCTAAATCAGAACTTGCGTATATACGTGATTATTCTTCATAGGCTACACGTACAAAAAGTAAAGTATTGAAAATTCATGACTATAAATACCCTTGGGCCTGTATTGTTTGTACATGTTCATTCTGACTACACCAGATGCACTTTGAGTAAAAAAATAAATGAATATCAAAACAACCATGTGAATCATCATAAAGAGAACATATACATTACTCCCCATGAAATTGAAGGATTGATCAATATAATTAACGGAGTGATGAAGCAGAGATCACTCCTAATTTATGTTTGGGATATTCAATGTAATCACATGGAAGAGGCTTTGTAAATATATATGTAACTTGTTCTTATGACGGGACATACTCCAATTTGACCTTTTGTTCAAGCACCTATTCTCTCAAAAAGTGATATTTGATTGGAATATGCTTGGTTTTTGAGTGCATAAAAGGATTTTTAGAAACACTTATGGCACTGGTATTATCACATAAGATGGGAATAGGTGGATAAAAATTGATTTGAATATTCTGCAATATTTTCATCATCTAGAGAATTTGTGTACAATAGGATGCAACATCAACATATTATTCTTCCTTAGTAGATAAATATATTGAGCTTCATTTTCTTTTGAACCATGATACCAAGCAGGGTCCCATGTAGAATTCCCCTCCACTATTTTTTTTTCGATCATCAAGATTACCCACCCAATATGCATTTGTGTAAGAATGAAGAGTAATGTATGCATATTTGGGATACCATAAACCGAAGTCTTGGTTATATTTTAGATACTTAAATATTCTCTTGACTTCATGAAGATGAGTTTCCTTTGGGTTTTCTTTAAACCATTCCAAAAATCCCAACTGCATGCATTATGTAGTAGCCCTAGTGAAATTTGATGTAATAAAATTTAAAAATAATAACTATGGTTGATGCAACACTTCCAAGTTGAATGTTGGGAAAAAAATCATAGTGGGTGTTAATTTGGTTTACTATGGCTAAGTAAATTGGAAAAGGAAAAGGAAAAGGATTTGGAAAGGAAAAATGGAATTTTTGGCACATTTATTTATGAAAATCATGGAAATTAGGAGAAAAGGGAGATGAAAGGTCACATGTTTCATGTGAGGAGGAAAATGAAGGAAAATAATGGAAAATGAAAAACTGGAGGCCTCTTCTATAAAAAGGCTTTTGAGGATCAGTTGGTACCTTTTGTCAGCGCATTTTTGGAGCTCTCTCATTATTCTCAAAGGTAGAGGGGATTGAATAGGAGGAGAATTTTTCACTGGTTGCAAGGTACTCATCGATTAGATCTATCCTTGCACTCTCAACATAGATGGGGTGGAAAATACATCATATGGATGTAAATACAACCTTTCTCAATGGATTTATTGAGGCAGAAGCGTACATTGAGTAGCCAAAATGTTTTGAGACCTTTGACAAGGAGTCACATCTGTGTAGACTCAAGAGAGCACTATGTGGGATGAAGCAAGCACCTGGTGCTTGGTTCACCAAGATCAAAATCTATTTCACAAGGTTGGGCTTCAAAAAGAGTGAAGCAGATTCAAATGTATATCATATTGTGGTTGATGGTACGATTTATATTATTGTACTTTATGTTGATGATCTTATACTGATAGGTGATGAGCAGTTCATAACTTTTTGCAAAGAGGATCTTGCAAGAAATTTTGAGATGAAGGACATGGGGATCTTGCATTATTTCCTAGGCTTGGAAATATGGCAAAGAGATGGGGAACTATTTGTATCTCAAGGAAAGTATGCCAAGGAGATTCTAAGGAGGTTCCACATGGAGGGCATAAAACCCATGGAGGCTCCTCTTGTATAAAACTAGAGGAAGGAGGATGTTACTTCAGGTGAGGTAGTGGATGCTACTACTTACAAGCAGCCTATGGGTTCACTTATGTATTTGCCGAACACACCACTAAACATATGTTGCGTAATTAACCAGCTTAGTCAAGCTATGGTTAAGCCTACCAAGCTACTTTGGAAGGCATGGAAGAATGTGTTGAGATATCTCAGGGGCACTACAGAGTATGGATTATTGTATAGATGGATAGAGGGAGTGAAGCTTCAAGGCTTAACCGATGCATATTAGGCAGGTTTTCCATCAGATAGTAAGAGCACATCATGGGGCATCTTCAGCATAGGATCAACAACAATTTATTGGTACAATAGGAAGTAGAGATCAGTTGCACTTAGTTCAGCCAAGGCAGAGTACATGGCATCTAGTCAGGCTACATGTGAGCCCATCTGGATGAGGAAGATGCATAAAACTCTCGGTTAATATGGTATTCCATGACAGTTCCAAGCATATTGACATCCGATACCACCATATCATAGATTGTGCTCAAAGGTGCATTATGTTGTTGCAGTACATTCCCATAGAGGATCGAGATGAAGATATCTTGACGAAAGCACTTGCGAAGAGAAAATAAAATTACCATAGAGGCAAGATCGAGGTAGCCGATAATACCTTTATTGTTGAGAGGGAGTGTTGAAATTCAACAAGAAAATGTACCACATACTAGTGTGGAATCCCAGGTCACACATGAGTGAGGTTTTCTAGTGACACAGTAGTGAGAATGTGGGAAACCAATTTTTTAATAAATTGGAAAATAAATTGTAATCTTATCTCATAACAAATTGTAATAGTTAACTAAGTGTGATAGACTTAGTTAGCTCAAGAATTTAGATTTGAGGGTCAAAGGATAGGCATGTAGAGTGATTCTATTATTTATAGGGTCCAGCTGCAGTTGTAGCACTAGTGTGGTGCGAGTGTAATCATTTAACTCACATTGATTGAGTTAAAATCAGTTTAACTAGTTCTAATTGATTAATGACCTAGTGGAAGATCAAGTGAATTAAAATAGATTTAATTCATGAGTAGTGATCAACCAAGTAGTTGATGATTCACTATTAATAGATACATGCATGTCAATTTTGATGGAGACCCAGTTGAGACAAAGTTTTAAGGCAAGTAAACCATCAATTTTTTCTTAGCAAACTACCTAGGTGTAGCTATAAAGGCACAAGAAGCTCATGATGCATTACATAATCAACGAAGGCTAAATTTCATATTTAATAGCGGTTTATTTCTCTAGGGATTTAGTGAGCAAGGCCAGCTGAGGGTAGGCAGGAAATTGGTTATGTGTTTGTCCAATTTTGTCTAGATCAGCGTGAAGAAATTGGTAGAGTGTATGAGGTTGTGGTGAGCACACATGCATTGCATTTTTTCATCATTCCTTGGTTGATTATACAATAAATATGGAGGGTTTTTGAGAAGTTTCTTTCCCCAGGAAAATCTTGTGTTGTGCAATTGATTTACTTCTTTCTCTTACTTGCATGTGATTAAGCAATTTTTTTATATTCTGGAAATACTGTGAAAGGATTAAGTATCTTGTTTTAGTACAATGCATGATCGGATTGAATCCATTGGTGTAATTTCTATAGTTTTATTGACCTTTAATCACCACTGCAACATAATGTCACACCTTAGCAACATCTTCATCAAGTGAGAACACAAAGTCACCTCTAGTTCCTACACTAGCTCAATCATGCACTCGATCATGAACACCATTAGCACATGAGGAACCACCATCAACATTAGAATACCTAAATTCAAACCGTAGAAAGATCATCACTGTAGGATCAACATCAATGAAAAAACATGGCAACACAAGCCAACACAAGGAAACACCTCCATGAACACCATACTACCATCAAGCTACATCATCAAAGGCTCAAATCAAGGTTTGAAATAAATTCCAACATAACCATCACAATGCAAACTGAACCAAAAATAACTACGCTACAAGAATGGTATCAACACATCAGTTAGGCTACATAGGGTTGACATCAATTCCAACTTGAGCTATCTACAGTCATGAAACGGATACCAAAATCATCTAGTTGGTACTATACACACCATAATTCCAACATATCATCCCCATTAGGCATATGTAGCTCAGTTTCTAAACCTAGGTCATATTTCCCTATTGGTGGCGGGTATAGTAGCACTTGCACCTCGAGGTGATTTTCCAATGACTACTAGAAGCATTTCTAGTTTCTTTGGGATGTGGCCCTAGTACCTCTCATTATAAATTTCTTTCCATGACTTTATTTATTTTTTAGATGGTGGCTTGAGACTCAACTATGATTAAAATATTTTAAATTCAGAGTTAATAATTGAGTGGAAGGATATTAGGTATTTTTAATTTTTTCACACGTAAAAAACTATTGCAAAAAGCTTTTATTTTTATTTTTTCACACATTAAGAGTTTAAAGGATGTTTTAGATTGTCAAAATTGGAGGATGTAGATAGAATACCTTCATGTAAATTTTGTTAAAATTTTAGTCCTTTAATCTCTACAATTTTGTAAATATGCTTTGATGAATTTTGGTTTCCTGGATGCTCCAAAGATCTCCTTCAAATATTTTAGCTTTGTATTTTCACTATATCTTTATTTTTGTGATGTTTTAGATTGTGAAATTTGGAGGAAATAAATGAAATATGAAGGTTCCTATCGTAGAAACAACACTCCTTATTTTATTATAATTTCGAATATATGTTCTAAGGAAATTAGTGCTCTTGATTGCTCCTAAAACATGCTTGAAATTTGTTAGATTTGATTTTTTTCATGTTTCAGATTATAAGATATCTAGAGGAGATACAAAAGATATATGAAGGTCCTTGTAAAATATATTTTATATATTTTTTTACTATAATTTTGGATATATGAATTGAATTATTTAGTGTTCTTGAATTCTCTAGAAGAATGCTTCAACTATGTCATATTGGAATTTTTTCTATAAATTTCATTTTAAGATGTTTCAAACAATAAAATAGAGGAGAGAAAAAATATATCTTTGGGTACTTTTGGTAGAAATTTGAAAACCATATTTGCAAAATTAAATATGTCGCATTTTGTGAAAGTTTTTTCTTTAGAAGAATCTAACGAAACAAATTTAGGGAGAAGTGGAACCGATGAAGGAAGAGCAATCAAGTAGATGAGGTGAAGGAAGAAGCAACTAAACAAAAGACTTGGTGAAAGTATAAACCAATTAACAAACACTATGAAGATGTAAGAAGACTTAGTGTAGTAGGTTGGTGTCTACAAAGAAGAAAAGGGGATTGGTGTCTCTTGTACGTTGGTGCCTACAAATTAGTAAATGGTATTAGGTCCTCCTGTAGGTTGGTGCCTGTAAAATAGTAGATGGGATTGGTGTCTCTTATAGGTTGGTGTCTAAAAGTATTAGATGGGATTGGTGTCTCCTATAACCTAGTTCCTAAATAAACAAAGGGTATTGGTGTCTCTTATAGGTTATTTCCTACAAAGAAACAAAGGGGATTGGTGTATCCTACATGTTGGTTCCCGCAAAGTAGTAGAATGGAGTAGTTCATTTGGTTGGTTGGTGCCTACAAAGAAGTAGAGGGAATTGTTGTCTCTTGTAGGCTAGTTCCTATGAATTGATGTAATAGTAGGTTGGTGCCTACAATATATTTCATATAAATAAGCTTTTTGGTTTTATCCTGTAAGGGTTTCCCCAAATATCTTGGCTTACTTTTTCAATTTATGAGATTGATGTTTTATGATGTTTGACTATCTTTAAAAAGAAAAAATTGTCATTATATTGATTCACCAACCCCTCTCAATATAATTGTGATATCCTACACTTTCCATTAGCTCTTCACAAGTGTTAAATGATTTCTATTTTTTATTTGTAACACCCCTGCATCCACCCCATAGAACATCCTAAGGGTAGATAAAGGTATTACCATCATTGACTCAAACTCCATAGTTCTATCATGGAAATGGGTTCTTAAATTTTTTTCTTTTTCCAAACTCCTTGAAACTAAAAACTATCACCACTATTGCATCTTTCTCGGAAATACCTTTCTAGTGATATAAAATTATTCAAAAACCGACTCCCAAATTCAATATTGGACATTTAAATTCAAGCCATTAAATTGTCGTGTCATGTCATTATCTCTACCATCTGTTGGTCCCCATGTGGCACTCCAAATCATCACCATGTGATCTTGATCTGAATGGAAAGTGGAATATACCCATAGTATTCATTCACCCATGGTATTTATCCACCTATTATATTCATCCACCCATGGAATCTACCCAATGTATTGTAAGTGGAATCCACCCATGGAATCTACCCAATGTATTGTAAGTGGAATCCACCCATGGTATTCATCCAACCATGGTATTATAAGTGGCATCTACCCATGGTATTCATTCACCCATGGTGTTTACCCACCCATGGAATTTACCCGTGGTATTGTAACTAAATATACTATAAGTAACAAGTCACATTTTGTAAAAGGAAATATTGTCCAACACAATGTAGTCTTTACAATTATTCTTCGTTTTAATAAAAAATTTGTATTTGTGTTTTTTCTTACTATGTGTTCTCCTCTTTTCTTCTATTAATTTCAATATTTTAGATCTGCGGGGCCTCCCCCCCAAGATCCGAATCAGTGGTATCAGACTTTCTTGGTAAAAGTAGGAAGTTTTCTCATTTTTTTGTAGGATTTTTTTTTGTAGAAAGTTTGCAGATAAGCTCTGAAAATTTTGGTGCAAAATTTACAAAAAAAAATAACAAATGTGGATTCCTTGAGAAAAAATACCCAAATAAAAAAAAAAAAATCATTCAAATGGGAGTCTGAATGAGAGAGATGTTAGTGATTTAAAATCAGTTGTGTTGTAGAAATTTTTCTAACGAAAATTCATGGAAGGTGACTGTCCTATCATTTTTTGTAGTTTTTATGCATAGTTTTAGAAAAATAATTTCATATTTGAGCTCCTCTTAAAAAATAACACAATTTCAAAAAAAAAAAAAATTGGTCGAATCAGAGTTTGGATGAGGGAGATATCGTTGATTTAAAATTAGCTATTTTTTCAGAACTTTTGTTACGGTGGGAAAATTTTTGCACGAATATTAGTTTCTAGAGTGCCTGGATATGGATTTCAACAACATTAGAAGATGCAGAATGGTCATTTTATTTCCAAAAATAGGCTACAATAAATATTCTAAGTTCTTTTGGCTAGGTTGTCCCCATTTTAAATTAGTTTTTATATATGGAGCAACATTAGAAGCGGGTTCCCTTTGGATACATGCCCTCCCACGCCATTTTAGTAGGAACATGTGTCACATTCCTCAATTTCAGCATAACAATGTCCGAATTGGGTTCTTTGGAGACATGCCCTCCCACTCCAGGCTATGTAAGCACCTGCTACTTCATCAACAGTTAACATCACGGTTATGGGTCAACTTCAAAATCCTTGTCATCAAATTCCATTTTTTAGGCCGCACATCGCTAGTGTCACACTTGGTCATAAGCATTACAGGGAATATCTACCCTCATATCTTCGTTTTTCACGGTTATTGTTCATTCACAAACCCACACTTCATCGAATTCCATTTGCTAGGCTGCACATTGTCATTATCATAGTTGGTCACAAGCATTACATGGTATCTCTATCCTCGGATCTTCGTTCATCACAGTTACAGGTTAACCACACAAAACCCTACTCTTCAGTTGCTCTTCATATTAAACATATACTTCTGAGGACGAAACTTCATGCAATGGGGACCATTTCTTTTTAAGGAGGGAGGAATGATCCAAATTGAATGTGGCATCTACCCATGGTACTCATTCACATAAGGTATTTATCCACCCATGGTATTGTACGTGGCATCTACCCATGGTATTCATTCACCCATGGTATTTACCCAACCATGGAATTTACCCGTGGTATTGTAACTATAAAGACTATAAGTAACAAGTCACATTTTGTAAAAGGACAGATCATCCACCACAATTTAGCACTTAAGGTGTTCACACACATTGGAGGACTTAACCAACCTTTTTTGACCTTTTCCAGTTAATCTAGAAGTCTCCTAGTATTTACAAGTCAAATTAATCCAGATGTGTGTGACGAATGCAGAGGAATTTTTATGAATAAGCTCATCCACACACATAGAGTGGCAGGATCCTAGTCACATCATCACCCCTAGGATTCTCTCCATGCAATTGGAACCTTTCAACTGCACACACAACCCTGCATGGTTGCAGTTGGGGAAAAACACATGGAAAAGCGTGAGAACCTCAACCCAGAACCTCTGCCACCTATTTGGTTACCTTCATTAGCATCTGAACTCACCTCCAAACCTTTATCACATCCTTCGATACCTTTGTAATTGGGAAAAACATGTCTCACAAGTTCCACTACTAAATGTACCTAGAAACCAACAAACACGGGTTTTCATGAGTTCCAACAAGTCCTCTACTCTCCTTTGACACTTACCCAAGTTGCAACACAATTTTAGAGACCTGTAATAACGACTGCAACACACTGTAACACCTCAATAACATCCTCATCAATCCAGGACATAAATTCACCTCCAGTTCCTGCACTAGGTCATGAACACCATTATCACATGAGGAACCACCACAACATCAAAATATATGCATACAAACCATGTCAATGACATCATCATAGGATCAACATCAATGCTAAAGCTTGCCAAGAAAAGCCAACACAAGGCAAGACATGGAAACACAAGGAAACACCTCCATGAACACCATACCAACATCAATATACATCATCAAAGGCTGACATAAAGAGTTGACATCAATGCCAGCATAACCATCTCAATGCAAGCTCAACTAGTGACAACCAGCGACAAGCATGCTACAATAATGGCATCAACACATCAACTAGGCTACATAGGGTTGAAATCAGTGCCAAATTTTGCTAGCTTCCATCATGAAACCAATTCCAACATCATTTAGATGGATCCATGCACACCATAATGCCTACATCCCATCCCCATTAGGAATAGATAGCATACTTTCCAAACCTATAGCATATTTCCCTATTGGTCGCAGGTGTAGTAGGACTTGCACCTCGAGGCGATTTTCAAATAAATAGTAGAAGCATTTCTAGTTTCTTCACGATGTGGCCACAGTAACCCTCATTATAAATTTATTTACATACCTTTATTGGTTTTTCAGATGGTGTCTTGAGACTCGACTATTATAAAAATATTTGAAATGCCTAGTTACTGATAGAGTGGAAGGATGTTATCTCTTTATTATTTTCTCACATGTGAAAAACTATTGCAAAATATTTTTTATTTTTTAATATTTCACACATTAAGAGTTTAAAGGAGATTTCACACTGTCAAACTTGGAGGATTCAAATAGAATACCTTCATGTAAATTTTATTAAAATTTTATTCCTTTATTCTCTACAATTTTTTAAATATGCTTTGAGGAATTTTGGTTTCCTGAAGGCTCCTAAAATCTTCTTCAAATATTTTAGCTTTGTATTTTCACTATATATTTCTTTTTGTGATGTTTTAGATTGTGATATTTGGAGGAAATAAAGAATATCAAGGTTCCTACGGTAGAAATAACATTCCTTGTTTTGGTATAATTTCAAATATATGTTCGGAGGAAATTATTTCTCTGTAGTGCTTCTAAAACATGCTTGAAATTGGTTAGCTTGGAATTTTCTTTTTTGATGTTTCAAATTGTAAGACATCTAGAGGAGATACGAAAAATATATCAAGGTCCTTGTAATAGATATTTTAGATATTTTTTCACTATAATTTTTGATATATAATCTGAATTATTTAGTGTTCTTGAATGCTCTTGAAGCATGCTTCAAATAGGTCATATTGATATTTTCTCTATAAATTTCGTTTAAGATATTTCAAACTGTAAAATAGAGGAGAGAAAAATTAGATCTTTGGGTACTTGTGGTAGAAATTTCAAAAATAGATTTGAAAAATTGAATATGTGGCATTTTATGCAAGATTTTTCCTTAAAAGAGGCCAAAAGAAACAAATTTAGGGTGAAGTGTACCTGATGAAGGAAGAAGCATCAAGTAGACAAGGTGAAGGAGGAAGCAACTAAACAAAAGACTTGGTGAAAGTAGAATCAACTAATAAACATTATGAAGAGCTAAGAAGACTTAGTGAAGTAGGTTGGTGTTTCTAAAGGAGAAAAGGGGGTTGATGTCTCTTGTACGTTGGTTCCTAAAATGTAGTAAAGGGTATTAGTGTCTCTTGTAGGTTGGTGGCTACAAAATAGTAGAGGGGATTGGTGTCTCCTATAGGTTAGTTCCTACAAAGAAACAAACGGGATTGGTTTCTCCTATATGTTGGTTCCTGAAAAGTAGTAAATGAAGTAGTGCCTTTTCTTAGTTGGTGCCTACAAAAAAATAGAGGGAATTGGTGTATCTTCTTGGTTAGTTCCTGTGAATTGATATAATATTAGGTTGGTGCCTAAAATATATTTCATATAAATAATATTTGTGGTTTTATCCTATAAGGGTTTCCACGTATATCTTTTGTTACTTGTTCAATTTATGAGATTGTTGTTTCATGATGTTTGACTATCTTTAAAAAGTAAAACTAGTCATTATACTCATTCACCACCCCCTCTCAATATAATTGTGAACTCCTACACTTTCCATTCGCTCTTCAAATGTGTTAAATAATTTCTATTTTCAGTTTGTAATACCCATGCATCCACCCCATAGAATACCCTGAGGGTAGGTAAATGTATTATTATCATTGACTCGACCTCCATAGTCCTTGTTGGGCACCAGATTTTCATACTTTCTTCTCTCATTCTTACCCTACCTTTCTATCTCTTTGTGCCATTATTTATCTTAAAAGCATGAGGTAAAACCCTTCTTCCTATATTTTATGGGATATTTGATTAATGACATACTTTTCATGGAGGTTTTACCTTTTTATGTATTAACTCTTATATTTCTTCAAATTTGGCTACAACAGGTGCGTCGCGGCTGCAAGTCAAGGCACAAGCCATCATTTCCAGCATCTTACTTATTTGTTGCTATAGCGTGACATCCATGGATGTATCAGCGCTATATTTTTCTTTCTTACGGTTTCTTACTAGGCAATAAAATTGTCATTGTAACAATATGTATTTTTGTAACAATGGAGTCATTGGAAGGAATTCAAGATTTCACGACTATGGTATAAAGAAGCCTACGGGCTGTGAATCGGGGGACTCTTACACATATATAGATTTTGTAATTAATCTTTCTATTATTAATTGAATATATGGCAACTCATTGTTTCTCCTGTAATCTTTGAGTTTCCGCAACACTGATGCAAGAGTTGGGCCCACTCTTGTGATCAAGTGTTGTGTTCCTCTTTCTTTTCTTATTGTACTGTGTTTTGTGTGATTATTTAATTACTGTTATAGTTGCATTAATTGTTGTGGATGCTTTTTATCTCTATAGTTCATTTTTTTTTTTTTACAATGGTATTTGTGTTATAGATTAAACCTGTGATTTATAGCAGACCCTGTGCTTGTATTTGCATATACTTTTCCGTTAGTCTTGAAATAACTAAAACCCTCGGGTTGATAATTTATGTGGAAAAAGGATTGAATCTTGTTCATATGGAGACGTCAACATTTTGGTGTCGTTGCTGGGGAAGGCTAACAGGTGCAAGAATAGGACCTACAGTAGATCTCAGAGTCGTTCTCTCGTCGTGAGGTGGGAATCTATTGCCCAACTTCAAGTCTTGAGTGTAAGTGCCTTGTATTCTCTTTTTTCTTTCTTTCTTTCATGTTTCTTGTATCATTTTTTTTTCTATAAAAATTAAACCCTCCTCTTGGGGAAGGTATTTTGTAAAACCTATCCCTAAGTCCTGGGCGTAGTCCAGCTTTTCTTTCCTATTCTTTTTTTCATTTCTTTTTTTTCTTTCTAGGGGCCAATTTCTCGTCCTCGGGAGGGTATGTTATTACTCTGCTCCAGGTCCTGAAATCTAATTTCTTTTATTTTGTTATTTTGTTTTATTTCCTGTGAATATCTTCTCTCATCCCGGGGAGGAAGTTATCTGTCCTACTTTGGGTCATGAGCTATTAATTGATTTTCTTTAATGAACCCTCTCCACAATTTGTATGAACAAAGATCCGATCAAGAAGGGTAGAGGAAGACCCCCAAAGAAAGGGAAGGATTTAGGAAGGAAGACGTATATTCAATAAATTATTAAAAAATCTAGATCTGAGGCATCATCCTATGCTGCTGCTAGGGTTAGGGTTCAGACGATGTCTGAAGGGTAGTCTGTGGAACAACCAGTGCCATCCATGGTACCAGAAGATGTTCTTTCTACAACAGAATATTTAATAAATAGGGTACCAATGGAAGAGAAATCCTTATCAACAGCAGAAGGGGAAGAAATGGCAAGTAAGGGATCATAATAATTGAGCAACTCTAATTGGGAAGAAGAACCTCAAAATGGGTTTTCATCCCCAAGAGACCAAGGCAGCGCTGTGAAAATTACCGTTGCTGAGTTAAGAGACTCTGATCTGGTGAAGGGATTTTTGAAGGACTTTGAGTCACCAAGGGACTAGGAAAATGCGGTGTGACCACCTTCGGTTGAATCACTTCAGATACCAGCTGCGAAACCGATCGAATTTACAAGCAAGTATTGGAAAATATTTATGGCACCTGTAAGTTCCTCCATTGATTTTCCTATAGGAAATGTTACAGGTGGTGCACCAATGAAACCCATAACTTTGACAGCCTTGCCTAGTTTTCATGGGCTCTCTTTGGAAGACCCTGATACATTCCTCTTTGAATTTGATATTGTTTGTCGAGGATACGACTATATGACTGATGCTTAGAAATTGAAAATATTCCCTGCTACCCTAAAAGGGATAGCCATGAGATCGTTTATGGGTTTAGGGGGAAGCACGATTACTTCATGGGAAGAAATGAAGAAAGCCTTCTTGGAAAAATACCAATATTATTGTAATTCTCGCAACATCAAGGAGGAAATATTTAAATTTTCACAGAAGGAAGATGAAAATATGGAGGATAGTGTAAAACGATTTATATACATTCTGTAGAGATCCAGACATAGTGACTTGGATAAGGACATTATAAAGATCATTCTTCTCAGAGCACTCAGGGAAGACTCTCTGCAACTCCTAAATATAGTGGGTAAAGGAGATATTTCAAAAGAAAACTTCGAAAATATATATGATTACTGTATGAAATTTTCAAGGGGGGCTACAAGAAGTGGACAGGGTATTCGGTCGTTAAAGACTCCGGTGGAGGGGTCACAAAAGCAGAGATTGAGAATCTGTTAGATAATATGAGGATGGATATCCTGGGTATGCTATCAACCCAAATGGACACTCTACATGTAAAAAAGAAGCAGATGGAGCTGGAAAAAACCATGGCCATATTCTGCCCTCGGTGTAGGAAGAAACACCCTTTGAAGGAATGTCGTTGAACACGGTGGAAGCTTGCGCAATCTACGAATAGACTCACATGACCAGTGCATGTCCTTCCTTGCCCAGGCTGAAATCGGTTTTCCAAGGAGCAAGAGAGGAAAGCACAGTGGACCAACTATATTTCATGGGGTAGAGGAATCCATGGCAACCTCAACCACTGGCGGTGAATCCAGGTATGTTTCAGGACCCATCCCAGTATTTTAATAATTTTAGTATGGGTCCCCAATTTGCACCATTTTCAGCCATGTGGCCTCAATACCAGTATCCCCCTTGGTAGCAATGGATTCCTCAAGCCATTCTGAATCCTTCATGGAATCAGACTTGGCGTAGATCCCCTCCCACTAGATAGTTTCCTCAGCCTATACCTCAGAAAAAACTTCAGTTTCCTTCCAATGTGCCCCCAGGAAACCCAGAAATTATACCTCAGCTTCCTCTCTAGCCCAACCCAAATCTGAATAATAAAGGGGTTCAAAAAATAGATACGTTGAACCTTCCATCCTATAGCATTTCTACCGCAGGGCTCAATGAGATAAATCTACGGTCTGGCCGAGTAGTAAATGTGCCTCCTTCACCCCTTATTACAGAACAACTTAACGGTGAAGATACAGACCTAGAACAAAGAATAGTGAGGGAGAATGCAGATCAAAATGTAATAAACCAGACACCTCCCCAATTTGTTCCTAATCAAGGTCATTTAACATTTCCCCCATCTCCTGAAAGATTGACCTTGAGAAAACCAAACCCTAAAGCAGAATTTCATTTTCTAGGGGAACTACAGATTCTTTTTGTTAAAATACCCCTTTTACAAGCTATGAGGGATGTACCTATTTATGCAAAAACTTTGAAAGAATAATGCTCAAATAAACTGGGTAGAAAACCTAAGGATCCATTAAATGTGCATGTAATGGGCAGACTATCTGATATCATGTTAGGAAAGATCATGCCTATAAAATACAGAGATCCTGGAAACTCGATTCTAACAGTACAAATTAATGGGATTTAAATCCCAAATGTACCGATGGATTTGGGAGCTTCCATTAACATTATCACTACTAAAACAATGAACACATTAGGACTTTGAAACATTAAACCAACCCCTATTATCCTGGAACTTGCAGACAGATCCAGAATGAAAATAGTAGGGAAATTAGAGGATGTGATCATTTCAGTAGACTCATGGCATTTCCCTATGGACCTTTTTATATTACAGACTCGATCTTTGGTAGGTGGTCACCCATTGATCCTAGGAAGACCTTTGTTGGCAACTACAGATGCCTACATAGGATGTCGGTCTATACATATGATCATATCAAATGGGACAGTTACGAAGGGCATCAAGATTTATTCTCCTGCGAAACCAAGCACATCTGAAAAATCATCAACCAGTCAGAAACCTCTACCTGCACAAGATCATGAACATGATAATGACGATGTTAGACCAGTTCTCACTATTGGATAGGCCATTCGATTTAAAATAGAAACTAAAGATGATGCTATTAACTCCTTCATTAATGATTCCAGTTATGTTTCTGACCGAACTCAATATATTCTAGAATCCGCTATGAGCTGTGAGACGCAGGAAAACATTGAACCAGAATATGACATAGAATACATTCCTGTGACGCCATTCCATGATAGTACTCCAATCATTATTGAACCAGGGAAAACACTTAATATCAACCCGAACCTATCTGAATCCCAGACCAAACAGATTTTGAAAGTCCTTCAAGAACATCAGGAAGCCTTTGCCTGGGATTATACTGACATGAAGGGTATCCCTGCTAGCCTATGCACTCATCATATTTACATTAAGGAATATTTTTTCCCTGTAAGACAGCTTCAACGGAGGATGAATCCTACTCTCAAAAATATTGTTAAAGAAGAATTACAAGAAAAAATTGGATGTTGGATTCATTTATCCCATCTCAGATAGCCAATGGGTGTCCCTACTAGTTATCGTTCCCAAAAAGAATGGTAAATGGCGGATATGTGTAGATTACAGGGTATTAAATAAGGCAACACAAAAAGACCATTTTCCTTTGTCATTCATTGACCAAGTCCTGGACACCTTGGCTGGAAAGAAGTTATTTTCCTTCCTAGACAAATTTAGTGGATATAACCAGATCCAAATAGCCCCGAAAGACCAGTATAAGAAAACTTTCACATGCCCATGGGGAACCTTTGCATATAGGGTCCTTCCATTTCGCCTGTGTAATGCTCCTGCTACCTTCCAGAGGGAAATATTAGGAATTTTCTCTGATTTGGTCGATGATAGTGTCGAAATCTATATGGACGATTTTACTCCATATGGGAATTCATTTGAGGAGGGATTGGAAAATTTGGAGAAGGTACTCAAAATATGTAAATAGACCCATGTATCGTTGAGTACAGTCAAATGCCATATCATGAGGGAAGAAGGAGTAGTATTGGGACATTTTCTCTCGGTTGCTGGATTTCAAGTTGATCCGGCTAAAGTAGAGTTAATATTACATTTTTCGATACCCAAAAAACACACACATGTATGTATCTTTATTGGTTGTGCTGGTTATTATAGGTGCTTTATAGAATTTTTTTCTAAAATAGCACATCCATTATTTCAATTGCTAACAAAAGATGAAGAATTTTTGTGGACAGAAGATTGCGAGACAGCCTTCACGAAAATTAAAGGGCTGGTATGTATGGCCCCAATCCTTCGAGGACCTGATTGGGCATTACCATTTCACATACATACTGATGCTTCTCAGACAGCAGTAGGAGATGTTTTAGGACAACAGGTAGATAAAACACCATATGCAATTTATTACGTCAGCAAGAATCTAATTCTTGCTGAGCTTTACTATACGGTGACAGAAAAAGAATTCTTAGCTGTCATTTATGCTATCAATAAGTTCCGGCACTACATCACCAGGTACTCTACTATTGTCCATACTGATCATGCAGCAATCAGGTATTTCAGGAATAAACCCATTACTCTAGGTTGTACTACGAAATGGTTACTATTGCTTCAATAATTTGATATTACAATAATAGATAAGCCAGGAAAAGATAATGTAGTAGTTGATTTCATATCTAGAATGGATAACAATGATGAATGCACACCAATAGAAGGTAGTTTCCCCGATGAACATATTTTTGCAGTCTCTAGTAAACCTCCGTGGTATGCAGATATTGCTAACTATCTTGCTACAGGAAAAGTGACTCCTCATTTTTCATATAGGGAACAACGAAATATTATTCATCATAGTGCCCAATATTCTTGGATGGCAGGGTACCTTTTTCATACAGGGGCAGATAAGTAGATCCAACGCTGTGTGTCTGAAGATGATATCTATGAAATATTGAAAGGTACCCATGATGGCCCTTGTGGAGGGAATTTCGCAGATAAAATAATAGGCCATAAGGTGCTACAAATGGGATATTACTTGCCTTCCATTTTTTGTGATGCTCAGAATTATGTCAGTAGGTGTGATAGTTGCCAACGTATGGGGAAGCTCAGTAGAGCGGATGAAATGCCTTTGTACGCACAACTATTTCTTGAGCCTTTTAAGAAATGGGCTATCGACTTCGTTGGACCCTTTAACCCACCCTCCCAGCAGAAAGTCCACATCTTGGTCTGTACTGATTACGTCACTAAGTGGGTGGAAGCTAAAGCGGTTGCAAAAGAAATAGAGCAGGTGGTCTCAGATTTTCTATTTGAAGAAATTTTTGCTCGGTACAGTACTCCAAGGGAGATTGTTTCAAATGGAGGAGCACAATTCACATCACACAATATAGCAAATCTCATGCAAAAATATGGGGTCAAGCACAGAGTGACATCTCCATAACATCCCCATTTGAATGGACAAGTAGAAAGCACAAATAAGACATTAGAAAATATTTTGACGAAAACTGTGGCATACCATCGTCGGGATTGGGCTCAAAATCTTCCAGAGGATCTATGGGCATACAGAACAACATGGTGGAATACAACCAGGTTTTCACCATTCGAGTTGGTTTATGGGAAATCCCCATTGTTTCCAATTGAATTTGAAATAAGCATGCTTAGAACAGCTCTAGAAGTTGGTTTAGATCTATCAAATACCCAGAAACACCGATTGGCTTAGCTTAATGAACATGATGAAATACATTCAATGGTTTTCCATCGAACTATTATTATTCAGTAGCAGAGAACGAAATGGCACTATAATTTTATCATAAACAAGGTGTTTCAAAGTGGAGATTGGGAACTACTTTATGACTCTTGTTTTAAGGATTTTAGGGGAAATCTTTGCACTCGGTGGATGGGACCTTATGAGGTGAATGTTGTATTTGATAATGGAACAGTCAGGCTAGTCACAATCGACGATACACATACTTCCTTTATAGTCAATGAACATCGCTTGAGACTATACCACCGGCCACCCTCTAAGGATGCTTTTAATAAACAACTCTTTGAGAAATCTAGTTTGAAGATTATCAGTGTAGATAATATTTCCTATGCACCCTTGTTGTAAAAAATAAAAATAAAATAAATAAATTTAAAAAAAAAGAATTTTTTTCTATTTTCTTGTCTTTTTGTAGGAGCTACGACTAAGGAGTAAAAATCAAGGAATTATCATGTCGCTATTACTCGGTTGCTGCTACTTCGATGCTGCTACACTGGATGATGTTACTCGGCTGCTACTACTCATGTTGCTATTACTTGCTTTCTGCTACTCTGATGCTGCTACACCGAATGCTGTTACTCAGTTGCTACTACTCATGTTGCTATTACTTGGTTGCTGCTACTCCAATGCTACTACACTGGATGCTGTTACTCGGTTGCTGATACTCATGTTACTATTACTTGGTTGCTGCTACTCTGATGTTGCTACACCTGATGTTGTTACTTGGTTGACGCTACTCATGATGCTATTACACCGACATTGTTACACCGATGCTATTACTCCGCTGCTATTACACCGGATGCAGTTACCCCGGATGTTGTTACTCCGATGCTATTAAACTGATGTTGTTACACCATCCACATCATTACTTCGCCGCCACCCTACCAACCATCCCATCATCCAGGTAGGCCATCAGGTATGCCTCCACATGACTTTTGCTGATTTAATTAAATATCCCATGTGAATATTTTAATCTCGCGGACATCAAAAATTTAAGTCGGGGGTGGGGGGGGGGGGGGTGTCGTCATGCCAAGGACGGTGTAATAATTACCCCATAAGTTAAGAATGAAAACCCACTCATGGTACACCTTACGAATCACATCAATATGTGGTATCATCATTTAAATCCTATTGGGATTTGCAAAATGTCTCATCCATCCTGTACGAGTAATTATTATTCCTATTCTACCACACTTACCATACTCTTTTATGATTTTTCTCGGTTTTCAAGAATTACCAACCGTATTTACCGTTACCACCTGTCTATTTTCACTATGTTGTTCCTCTAAATTCGGTACCCACCACCTTTCCCAACGGTCTGCTGCTATAGGAAGTCCTGCTACAAGTCTCCATAGTATGGGTGGGCTGGTTGTGTGGCATGAGCCTGAAAACACAGTTTCAGTTTCCAGCAATCCAGAGATTTGGCAAATTTTTGTCGACGCAGGATGGGATGCCTACTTTGACAGATTGCAGGGGTTCGATGGAGGTATCACGATGGAATTCGCACTCAATTTAGAGGAGAATCATTTGTGAGTTAGAGGTCTGGAAGTTCCTGTTACAGAGGAAGTAATTGTAGAGGTTAGTGGGCTAAGACAACAGGGGCAGCAATGGCTTGCTCGGAAGGTTTCTCTGTCGAAGTTCCCCGAATTTTTTTTTCAGGAAGGAGAAAGTGTAGTTCAATTGGGCAGGGGATATGAGTGCAAAATTGTACTGTATCCTTTTTACAAAGTTGCAGGTTTCATAATCAAATACATTACCTGCGAGGTTCGGACCTCAGCTTTGTTCAAGTATCACTTTAAAATTATAATGCACCTCCAATTTCCACAAAATAAGGTGCATGCCCTAAACATGCCATTTTTTCTATTGAAACAACTACAACATATGGCACAGTCTACCCGTCACTCCCGCCGGATGATGGCAGTACTTCCTAACCATGGATTGGTGTGATTATTGGTCATGCATGCAACAGGAAGGATTCGAGTTTCTTGGGCGGAACTCTGCGGATCCTCAAAAGAAGCGGTAGCAGCTATGATTGCTACTAGAGAAGAAGAGCCAGCCTCTCCAGCTGGTCAGGTGAAAGAAGAAGCTTCAGAGGAAATTGATCAAGAGGAACCTGAGGAAATGGAAAAAGAGATTGATCAGGAAGAACCTGAGGAACAGGAGTTGATGATTGATCAGGAGGAACTTGAAGAAATGAGTATGGAGGAAGTAATCAGCAACGCAGCCAAGGCTATCACACAAGAACTAGCCTCGCTAGAAAAAGACACGGAAGAGGAAAAAACAATGGAAGAGCTGGTTAGCGGCATAGACGAGGCTACCACACAAGAACCAGCTTTGCTCAAGGAACCCACAGAGGAAGGGATTATGGACATTAAGCAGGAAATTGATATTTTGATAAAGTCAGAAACCTTTTCCAATGACTAACAAAGGGATGGAATTTCGGACAGAGAAATGGTAAGTGATGATGTTTTGCAAGAAACAGCATCACCTTCTCAGATAAAAATGGGTGTTGATATAGTTGGGGGTGCTACACAAGAACCACCCCCAATTTGGCTAGAACAGGAAGAGTCAACCCGCGGAATTGACGGTGGACCTCAAGAATTGGTACCAACTATGAAAAAAAGGTGATTCATGGGGAAAAAGAGGAAAGAAGGGAATTGAGCCACGAATCAATGTTGCTCCACAAGAACCAGCATCGGTTCCGGTTGAGGTAGTAATGCATGAAGTCCCGGTCTAACCCAGGAATAATGATGAGGGGTCTGTTCCCTATTCTCCGTTCATGTACATGATGCCCAGAGGGGCAAGGGGATTTTTCTCACCCAAACAGTTAGTGGAACAATTCGCTATTCCCCTGGTATTAAAATTTGTTGACACGACCAAGGTTGGCCCAGAAACTACTGAACTAGAACAATTGGAGGTTCACCAGGAAGACATAGTTCTTGTATCGGAACACATAGGGGTCAATGAATTTTCTAGCCAAACATTAGAAGTTTTCGGAAGAAATGGAGAAGAAGAAGGACCTGTGAGTTGGGGGCCCAGCTAAGAGGATTTGATGAAAGAATCTGGAGAAGATACCGACAGCATTCCGCCATCTTCTGAGCCTATCGTAGGTCTAGAACCTGAATTCACTATTAAACAGGATTGGGTCAAACAGTGCGAGAAAATAAGGTTACCTCTCAAAAATAGGTACCAACTGAAATTCAGTGAAACCATGAGACTGAAAAGAGAGGTTCGGAGTTTGAAGAAGTAAGTTTCACATTTAAAAAGGAAGGTAAAAATCTACAAATGGAGGGCAATAAAGCTGAAGATTAAATTCTCCACTACGGCTACCTAGACCAGCCAATCGAAGAATTGTTTGAAGGTCGAGAATTTGTATTAGCCACCGAAATTCAAAAATAGCAGTCTGTAGTGAGCGACCACAAGAAAGAAATAGCTAGGATTCAAGAACAGGCAGTTGGAGTCGTTACAGGGTACATAGATCAATTATACAAGGTGTTAGGTCTCTGTAATAAGCAAGATTGGCAAAGTCCGATCACAGAGTTAACATCATTTCAACCAACTTTGGGATTCTAGGATCTAGCCCTCTTGAATCCGGAGAGGGATCTCTCCAATATGTACAAAGATGGATATTGTCTTTGAAAGCTTAGGGTAATGATATTAGGCTAGTTATGAGGTCCAAGGGTTTTGTTTGGTCTTTTCGGATGATTGAAACATAATTGTTGTCTGAGGCAGAAAGATCTATATGCAAATAGGTTCAAAGGTGAGAAGTTGCAAGCAAAAGAGTAAGCTTCGATCAAGAAGAAAGATGATGGCAAGTTTTCAATCCATTGGGCTATGGAGTCATAAGAGGATTTAATTGAAACATTCAGGTTCAAGAGTGATCTATGGGGCAAGTCATCTATGCCTAAGGATCTCTTTAAAGTTTTATTTATGGAATGGAATGATACAATAAGAAAGGGAAATGACAGATGCAGAACAAAGAGCAGCCCAGGATCTGGTAAGTACTTTCAAACTAGCTAGCCTTTGACCAAGCACTTAAGAGAAACATAGAAGCAAACTAGGATCTAGTAAGTACTTTGAAACTATCTAGCCTTTGATACACTTCCAATAGAATACATATAAAAACAAAGGGAAACTTGAAGGCAACTTTTGGAGTAGAAACTAGCGGGCTGGGCTCACCATAATCCTCTCCTAGCTCTTCTTTACTTAGTTACTTCCAAGACGATCACAGAGATAACACAGAATAGCCTAAGATCTGATAAGTACTTCGAAACTAGTCAGCTTTTAACACATCCTAAGGGAAACAATCAAATAGTTGAGCAAACAGGAAAGGGACTCAGGGCTAACCTTGATTTCCTCAATTCATCCTCACACAACATATATTGAAAGTAAAATTTAAAAATAACATTCAGCAGTGACAAAAGGATGAGGGAACGCCAGCATCCGTGTACTTAGACTGAATTAAATCATTTTCAAATAACACAGTTGAAAGAAAACATTTAGATAAATATTTCTCAGCCAGAGAAGGTTACTGATATACAGTAGGTCTTAACCCTGTTTAAACTGTTCTTTACAGTGGAAAATGAAACAAATTGAAAATAGAAACAAAATACAAGTTAAAGTGAGAATAACATCACCATCAGCATAGACCAGGATCCCATAAATCAGCTTGTATTGATGCTTCAAACCGGTTACAATCTTCAGATCCAATGTTTTAATCCATCTCTCTTCACAACCTAACCTATCTGCTACAAGCAGAGCTCCAAGAGCCGATGAAACCACTATTTACAGTCAAGAGTTTTAAGCTCAGTTACATAGAATGCTTCAGCAATTACATTGACAACCAACTAATCCAACCCCTCACTCATCTTCTACTGAAGTATTTATAGAAGGATGAGGAGGTGAGATCTGATAAAAAGATCTCAAGTACAATTAATGCAGAATGAAGACTTCTCGGCCTTTTGAGAGGCTCGAGGGAGAAATTTACAGGTGGATCACGACATTAACTGTGTTTACACTTATGAAGTAAGCTCGAAGGGAGCTTTGTTTGACATTTGAGGCTCTGCGTACTGTTAGGGTTACTCTGCACACATTCTGTCATTAATTTTGAGGCAGAAATAACTTCTTTGGCTGCTTCGAGGCAAAATATCTGATTTAGTTCAATAAATTCAGCCTCTGATTGAGCATTTTGAGGCAATAGGTGGCACTGCGGTGGTTGAGGAATCAATTTGCCTCAAAGTATGGCGGTGGAGGCAATATGTCTGATGAACACTTTAGGTTTTCCTTTAAATTGTGTTTTAGATTGGGGATTAGGCTTTTGATAACTGTCTTAGCCGTAATCCCCGTAAAAACTGTCTTCGATCTTCATCTGCTGTGCTTTGTCTTCAAAAAATGATACTCTTTAACTTCTCTCTTGAATAAAACAGTGTCTTGTCGATGTGCAGGGCCGCGCAGGGCTCTTTAGGTTATCAATGCTCATGAAACATCGATAAATCATTTGATACAGAGCCTGTGAATGGTTCTTTTAGATAGCTCGAAGGCACAGGAAACGTCTTTCCCAACCCTCGGCTCTCCTTCATTCTATAATGGAAAACCATAAAAACACCTGCAAAACACAAAAACAGTTAAGAAATCCTGCGGAAATAGGTTTAAATTGCTTCAGATGGCGGGGGAGGAGCGTAGCCGTCGGATAAAAATATCTAACGGTGGAGATCGGCGCAGAACAGGAAAAGGAGAGCGGGGAGAAGAAATAAGGCGGGGTGGTTTTGGACCATCCGATCTGGACACGTGGACAGTCTAGATCTAATCGGAGGAGCGCAATCGGAGGTAAAACAAAAATGCATGCGATTGAAACATTGTGATGCGATTGGCACCCGGGGTCCTTAACACTTGGTCTCGGGGGAAGTCATATGAGACAGGGGCGGGGGAAACTTTTAACATACGAGACCCAATCGCATCGGAACCTTGATGCGGGTCTTTTTGATCTACCCATTTGATTTCTTCGATTGCGATTGCGCGATCGGTCTTTCAATCAACCCATTAAAATATTAAACATGTGACTTCAAGTTTTTAAGTTGAAAGTTTGGATAAGCGGGTTTTGGGTTTTATAAAGAAAAATGGGTTTGGGAATGAAATATTCATAAGGTCTAAGCGCCGAGGGAAAGTTCTAGGTTACATGAAAATAATATGATCGGGGGTTTTTAGGCAGCAAGGCTAATCGCAATCGGAGTTCTTCGGAGTATGGCGAAGACTTGTACATTTGATTCTTTCCGATGCGATTAGCGCCTTAACCCAAGGCAAATGGCTCCAGCTCCAAAGCGTATGGTGGGAAATTGGTTTAGGACTTAGCCCAAAGGGGCTTAAATCCATAGTCATAATACTTGTATTTTTATGAATTTTTCATAATTTTCAATGGAATTTGATGGTTTCGGGATAGTAAAAAAAAATGGGTTTTTAACTATGGGAAAGTGATTTTCATAAATGGAGGAAGAGGATTTATGAAAAAAAGGAAGTTTGTGGAGAAAAAGGGGAGCAGATGAAGGTTTAAGAAGGGGGAAAATGAAGGTCTTTCAGCAGTCTTCTACTTGGAATCAACAGAATTAAGAGGAACAATAATGAGGATTTTGGACAGAGGCATGAGCCCTACAAGGAGTCTTCAAGAGCCAACAATTTTTAGTGATAAAATTTGTTCCTTGGAGGCTCAAAAAATTTAGCCACCTTTTGGTATAAAAAAATATTACAGGTGGCTAACACAAGGTTCGGCTGAAGCAAGCCAAACAGAAGGCTAGGATAGAAGAGTTGGAAGAACAAGTTCAGTTTCTAAAGACAGATAAGGAGAAAATGTTCTCCCTAGCACAGCAAGTAATGGCCTGCAGACCTCCTACACATAGCTATGCCTTATTCCTTCATGAAAAAATTATTTTCTTTTGTCGGGGGTGGGGGGTGGGGGGGGGGGGTGTTGTCATGCCAAGGACGGTGTAATAATTACCCCATAAGTTAAGAATGAAATCCCACTCATGGTACACCTTACGAATCACATCAATATGTGGTATCATCATTTAAATCCTATTGGGATTCTCAAAATGTCTCATCCATCCTGTACGAGTAATTATTATTCCTATTCTACCACACTTACCATACTCTTTTATGATTTTTCTCGGTTTTCAAGAATTACCAACCGTATTTACTGTTACCACTTGTCTATTTTCACTATGTTGTTCCTCCGAATTCAGTACCCACCACCTTTCCCAATGGTCTACTGCTATAGGAAGTCCTACTACAATTCTCCACAGTATGGGTGGGCTGGTTGTGTGGCATGAGCCTGAAAACACAGTTTCAATTTCCAGCAATCCAAAGGTTTGGCAAAATTTTGTCGACACAGGATGGGATGTCTACTTTAACAGATTGCAGGGGTTCAATGGAGGTATCACAATGGAATTCGCACTCAATTTAGAAGAGAATAATTTGTGGGTTAGAGGTCTGGAAGTTCCTGTTCCAGAGGAATTAATTGCAGAGGTTAGTGGGCTAAGACAGCAGGGGCAGCACTGGCTTTCTCGGAAGGTTATTCTCTCAGAGTTCCCCGAATTGTTTTTGCAGGAAGGAGAAAGTGTAGTTCAATTGGGCAGGGGATATGAGTGCAGAACTATACCGTATCCTTGGAACAAAGTTGCAGGTTTCATAATCAAATACATTACCTGTGAGGGTCGGGCCTCAGCTCTGTTCAACTATCACTTTAAAATTCTAATGTACCTCCGATTTCCACAAAATCAGGTGCATGCCCTAAACATGCCATTTTTTCTATTGAAACAACTACAACATATGGCACAGTCTAGTCGTCGCTCCCGCTGCATGATGGCAGTACTTCCTAACCATGGGTTGGTGCGATTATTGGTTGTGCAGGCAAAAGGCAAGCTACGAGTTTCTTGGGTGGAAATATGCGGATCCTCAAAAGAAGTGGTAGCAGCTATGATTGCTGCTAGAGAAGAAGAGCTAGCCTCTCCCCCTAGTCAGGTGGAAGAATAACCTTCAGACGAAATTGATCAAGAGTAACCCGAGGAAATGGAAACAGAGACTGATCAGGAAGAACCTGAGGAACATGATATGATGATTGATCGGGAGGAACCTGAAGAAATGAGTATGGAGGAAGTAATCAGCAATGTAGTCAAGGCTGTCACACAAGAACCAACCTCGTTGGAAAAATCCATGGAAGAGGAAATAAGAATGAAATAGTTGATTAGCGGCACAGATGAGGCTGCCACACAAGAACCAGCTTCGCTCGAGGAACCCACAGAGGAAGGGATTATGGACATTATGTAGGAAATTGATATTTTGATACAGTAGAAAACCTTTTCCAATGAAGAACAAAGGGATGGAATTGTGGATAGATAAATGGTAAGTGATGATGTTTCGCAAGAAACAGCATCACCTGTTCAGATAAAAATGGGTGTTGATATAGTTGGGGGTGCTACATAAGAACCAACCCTAATTTGGCTAGAACAGGAGGAGTCAACCCACATAATTGATGTTGGACCTCAAGAATTGGTACCAACTGTGAAAACAAAGGTGATTCCCAGGGAAAAAGAGGAAAGAAGGGAATTGAGCCACGGAATCAATGCTACTCCACAAGAACTAGAATCAACTCCGGTTGAGGTAATAATGCATGGAGTCCTAGTCCAACCTAGGAATCATGATGAGGGGTCTGTTCCCTATTCTCCGTTCATGTACATGATGCCCAGAGGGACAAGGGGAATTTTCTCGCCCAAACGGTTAGTGGAACAATTCGCTATTCCCTTGGTATTAAAATTTGTTGACACAACCAAGGTTGGTCCAGAAACTACTGAACTAGAACAATTGGAGGTTCACTAGGAAGACATAGTTCCTGTATAAAAACACTATTGGGTGTGAAGCCTAATTATCTTGTTTACTTTGTATCACAACATTGGACCCCTATACCTTAAAAGGGGCGGCAATGCCGCCCGAAATTAATCGCTACCGTGGGGGGTCCAGGGGGGGCGGTAGCGCTTTTCGGAGCCCCCCCCCTGGCGAGGGCTTTCGGGGGCAGTGCCTCCGAAGCTAAAAACAAATGTAAAATTGCCTTGTAAAAGTATAGTAATTTCTAGTCAATCTGGGTTGTTCATTAGGAAAATGATCTGATGGTAGAAGTTATGTTTAGATTAGGGTTTTTTTGTCCTAGAAGGCAACCCCTCATTTTTATGAGGGCATTGTATTGCGGTTGTGTATTGTATGTGTATTCTCGGAGCGAGAAACAGAGAGGGAGATTGTGAGAGAGAACAAAGGATATTACAGCGGATCTGTTGTAGGTTTTGTCTCTTCATTTTTGCTGGATAATAGAAAGGACGGACTGGTTGTTCGAGGTGGACATAGCCCAAACTGGGTGAACCACGTATATCTGTGTCTCTCTGGTTTTATGTGTTTTGTGTGCTTGTATTTTCCGCATATTTTATGTGTTGCATTGCTCAATAATATATAATTTCTTAACAACTGGTATCAGATCCGAAGGTCTATTTGGCTGATAAAATCGCAGGAAAGAAGGGTTCCTGGTTCGAGTGGGAGCAATGGCGGAAGTTGGCAAGTTTAGGGTCGAGAAATTTAACGGCCAAAACTTCCCACTGTGGAAGATGCAGATGGAAGATTATCTGTATCAGAAATATCTGTACCTACCATTGAGCAGAAAAACAAAGAAGTCGGTGGCCATGACAGACGTGGAATGGAACATTCTCGATAGAAAGGCACTCGGAACAGTATGGTTGTGCCTTGCGGCATCCTTCGCCTTCAATATTTCGAAGGAAAAAAAAACAGAGGGTTTGATGCAGACGTTGGTGAAACTATATGAAAAACCCTCGACCTCAAACAAGGTATTTCGTATGAAACGATTATTTAATATGAAGATGTCGGAAGGTGGATCTGTTGCAGACCATTTAAATGAATTTAATACAGTTACGAGTCAGTTAAGTTCTGTAGGGGTAAACTTTGATGATGAAGTTAGAGCTCTGTTATTCCTGTGCTCATTACCAGAAAGCTAGAATGGTTTAGTTATGGCCATTAGTAACTCTGTCTCTGGATCTAGTACTTTAAAGTTTGATGATGTTGTGGGTGCTATCCTTAGCGAGGAAATGCGACGGAAAAGCTCCGGTGAAACATCGGGTAATGCTTTGAGTGCAGAGTCTAGGGGAAGAAGAATGGAAAGAGGAAAGAGCTTGGGATATTGCAGTAAATCAAGGAAAGGCAGATCCAAGTCCAGATCGGGGATAGTGCGCTGGAATTGCGGAAAGAAAGGACACCTAAAGAAAGACTGTAGATCTCGGAAGGGAAAAGAAGGAGAGACACAACAAGAAAACAATCATGAAGCAAATGTGACAGGTGATGTGTTACAAGATGCTTTGATTCTTTCTTTCGAAAATGTTACTGATTCTTGGGTTGTAGATTCAGGGGCTTCCTTCCATGCCACACCTGATAAGAAATATTTTCATGACTATGTTCAAGGAGATTTTGGACAAGTTCGTTTGGGTGATGATAAACCCTGTAAAATTGTTGGAATGGGTAAAGTTCTTGTAAAACAACAGAATGGAAACCAATGGCTACTAAAAGAGGTAAGGCATGTTCCAGATCTGAAGAAAAATCTAACTTCAATAGGGCAGTTAAGCAGTGAAGGTTGTGTGACAACTTTCACAGATAAAACTTGGAAGGTCACCAAAGGAGCGCTGGTAATAGCAAAAGGTGAAAAGGTTGGTACATTGTATTTATGCAATGGTATTTCTAACTCTGTTAAAGCTTTAACTTCCAAAGGAGAAGATGCAACATTATGGCATCATAGGCTCGGACACATGAGTGAGAACGCAATGAAGATTCTTCACTCAAGAAATTTGTTGCTAGGTTTGAAGAATGTTGATTTGGATTTCTGTGAGAATTGCATTTATGGAAAACAAAAGAGAGTCAGATTTCTCAGAGTTGGGAAAGAAAAGAAGAGAAAAAAATTGGAGCTTGTGCATACAGATGTATGGGGACCTGCTCAGGTATCATCTCTCGGTGGCTCTCGTTATTATGTTACTTTTATTGATGATGCAACTAGAAAACATGGATTTATTGTATTCAGAATAAATCTGATGTATTTGATACTTTCAAGAAATGGAAAGCTTTGGTTGAGATTGAGACAGGAAAGAAGTTGAAGTGTCTCAGATCAGACAATGGAGGTGAATATTGCAGCAAAGAGTTCGATAGGTACTGTTCAGAGCATGGAATTCGTAGAGAGAAGACAGTTCCAAGAACACCACAAGAAAATGGTGTGTCAGAAAGGATGAACAGAAAAATCATGGAGCGTTCAAGGTGCATGAGATTGCATGCAGGATTGCCTTTACAATTTTGGGCAAATGCTATAGATACTGTTGTTTATCTAATAAACAGAGGGCCTTCAAGTTCCTTGGATGGTGGTATTCCAGAGGAAGCATGGACAGGTAAAAAGGTAAACTACTCTTTTTAAAGCCTTTTGGTTGTGAGGCCTTTGTCCATATTAATAAAGAAAATAGAACAAAGCTTGAGGCAAAATCAAAGAAATGTACCTTTATTTGATATGGTGCTAATGATTTTGGTTATCGCTTATATGATTATGAAAATCACAAAATCATTAGGAGCAGAGATGTAATATTCAATGAAAAGGTCTTGTATAAGAATCAGTTGCAGGAAAAGAAACAGGAAAAATAAAGAAAGGAATACGAGGTTCTTGATGAGATATCTGAAAAAGTAAAGGTGTCTGGAAATAATAATAATCAACAACCACATCAGCAGCAACCACCACAACAGCAACAGGCACCTCAAACACCTGAAAGTGGTGTTAGAAGATCTACCAGGATAAGTAGACCCCTTGAACGATACTCTCCTTCATTATATTATTTATTGATGACTGACTCTGGTGAACCTGAATGTTATGAAGAGGCAATGCAGGTTGAAAGTAGGAAGAAGTGGGAGCTAGCCATGGAAGAAGAGATGGAATCCTTAATGCATAACCAGACTTGGGACTTAGTCAAGTTGCCTGCAGGTAAAAATACATTGCAGAATAAATGGGTTTACAGGTTGAAGGAAGAAGATGGAGGAAAACAGAGGTACAAAGCTAGACTTGTGGTGAAGGGGTTTGCACAAAATAAAGGTATTGATTTTGATGAAATATTTTCTCCTGTTGTTAAGATGAATTCAATTAGAACTATCTTAAGTCTTGTAGCAGCGGAAGATTTACATCTTGAACAGTTAGATGTAAAGACAACATTTCTCCATGGAGATTTGGAGGAAGAGATATACATGCAACAACCAGAAGGATATGAGGTCAAAGGGAAAGAAAAATTGGTGTGTAGGTTAAAGAAGAGCTTGTATGGCTTAAAACAGGCTCCAAGGCAGTGGTATCTAAAATTTGACAAGTTTATGTCTCAACAAGGTTATACTAGATGTCACTCTGATCATTGTGTTTATCTAAAAAGGCAAAATGATGGCAGCTATATTATATTTTTATTGTATGTAGATGACATGCTTGTTGCAGGGTCTAACATGCAGGAAATAAATGTGCTCAAAAGAAAATTGGCAAATTCATTTGCAATGAGGGATTTGGGAGCTGCAAAACAAATCCTTGGTATGAGGATAACTAGAGACAGGAAAAATCGCAAATTAACACTGTCTCAGAATGAGTACATAGAAAAGGTGTTGAAAATATTTAATATGCAGAATGCAAAACCAGTTAGTACACCTTTTGCTAGCCATTTTAAACTTAGTAAGGAGATGTGCCCAAAGACCCAAGAAGACATGGATTATATGTCTAAAGTTCCATATGCATCAGCAGTTGGAAGCTTAATGTATGCAATGGTCTGCACAAGGCCCGATATTGCACATGCAGTGGGAGTTGTAAGCAGGTACATGAATAATCCAGGAAAAGAACATTGGATGGCAGTAAAATGGATTCTCAGATATTTGAGAGGTATCACAAATCAAGCATTATGCTTTGGTGGTTCAAACATTGCTCTACAGGGATATGTTGATGCAGATATGGCAGGTGACAGAGATAAAAGGAGGAGCACTACAGGATATGTATTTACTGTAGGTGGAACAGCTGTCAGTTGGGTTTCAAAAATCCAAAGTGTTGTTGCACTTTCAACAACAGAAGCAGAGTATGTTGCTACTACAGAGGCCAGTAAAGAAATGATTTGGTTACAAAGGTTTATGGGTGAATTGGGTAAGAAGCATGATATGGGCACGTTATACAGTGATAGCCAAAGTGCCATTCATCTTGCAAAGAACTCAACATTTCATTCTAGGACTAAACACATACATATCAAGTACCATTTCATAAGGTCAGTGTTGGAAGATGGATAGTTGAAGCTGGAAAAGATACAAACTAGCCAGAATCCTGCAGATATGTTAACAAAAGTTTTAACCAGGGAGAAACTGAGAATGTGCTTAGTTTCAATTGGTCTTCAAGGATGAAGATGAAGATGAGGAACAGCCAGGTCCAAAGAGGAGTCATTGTCCAGCAAATGAAGCAGCAGTGGAGTTGCTACAATCAGTCTCCAAGTGGGAGATTGTTGGGTGTGGAGCCTGATTATCTTGTTTACTTTGTATCACAGCATTGGACCCCTGTACCTTAAAAGGGGCGGCAATGCCGCCCGAAATTAATCGCTGTTGTGGGGGGTCTAGGCGGGGCGGTAGTGCTTTTCGGAGCCCCCCCCCCCTGGTGGGGGCTTTCGGGGGCAGCGCCCCGAATCTAAAAATAGATGTAAAATTGCCTTGTAAAAGTATAGTAATTTCTAGTCAATCTAGGCCGTTCATTAGGCAAATGATCTGACGATAGAAGTTATGTTTAGATTAGGGTTTTTTTTCCCTAGAAGGCAACCCCTCATTTTTATGACGGCATTGTATTGCGGCTGTGTATTGTATGTGTATTCTCGGAGCAAGAAACAAAGAGGGAGACTGTGAGAGAGAACAGAGGATATTACAGCGGATCTGTTGTAGGTTTTGTCTCTTCATTTTTGCTGGATAATTGAAAGGAAGGAATGGCTGTCGGGGTGGACGTAGCCCAAACTGGGTGAACCACGTATATCTGTGTCTCTCTGGTTTTATGTGTTTTGTGTGCTTGTATTTTCTGCATATTTTATGTGTTGCATTGCTCAATAATATATAATTTCTTAACAAACACATAGGGGTCAATGAATTTTCCAGCCAAACATTAGAAGTTTCCAGAAGAAATGGAGAAGAAGAAGGACCTGTGGGTCGGGCGCTTGGCCAAGAGGATTTGACGAAATAATTTGGAAAATATGTCGGCAGCATTCCGCCGTCTTCTGAGCCTATCGTAGGTCCAGAACCTGAATTCATTGTTAAACAAGAATGGGTCGAACAATGCGAGAAAATAAGATTACCTCTGAAAAAGAGGTACTAGTTGCAATTAAGTGAAACCATGAGACTGAAAAGAGAGGATCGGAGTTTGAAGAAGCAAGTTTCATGTTTAAAAAGGAAGGTAAAAATCTACAAATGGAGGGCAATAAAGCCGAAGATTAAATTCTCCACCGCGGCTACCTAGACCGACACAATCGAAGAATTGTTTGAAGGTTGAGAATTTGTATTGGCCGCTGAAATTAAAAAATGGCAGTCTGCAGCGAGCGACCACAAGAAAGAAACAGCTAGGGTTTGAGAACAGGTTGTTGGAGTCATTACAGGGTACATATATCAGTTATACAAGGTTTTGCAGAAGCATGCCAGACAAAAGGCTAGGATAGAAGAGTTGGAAGAACAAGTTCAATTGCTAAAGACATATAAGGAGAAGATGTTCTCCCTAGCATAGCAGGTAATGGCCTGCAGACCTCCTACACATAGCTATGCATTATTCCTTCATGAATAATTTCTTTTCTTTTGTCTTGAAAGTATATATAAGGAGATTTGGTACAGAATTGAGGACCCCATTCAATTTCTCCATATTTTAAAAATTCATGATGTTACAAGACAACACTTAATGTGTGAGCTCTACATGCATGGGTATTATTTAAAGCATGATAAGTCCTTTACCTAAGTTCCATTCATGGGGGACATCCACTTAAGGGCTTTCACCTCTTATACCATCAATCAAATTAAATGGAGAAAGGCCTGGGATACATTTGAAGAAAATCAAGCTAGAAGCCATTAATGGTGAGAAGAGAGCATGGTCAGTCCTCTAATATTTACAATAAGCATTATACCTTTCTAAAAATCAAGGGCCGTAAGTAATTCATGGTCGCATGACATTTCACCGAGAAAGGAGTGTCTGTTGCCGAGAAAGGAGTCTCTGCAATTGAGAAACCCGACGAGAAGTTGCAACGGTCAAATTTTTTTTAAGAGTTGTGAGAGGAATGGACCACTAACATAAATTTGAATTCCCACCGATAGTAGAACTATCCGAGCAACAAAGAACATCGTCAAAAATTTCCACTATTCATTTTATTTCTCAGACAAGGGAAGCTGAGTCGTTGGATGAATTGTTGGCACAGAGGGTTAGAACGACATTCTTTCATGACTGCAAGATAAACGGAACCACCATTGTTTTTTGGTATTTTTCAAAGCTTTCATAAGATAAACAGAAGGTCAATTAAGGGAGCAGAGCCGCTGGAAAGATAGATTCGTGACCACCTTGGTAATTTTTTAATTTTTTACAGCAGAAAAACTTATTGAATGAAAAATTGGAATTCTGTTGCTGGGCATTCGTGAATTTTTTGAAAGAAAAATGAAATAGGGTTTTAATTTTTGTGATATTTATGGAAAATTTTGTGGAAAATCACATAATTTTTTTGAAACCCTTTGAAAGAAAAATGGAGTAGGGTTTAAAGAATTGTATTACTTAATTGAAAAAAAATTCTAGAATTTTTTTAATAAAAATGGGGGAACATAATTAGAATTTTTTGTAAGAAATCAAATTCAAAGAAACCATAGTTGAAAGAAGAAAGTGAATAGATAAACCATAAAAGGAAAATCTACAAGAAAAAATTTATTAACCCTATAGGAAGAAAATGGAAACAATGATGAATGATAAGATTGAGGTGGAAAAATTCACGTGCAAGAACAATTTTTCTTTATGGAAACTAAAAGTAAGGGATTTTGTAGTGCAACAACGGTTGCACAAAGCTTTAGCTAGGTTGAAGAAGAAACTTCCTGGCATGAAAAATTTGCATTGACAGGACTTTGATGCCCGAGTTCTCGGTACTATCATGTTGTTCCCGGCAGATGAATTTCTCTTCAATATTGTTGAAGAAACTACAACTGCAGGTTTGTGGGGGGAATTGGAAACACTATATATGACCAAATATTTAATAAACAAAATTTATTTGAAGAGACAACTATATAGATTTTAGATGAAGGAGGGTACCAAAATTGCAGAATACCTAAATATTTTTAATACACCTATTTTCCAATTGTTAGATATGGAAGTTAAATTTCAGGAAGAAAATAAATCTATCACCTTGTTTTGTTCTCTGCCCCAGTCCTGGGACCACTTTGTAACTTCTATTAGTTTAAGCACAACCAAATATTTGGAATTTTATTTAGTTGTGGGAGCTCTATTATCTAAAGAACTACAAAGGAAGTCCAACATTGAAACTTCCACACCATAAGCCATGGTAACCAGAGGTGGGTCCAAGGAACGAGGAGATATCGCAAGGAGTTCTTCTAGATCAAAATCAAAGGGCAAGAAGTTTAAATCCAAATGATGGTACTATAACAAAATTAGACACCTCAAGAAATATTGCTAGAAAAGAAAGGAGTCTGTTGAAGACCAAAAGAAGGAAGAAAATCAATTTGATTCAGGTATGATTGATGAAGTTTTATCTGTTGAATTAGGTATGGTAGATGAAGTTTTACTTGTTTACAATGTCTCTCAAAATTATGAAAATTGGTTATTAGACTCTCGTGCTTCTCATCACATGATTTCGCAAAAAAATTGGTTCACTTCATATAAGTTTGTGAATGGTAGTTTTGTGATTATGGGTAATAGTGTATATTGTCAGACCGTGGGGATGTGAAATGTAAAAATTAAAATGTATGATGATACATTTATAACATTAAGTAATGTTAAACTTTCACTTTAATTGAGGATCATTTCTATTTCTTTGGGAATGCCTCACTCGAAAGGTTACAAGTTTACAGGTCATAATAGAATGTTGAAAATTTCAAAAGGCGCTTTGGTTGTTATGAATGCAGAAAATATCATAAATCTTTACAGACTCAAAGGAAGTACTCAGGTTAGTGAGGCAACGAATTTATCTGAGAATGCATAAGAAGGTACTCGCCTGTGGCATCAACGGTTGGGTCACATGAGCGATAAGGGTCTTCAAGTACTGATGAATCGCAAGTTACTTCCTGATTTGAAATTCTTGAGGTTGGATTTTTGTAAACATTGTGTATATCGAAAAAAATGTAAACAAAAATTTAGTACTGGAAGTCATAATAGCAAAGAAATTTTCGACTATATTCATTTTGATATTTGGGGACCATCTCCTACTATATCTTATGGAGGTGAATTATACTTCTTAAAATTTATTGATGATTTATCCAGGAAAGTCTCGGTCTAGATGTTGAAAATAAAACTTGATGTATTTAATTTTTTTGAATAAGTTAAAACTATGGTTGAAAAGAAAACAAGAAAATCAATTAAATGTTTAAGAACTAACATTGGCGATGAATTTACTTCCCTAGAATTTGAAAAATATTATAAGTATGAAGGGATTGTTAGACATAAAACTATTTTTTATACTTCTCATTTAAATGGTGTTGACGAACGTATGAATCAGACTCTTATGGAAAGATCTAGAATCACGATAAAAAATGCTAACCCGCAAAAGGAGTCGTGGGAAGAAGAAATATCTACTACTTGTTATTTGCTAAACAGATCACCTTCAGTTGGCATAAATTGTAAATTTCCTGAAGAAATTTGCTTGGGTTAGTCTTTTGATTGTTCACATTAAATAATTTTTGGTTCTGATGCCTATGCTCTTATTCCAAAGAGTCGAAGTTCAAAGTTAGATAAAAAATCAAAATTTTATGTTTTTGTTGGGTATAATAATGAAGTGAAAGGATAAGGGTTGTGGGATTCTTATTCACATAAGATAGTCATTAGTAGAGATGTAACATTTGATGAATCTTCTCATACAAATAGAATTTTTGTAAAAGTTGAACTTGACCACAGTGTTTCCAAATCAACAAATTCAATTGGAGGCTAGACCATTCTCATAGGAGCTGAAGGATGAAACACGAGAGAAAAGGTGAAAGAATTTCTTGAAGGAAGCGCGTAAATTCAGAGCCAGGTTCAACGATTAGTCCTCTGAAGGTCAGAAGAATAACGCCCAAAAGGTATGAATATTTTTCTTCATCTATTGCATTGATTTCTAAATATGGGTAACCTTCTTGCTATCATGAAGAAATGGATGATGTAGATAGAAAAATGTGGCAAAAGGCTATGGAAGAAGAAATGGATTCCTTAGCCAAGAAAAAAAGTTAGGATCTTGCAGAACTTCCTGAAGGGAGAAGTGTTGTCGGATGGAAATGGGTCTTTTGTAGACTTTTACATCTTGACATATTTTGAAATCATTATAATACAACATACATTGATTGTACACTAAAAAGAACTTTCTGTAAGAAAGTATGACAACGCATTTGTAATTCTTTCCATGCTCAATATTAAATTGATGTACATCATATATTTTAGTTCATTTTAAGTATCAAATTGACTTGCATCATAGTAAGATTGCACTTATTTCTTTAGTCTACGAAAATAGAAATCAAAATTGTTATTTTGTAAACTTTACTTCTTGAATGTCTTTAAGATAAGGAATTGATTGAAATACTTAGATAGCTAAGTAAATTTAGGAAAGATCATAAAGTTATAGTAACATATTATTAATCGTTTAAATTAACATACATTGATTGCACTAAAAGACACTTTCTAAAAGTTTAATATTAAATTGATATACATGATATATTTTTGTTCATTTTAAGTATCAAAGTGACTTGCATCATAGTATGATTGTACTTATTTTCTTAGTCTATGAAACCAGGAATCAAAATCGTTATTTTGTAAAATTTGACTTCTTGAATGTTGTTAATTTAAGGTCTTAAGATAAGGAATTGATTGAAATACATTGATAGCCAAGAAATTTAGGAAAGTTCATAAAATTATATATATTATTATAGAAACATATCATTAATTATTTAAATTAACATACATTGATTGCACTAAAAGACACTTTATACAAGTTCAATATTAAATTTATGTACATGATATATTTTAGTTCATTTTAAGTATCAAAGTGACTTGGATCATGCTAATATTGTACTTATTTCCTTAATTTATGAAACTAGAAATCAAAATTGTTATTTTGTAATATTTTACTTCTTGAATGTTCTTAATTGAAGTTCTTTAGATAAGGAATTGATTGAAATTTTTGGATACCCAAGTAAATTTAGAAAAGTTAATAAAATTATATAAAATTATTGAGAAACATATCATTAACGGTTTTTTGGTATATTAAATTCCAATACATATGACTTATATCATGTTATGACTAAGCTCATGTAGATGATCTCAAAAGAAATAAAATTGAATAAAACTTATTTGCTTTGTTTACTTGTTGAAGACATATTTAAAATTGAATTTGAAACTTCTTTCAATCCCCCATTTGGGTATCTTAATTGAACCATGATATATTTTAGTTTATTTTAAGTATAAAAGTGGCTTGCACCATAGTCTAATATTGTACTATTTTCTTTGTCTACGATGCGATAAATCAAAATTTTTACCTTTTTTAGTAAAATCTATACGATATATATATTTTTTAAACTAGTGAAAAAATTAACAAGATCATAAACAAAAATTTAATGCATATCCACAAACAAGATTAATGAAAATCCATAAACTGAAACCATGAATGTATCAATAAACTCTCCATATGAAAATATATATACAAGTTACATTACATGAACATCCATAAAATAAAATAATAAGCATCTATAAATTGAAATAATGTTCATCCATCCATAAACTATCCATGCATGAAAATATACAAAGTTTGTATCACATGTGAATGTTCTCGATGAAATGGGCCTGAAAATATACAAACTATCTATATTCCAATCTAGAAGGTATCACTTCTAGAACTCTTATACGAGTTTCTCTATGCAAATTAATTGTCTATAATCCCATACTGCAATATAACACATTCAAATTTGAAATTAATTGGAAAATTATTTGTACAAAATAAAAAATCTAAAGACAAATTATTTCAAACTTTGCATTTAATTAGTTCCCGACTTGTGGCTTAGTCAGATGAAAATGGAAGTAAGATGGGACAAGGGTATAATCAATCTAGGTTTGGTGCTCCACTACCCATGGCTCAAGCGAGTGAAAATAGATGTCAGCTGGGATGGGGATCTGATCAATATGTGTTTGGTGCTCCCCTATCTATGGCTCGATGACTCCATACCCAACATCCAACTAATGTGTCCACATAACTGCGACATCAACACCAATTTGCTTCTCGACTTGTGTACACAATGGAAATGATAAATTATAATTAGTCCACGAATTAATTAGCATGCATACATGTAACTTCAAAAAAGAAAATGTTGAAATCCTAGGAATAAAAAAATTTACCCCAATTGTTTGTCCATTTGATTGTACATAGTTACTCCTCCACATGAGTTTTAAGAGGTGAAAATGCAGGTGGAGGAGACTAAGCCATGGAAACATGCATTAGTGGAGGTTGCTCTAGCTGATCAACTACCCCCTCAGATGAACTCAAAAGCTCATCCATATAGTTGGGTTGTGTATGTACGCTATGAAATTATTAATATAAATGCAATCTTATACAAACGTATTAATATAAATAGTTTATAATCATAGCTACGTCCCAAGCTAGGTCTATAAAACTCAAATCCGATGCTTGTGTAATTCAGTCATATGTGGCACGAGCTCCACATATATATTTTTTTCAAACTATATGGGGACCTTTTCATCGTGGGGGAACTATCCCCAAGATCCAGTGAATCGATCATAAACAAAAGGATTGACATCAACATTTTTAAAATATTTGATCGGAATCAGACCAACATGTCTAACACGATAATACGAAGGAATGTCAAACAAACACCCATGAACATCAATGTCCTTGGTGGCATCTTTCACTGCCTCCCAAGTATGTGGGCCTATAACCTCTATCATCTTAGTCCTATGTATGGAATATAGGATGTGGATCTGAGTGCTCGCCCTCTGGTATGTCTCGATCAACCTATTGATATTATCTAGCATCAAATAAAAAATACGCCTTGTAGGAAAACTAGCAGATATTTAACCCATCTTTTGTGTGATCCATGTTTACTGGGCCCTAACATCTTCAACCATGACACTACCTATGTTGTTCCATGAATGGATCGACACGTCACTGTGATCCTCAGCTTCACCCTGCTAAGGGTCTATAAATCATAAACATAATTTAACATAAATAAAAAACTAGAATCATAATAACATATACATTAAATTCTAACACATCAATTGAATACAATTTAAAAATTAAAGAGAATTTCAAGACATAAACACATAAAGATTAAAGAGGATTTAAAAATGCACGAGGTGTACCTGCAACATGTGAAGAAGGTCCACTATTAGTAGCAATATCATTAATAAAAACAAAAATACTCCCTGTGATGCTCCTCCCTATGTCAGAGGGAGGCTCTATGAGTGGAACATGTACTCTAGTTGGGCTACGTGATCTATCACGATCCCAATCATGTATAACATATCCCCCAACACTCTGACGGGATGCGGTTGGGGGGCCTATGAGAGATGGATCTTCATATTACATATAATACATATAAACTAATCCAAGAAAAAAATGTTGACAGGAAAACCGTTTATAAACTCAAGTAGAATGATCTAGCGTGAAATCCTAAAATTTAGAGTATATTTCTTGATAAATTATCAACCAAAGTATTGAGTTCCATGCAAACACAATTGAAAGAATTGATCATATCTAACCTACACTTTTTCCCATTTCTAAATAGACCATTTTATTTACAAAGCATAAATATGTAAATATATGTAAAAATTTGAACTAAGCATATTTGTAAAACATATAAAATTTTATGCCAACCAAATACTCCATAAGACAAGTTCATATAATGTTTGACTTTGACACATGACTTGTACTAGGTGCAAGCACATGAAGGCAATGTTTCTCGCACAACACACTGCATAATGAAACAATATGATACAGATTAAAAACAAGTCAAAATTCCTTTATTCACTTTAAATGTGCTTTTCATCATGGATTTAATGTATGTATCAATGATGCATTGTTGAAACTTGAATATATATATATATAACAAGTTAAATGTTATTTTTTTGTTATATGTAAGTTAGTTATATTATATATAACGTGCAATGTTTTGTTATGTAATTGCACGTTATAGATATAACTAACTTACATATAACAATAAAATCCTATTGGTATTTGCAAAATGTCTCATCCATCCTATACAAGTAATTATTATTCCTATTCTACCACACTTACCATACTTTTCTATGATTTTTCTCGGTGTTCGAGAATTACCAACCGTATTTACCGTTACCACCTTCCTATTTTCACTATGTTGTTCCTCTGAATTCGGTACCCACCACCTTTACCAATGGTCTACTGCAACAGGAAGTCCTGCTTCAAGTCTCCATAGTATGGATGGGCTCGTTGTGTGGCATGAGCCAAAAAACACAGTTTCAGTTTCTAGCAATTCAGAGGTTTGACAAATTTTTGTCTACGCATGATGGGATGTCTACTTTGACAGATTGCAGGGGTTCGATGGAGGTATCACAATGGAATTCACACTCAATTTAGAGGAGAATAATTTGTGAGTTAGAGGTCTGGAAGTTCCTGTTACAGAGGAAGTAATTGTAGAGGTTAGCGGGCTAAAAGTTTAACCTTGTTTTCCTTATACTGTAAAATATATAATAAAAATAGTGAATCAAATTACAACATTTTATTTTGTTTTATTAAACCAAAATTATCATACCTATATTATGTTTCCTTAAACCTAAATCATATATCTCATAAGAAAAGTTTAACCTAAATCATACATGCATACTGAAAGTTTGAGAAAGTTATGATATATGGGTTTAGGAAACTAGAGAGAATATTAATGAACATGAAAAACGTTTTTGGATGACGTGTTCAATGATATAAAAGATGGATTGTGTTGTGCTGATGGAACAAAAGGTCAAAGGTGATTTGGGTCACATGTTCCAAAAGTGAGCGTAGTTGTTAAAATATAATATTTTTTTACCAACTGTAGCAATTAGGGAGTTGTGATTTTGTAGCGTGATAAAGAAGCTCTCCGCGGACCGCAAGATGTTCCGTATTGAACTGTCCGTGCGTTTTCCATCGCGGCAAGCATAAATCTTTTCTGGCGTTGAACTAATACGTGGTTTTACAGTTGGAGGTTTCTCCGATAGACTTGTTGGAGAGGGTCGCGTTTTGTTGGAGTGGTTGCAGATGGATATTTGAGAATAACAATGTCAGCTGGTAAAATTTTGAGTTAGTTGTTGGAGATAGATTTGATTGAAATAAATGCTTCAGAAGGGAACATTATGACTATTTACAATCCCAGAAATAAATTTTGCGTGGGTGGCATGCTATACAGAGGATGCTTGAAATAAATGTTGCGTGGGTGGCGTGCTATCCTAGAAATAAAAATCTATTGTTAATATAGGGTTCGCGAACAGGTTTGGCAAAATTTTTTCGACGCAGGATGGGATGTCTACTTTGACAGATTGCAGGGGTTCAATGGAGGTATCACAATGGAATTCACACTCAATTTAGAGGAGAATCATTTGTGGGTTAGAGGTCTGGAAGTTCCTATTACAGAGGAAGTAATTGCAGAGGTTAGCGGGCTAAGACAGCAGGGGCAGCAATGGCTTGCTCGGAAGGTTTCTCTCTCGGAGTTCCCCGAATTGCTTTTGCAGGAAGGAGAAAGTGTAGTTCAATTGGGCAGGGGATATGAGTGCAGAACTATACCTTATCCTTGGAACAAAGTTGCAGGTTTCATAATCAAATACATCACCTGCGAGGGTCGGGCCTCAGCTCTGTTCAAATATCACTTTAAAATTCTAATGCACCTCTGATTTCCACAAAATCAAGTCCATGCCCTAAACATGCCATTTTTTCTATTGAAACAACTACAACATATGGCACAGTCTACTCGTCGCTCCCGTTGGATGATGGCGGTACTTCCTAACCATGGATTGGTGTGATTATTGGTCGTGCATGCAACAGGCAGGCTACGAGTTTCTTGGGTGGAACTCTGCGGATCCTCGAAAGAAGCAGTAGCAGCTATGATTGCTGCTAGAGAAGAAGAGCCAGCCTCTCCGCCTGGTTAGGTGGAGGAAGAACCTTCAGAGGAAATTGATCAAGAGGAACCCGAGGAAATGGAAAGAGAGATTGATCATGAAGAACCTAAGGAACAGGAGATGATGATTGATCAGGAGGAACCTGAAGAAATGAGTATGGAGGAAGTAATTAGCAACGCAGTCGAGGCTGTCACACAAGAACCAGCCTCATTGGAAAAAACCACGGAAGAGGAAATAATAATGGAAATGTTGATTAGCGGCATAGACGAGGCTGCCACACAAGAACCAGCTTCGCTCGAGGAACCCACAGAGGAAGGGATTATGGACATTATGCAAGAAATTTATATTTTGATACGGTAGAAAACCTTTTCCAATGAAAAAGGGATGGAATTGTGGATAGAGAAATGGTAAGTGATGATGTTTCGCAAGAAACAGCATCACCTGTTCAGATAAAAATGGGTGTTGATATACTTGGGGGTGCTACACAAGAACCAACCCTAATTCGGCTAGAACAGGAGGAGTCAACCCATAGAATTGATGTTGGACCTCAAGAATTGGTACCAAATGTGAAAACAAAGGTGATTCCCTGAGAAAAAGAGGAAAGAAGGGAATTGAGCCACGAAATCAATGTTGCTCCACAAGAACTAGCATCGGCTCCGGTTGAGGTAATAATGCATGAAGACCCAGTCCAACCCAGGAATGATGATGAGGGGTCTGTTCCCTATTCTTCGTTCATGTACATGATTCCCAGAGGGGCAAGGGGATTTCGCTCATCCAAACGGTTAGTGGAACAATTCGCTATTCCCCCGGTATTAAAATTTGTTGACACAACCAAGGTTGGCCCAGAAACGACTGAACTAGAAAAATTGGAGGTTCACCAGGAAGACATAGTTCTTGTATCAAAACACATAGGGGTCAATGAATTTTCCAGCCAAACATTAGAAGTTTCCAGAAGAAATGGAGAACAAGGACCTGTGGGTCAGGCGCCCGGCTAAGAGGGTTTGACGAAAGAATTTGGAGAAGATGTCTGCAGCATTCCGCTGTCTTCTGAGACTATCGTAGGTCCATAACCTGAATTCGTTGTTAAACAGGAATGGGTCAAGCAGTGCGAGAAAAGAAGATTACCTCTCAAAAAGAGGTACTAGTTGCAATTCAGTGAAACCATGAGACTGAAAAGAGAGGTTCGGAGTTTGAAGAAGCAAGTTTCACGTTTAAAAAGGAAGGTAAAAATCTACAAATGGAGGGCAATAAAGCCGAAGATTAAATTCTCCACTGCATCTACCTAGACCGGCCCAATCGAAGAATTGTTTAAAGGTCGAGAATTTGTATTGGCCACCGAAATTTAAAAATTGCAGTCTGTAGCGAGCGACCACAAGAAAGAAATAGCTAGGGTTCGAGAACAGGCTGCTGGAGTCATTACAAGGTACTTAGATCAGTTATACAAGGTTCGAGTGAAGTAGGCCAAACAAAAGGCTAGGATAGAAGAGTTGGAAGAACAAGTTCAGTTGCTAAAGACAGATAAGGAGAAGATGTTCTCCCTAGCACAGCAGGTAATGGCCTGCAGACCTCCTACACATAGCTATGCCTTATTCCTTCATGAATAATTTATTTTCTTTTGTCTTGAAAGTATATATAAGGAGATTTGGTACAAAATTGAGGACCCCATTCAATTTCTCCGTATTTTAAAAATTCATGATGTTACAAGAAAACACTTAATGTGTGAGCTCTACATGCATGGGTATTATTTAAATCATGATAAGTCCTTTAACCCAGTTCCATTCATGGGGGACATCCACTTAAGGGATTTCAACTCCTATACCATCAATCAGATTAAACGGAGAAAGGCTTGGGATACATTTGAAGAAAATCAAGCCAGAAAGCCATTAATGGTGAGAAGAGAGCATGATCAGTCCTCTAATATTTACAATAATCATTATACCTTTCTACAAATTGAGGGCCGTAAGGAACACATGGCGACAACTGAGAAGTGGTGTGCTGACCTGTGTGTCGACCGGACTATGGCATTTCGCAAGGAAGCCCTGGACAGTTGTCAGAAAATATGGATGTTGTATTCTTCAGCCGTCATGGGAAGGGAACCATTTGGGGCACTTAACTTTGCACATGCCTTCGAAAGAATCCTGCGTTATGTGGCATGTATTCACACCTGTGGGGTTAGATGGATGGGATTGAGATTTCAATTTCCCCTTTTATGGCTGCCAACTGAATAGTATACTCCTGCTTATAACGTTGAAACTGACTGGTGGAAATACGTTGTTTTGACAGAAGGATACAAGCCACCGGGAAGAGAGTTGGCTGTGGAATATGACCTCACACAGCTTCATGTCGATCACAGTTAGTCCAATCCAGACTTGAGGAGACGACGAGTTGCATGAGGACATGCAAATAGATCAGTTGGGGGGAGATGTTGGGCACTGTATTTGTATACTTTCTTCAATCATTCTTACCCTACCTTTCTATCTCTTTGTGCCGTTATTTATCTTAAAAGAATGAGGTAAAACCCTTCTTCCTATCTTTTATGGGATATTTGATTAATGACGTACTTGTCATGGAGATTTTATCTTTTTATGTATTAACTCCGATATTTCTTCAGATTTGGCTACAACGGGCGCGTCATGGCTGCAAGTCAAGGCACAGCCCATCATTTCCAGTATCTCCCTTATTTGCTGCTACAGTGTGACAACCATGGATGTATCAGCGCTATCTTTGGCTTTCTTATGGTTTCTTGCTGGGCAATCTGGTTTCCGTTGTAACAATATGTATTTTTGTAACAATGGAGTCGTAGGGAGGAATTGGGGATTTCAGGACTATGGTATAAAGAAGTCTACGGATTGTGAATCGGGGGACTCTTACACATATACAGATTTTGTAATTAATCTTTCCATTATTAATTGAATATACACCAACTCGTTGTCTCTCTTGTAATCTTTGAGTTTCCGAAGCCCTGATCCAAGAGTTGGGCCCATTCTTGTGATCAGGTGCTGCGTTCTTCTTTCTTTTCTTGTAGTACTGTGTTTTGTGTGATTCTTTAATTGTTGTTACCGTCGCGTTAATTGCTGTGAATGCTTTTTATCTCTACAGTTCATTTATTGTTGTTACAATGGTATTTGTGTTATACATTAAACCTGTGATTTACAGCGGACCATGTGCTTGTATCTTCATATACTTTGCCATTAGTCTTGAAATAAATGATGCCCTCGGGTTGATAATTTATGTGGAAAAATGATTGAATCTTGTCCATATCCAGACACCAACAGTCCTATCATGAAAATAGGGTCTTAATCTTTTGTCTTTTTCAAACTCCTTGAAACTAAAAACTAGCATCACCATTGTGTCTTTCTCAGCAAGACCTTTCTAGTGATATAAGCTTATCAAAAATTGACTCCCAAATTCAAATATATTAGACGGTTAAATTTGAGCCTTTAAACTATCTTGCCATGTCGTTATCTCTACCACATATATACATACACACACACACACACACACACACACACACACATATATTGGTGCCCTCGTCTCCTTATCATATTGGCTTATCTCTCCTAATCTTACGAAGTAATTACACACACACACACACATAAGGCCTCTCTCCCTTGATCTTGGAAATTTCCCTTCCCTAGAACTTAGAATTAAATATAACTATTATTCTCGAGCTTAAATGGGAATTCAACTCGTGACATCCATATAAACCATTAAATTTATTACATAAACGGAAATCATAATATCTAGCAAGGAATTCCATATGACAGAGCTTACCAATACAGTCCCTTGATGCAAGGATTTAGCCAACCAAAGAGATTTATGTGTCTCTTAGGTCTATAATTTAAACATGATTCCAAGTCATGAATAAAATGTAGGAATTAACCATTCCACAAAAATGACACACGGAATCAATATACCACACTATTCATATATGAAATAAACACTCCAAAGTATTCATACAGGAAAGAAACATTCCCCATTATTCATAAAAGAAATAAAAATTCCTCAATATCTACATAATCACAGATCAACACAATAAGAATTCATATGATATTTATATAAACTTCACATGCACAAAGATTTAGATAAACACTTGTCTTAACACAAGAAGCCTGGAAACTAAGATTAGGACTTTAACTCTTCATCAAACATTAAATTGCCGTGGACTACAACCTTTCTTGAAGCTAATTACCCTTGAGCCCAATTTTAAAGCTTGAGGAAGGGTGCTCAAAAAGAATTCTCACATAGTGAACACCCCTACGAGTCTAGAGATTCACCTACATAAGAATGATGTATGTAGGTTTTCTAGCGTGTAATTTTTCATAATTAATAGTCATGTTTTTTTAGCATTCTAGAAATAAATGGTGCAATTTCTTTTGAAACGTGCATCATTGTCCTTTGAATAGATGATCATTAGATATGTTATTTAGAGACTCAATGTTAAAATCATTACTTCACAACCTATGAATAGTCAATATTTTAAATTATTACTTATTAACAAATTTGCAAATAATATATTAAAAGAAAATTAAAATTTTTAATTAACATGATTTTACAACATATAAATAATTTACGTGGGGAGTGGCGGATGAAAGTTTGAATATTTCAACATACGTTGGGGAATTGAGCCAGAAAGTTGAATATTTGGACGATGTCATGTGCTTGCACGTATCTATCTCTATGATTTCACTACTCACGTAGTCGATGTCATTCCATTTCAATTATAGACTGCATAGCCCGCCTTATCAGACTTTTGATAATTTACATGGCTATTTCCACGAGTGAGTTTAATAATTTACGTGGAGAATTGAGAATGAAAGTTTGAATATTTGGACGATGGCTAGAGTTTCATGCACGTATCTTTCGCTATAAATTCACTCATCACCCAAGCAGTAGATGTCATTCCATTTCGATTGCAGCATTCCATTTAGAATCGTTACAATGGCTTTCAATATGATCCCCTCTTGCTTAATCCCCCTCCTCTTCCTCGTAGTTTTTCTCATGGCCGCAACGGAGAGAATCAGTGGAGATCCAGATGCGTTGCAGGATTTCTGTGTGGCAGACGCCAAGTCTTCTGTTTATATGAACGGGTTGGCTTGCCTTAATCCCAATGAAGCTTCTCCTAAACACTTCATGACATCGGCTCTGCGCACGCCAGGGAACACATCAGCCAATCCATTGGGAATCAGCATCGTTGCTGCTAATACAAACAACATGCCGGGCCTCAACACTCTGGGAATACTGATCGCTCGCTTAGACATGGCTGTGGGAGGAGTAGTACCTCCTCATATCCATCCCAGAGCCACTGAAATACTCTACGTAATGGAAGGGAAACTGTCCGTTGGTTTCGTCGATACAGATACCAACAAACTCTTTTCTCATATTCTGGAAGTTGGCGATGTGTTCGTGTTCCCCAAGGGGACGCTACACTTCGCTCAAAACATCGGAGAGAAGCCTGCAATTACGATCAACGCACTCAACAGTCAAAATCCAGGTATTCTTAACATCCCGTCGGCCACTTTCGCTTCCAGTCCCGCCGTTCCCCAGGAAGTGCTGGCCAAGTCATTCGCCATCAGTTCACAGGAGGTGGAGCAGATCAGAAAGCTCCTCGGAGGCAACTGAATCCTAAAATGTATTTATTTTTTGCTTGGCATACAGAAATTGGCAGAGAAATATGCAAAACATGACTTGGTTCACATATCAAGACAATCCACGCGTTTCTATTTCGTCTTCTCGCTGTTACCACGAATCGTTTAATGTACTCGTTGTTAGCTAATAAATTCAATTGTTTGAAAACAGTTCTATGGTCTCACTTGAGTAATGAATTATTTGGTTCCGAAATTCCACTATACATCTCGATCCACACTAAAACGCCATCAAACTAAAACAGAATTACGAACTCCCTAGAAAAACTAATTATAATTTGACGATCTAACAAATTGTGAAGCCCAACAGTCTCGTCGTTACCTAATTAATTCTCACTTGAGTATTAATGAATGAATTACCTAATAAATTCTCACTTGAGTATTAATGAATGAATTATTTGGTTGCGAAATTCCAAAATACATCTCGATCCACAATAAAACATGCTCGCTCAAACTAAATAGAATTGACAATACCACAACACATTACAAACTCCCTCAAAAACTAAATATAATTTGACGATGTAACAAATTATGAACCCCGCCCAATAATCTTTTAGATTTTAAATTTTCAATTCAACGGTATTGCAATTATTTTATGAAGTGCCAAGTTTTTCTAAGTGCTAAAGGTGTTTTGAGGAGGTGTGTTTATATATATAAATGGATTATTAAGAATTAAGGAGAAATAATAATAATAATAATTTAAGTATAATATAATTTTATATGGTATAAAGAACTAGTATCAAGTTGTTCAAGGATTAATTTTTTTTTTTTTTAATATGTACATTTTTTAATAGAAAACTTGATATTTGGTTTTTCTTGGAAATCTAGAGTTTGTAGAAAAATGACAACGATTATGTAAATAATGTAATTGTGGGTAAATTTGGTTTTTACGATTTAGTAAGTTTTTAAATGAGAAAAAGTTATGTAACCAAGTAGCCCATATTAATTGGGATTGTCCCATAGGCTTGTAACAGAAGAGAATCATTCTTGATTAATAAGATTTCTAATCACTTGTTGAGAGGAGGTTTCCTTAACACACTGTTAATGTTTTACCACATAATTTCTTGTGTGAATATTTATTCCTTAACACATTGTCAAGGCTTTACCACAGAATTTCTTGTGTTAATTTTTTTGATTCAGTTTCCTAATATTTTTCGTGTATTTCTTTCTTTTTTCATCTATATTTCAAACAACCAACAAGTGGTATCAGAAATGAGAGTGGTTAAGAGGGATCAGTTGAAAAGAGAAGTTTTGAAGTCTCGACATTGTTTGAATTCCGCCGAAAGCCATGTAGAGACTTCCGCTTTGACCGAAGAACGTCGCCGACAAAGGTAGAGTCGCCTCTCTGCAGAGGGAAGTGATTGAACACTTCCAAAGAAGTCAAGGATTCTGTGAGACGTTTAATGTCCAACAGTCTCGTTGAAGAGATAGCAACATGAGATGTCATTGGGAGTCTTCCAAAGTAAGTCATGGTCGCAGGACATTTCGCCAAGAAAGGAGTGTCTGTTGCCGAGAAAGGAGTCTCTGCAATTGAGAAACCGGACGAGAAGTTGCAGCGGTCAAATTTTTTTTAAGAGTTGTGACAAGAATGGACCACTAACATAAATTTGAATTCCCACTAACAGTAGAACTATCCGAGCAACAAAGAAGATCGTCGACAATGTCCACTATTCATTTTATTTCTTAGACAAGGGAAGATGAGTCGTTGGATGAATTGTCAGCACAGAGGATTAGACCGACTTTCTTTCATGACTACAAGAGAATCGGAACCACCACTGTTTTTTGGTCTTTTGCAGAGCTGTCACAAGATAAAAAGAAGGTCAATTAAGGGAGCAGAGCCGCTGGAAAGATAGAGTCGTGACCACCTGGGTAATTTTTTAATTTTTTACAGCAGAAAAACTTATTGAATGAGAAATTGAAATTCTGTTGTTGGGTACTTGTGCATTTGTTGAAAGAAAAATGAAATAGGGTTTGAAGTTTTGTGAAATTTATGGCAACTCTTTTGGAAAATCACATAATTTTTTTGAAACCCTTTGAAATAAAAATGGAGTAGGGTTTAAAGAATTGTATTACTTGATTGAAAAAAATTCTAGAATTTTTTTAATAAAAATGGGGGAACATAATTAGAATTTTTTGTAAGAAATCAAATTCAGAGAAACCATAGTTGAAAGAAGAAAGTGAATAGATAAACCATAAAGGAAAATCTACAAGCAAAAATTTATTAACCCTATAGGAAGAAAATGGAAACAATGACAAATGATAAGTTTGAGGTGGAAAAATTCACGTGCAAGAAAAAATTTTCTTTATGGAAACTAAAAGTAAGGGATTTTGTAGTGCAACAAGGGTTGCACAAAGCTTTAGCTAGGTTGAAGAAGAAAGTTCCTGGCATGACAGATTTGGATTGACAGGACATTGATGCCCGAGTTCTAGGTACTATCATGTTGTTCCCGGCAGATGAATTTCTCTTCAATATTGTTGAAGAAACTACAGTTGCAGGTTTGTGGGGGGAATTGGAAACACTATATATGACCAAATATTTAATAAACAAAATCTATTTGAAGAGACAAATATATAGATTTTAGATGAAGGAGGGTACTAAAATTGCAGAATACCTAAATATTTTTAATACACCTATTTTCCAATTGTTAGATATGGAAGTTAAATTTTAGGAAGAAAATAAATCTATCACCTTGTTGTGTTCTCTGCACGAGTCCTGGGACCACTTTGTAGCTTCTATTAGTTTAAGCACAACCAAATATTTGGAATTTTAATTAGTTGTGGGAGCTCTATTATCTGAAGAACTACAAAGGAAGTCCAACATTGAAACTTCCACACCATAAGCCATGGTAACCAGAGGTGGGTCCAAGGAACGAGGAGATATCGCAAGGAATTCTTCTAGATCAAAATCAAAGGGCAAGAAGTGTAAATCCAAATGATGGTACTATAACAAAATTAGACACCTCAAGAAATATTTCTAGAAAAGAAAGGAGTCTGTTGAAGACCAAAAGAAGGAAGAAAATCAATTTGATTCAGGTATGATTGATGAAGTTTTATCTATTGAATTAGGTATGGTAGATGAAGTTTTACTTGTTTACAATGTCTCTCAAAATTATGAAAATTGGTTATTAGACTCTCGTGCTTCTCATCACATGATTTCGCAAAAAAAATTGGTTCACTTCATATAAGTTTGTGAATGGTAGTTTTGTGATTATGGGTAATAGTGTATATTGTCAGACTGTGGGGATGTGAAATGTCAAAATTAAAATGTATGATGATACATTTATAACATTAACTAATGTTAAACTTTCACTTTAATTGAGGATCATTTCTATTTCTTTGGGAATGCCTCACTCGAAAGGTTACAGGTTTACATGTCATAATGGAATGTTGAAAATTTCAAAAAGCGCTTTGGTTGTTATGAAGGCAGAAAATATCATAAATCTTTACAGACTCAAAGGAAGTACTCAGGTTAGTGAGGCAACAAATTTATCTGAGAATGCATAAGAAGGTACTCGCATGTGGCATCAACGGTTGGGTCACATGAGCGATAAGGGTCTTCAGGTACTGATGAATCGCAAGTTACTTCCTGATTTGAAATTCTTGAGGTTGGATTTTTGTAAACATTATGTATATGGAAAAAAATGTAAACAAAAATTTAGTACTGGAAGTCATAATAGCAAAGAAATTTTCGACTATATTCATTTTGATATTTGGGGACCATCTCCTACTATATATTATGGAGGTGAATTATACTTCTTAACATTAATTGATGATTTCTCCAGGAAAGTCTGGGTCTATATGTTGAAAATAAAACTTGATGTATTTAATGTTTTTGAATAAGTTAAAACTATGGTTGAAAATAAAACAAGAAAATCAATTAAATGTTTAAGAACTAACATTGGCGGTGAATTTACTTCCCTAGAATTTGAAAAATATTATAAGTATGAAGGGATTGTTAGACATAAAACTATTTTTTATACTTCTCATTTAAATGGTGTTGACGAACGTATGAATCAGACTCTTATGGAAAGATCTAGAATCATGATAAAAAATGCTAACCCGCAAAAGGAGTCGTGGGAAGAAGAAATATCTACTACTTGTTATTTGCTAAACAGATCACCTTCAGTTGGCATAAATTGTAAATTTCCTGAAGAAATTTGCTTGGGTTAGTCTTTTGATTATTCACATTAAATAATTTTTGGTTCTGATGCCTATGCTCTTATTCCAAAGAGTCAACGTTCAAAGTTAGATAAAAAATGAAAATTTTATGTTTTTGTTGGGTATAATTATGAAGTGAAAGGATAAGGGTTGTGGGATTCTTATTCACATAAGATAGTCATTAGTAGAGATGTAACATTTGATGAATCTTCTCTTCTAAAATAAAATTTTGTAAAAGTTGAACAGGAACAGGTGTTGCCAAATCAACAAATTCAATTGGAGGCTAGACCATTCTCATAAATTTGAAAGGATGAAGAGACTTCTGAAGAAAAAGGTGAGGAATCTGCGAAGGAAACTGTAGAAGTTCCACAACCAGTTCAACAATTAGTCACTCTAAGAAGGTCTACAAGAGAAAGAATAACGCCCAAAAGGTATGAATATTTTTCTTCATCTATTGCATTGATTTCTAAATATGGGTAACCTTCTTGCTATCATGAAGCAATGGATGATGTAGATAGAAAAATGTGGGAAAAGGCTATGGAAGAATAAATGGATTCCTTAGCCAAGAAAAAAAGTTAGGATCTTGCAGAACTTCCTGAAGGGAGAAGTGTTGTCGGATGGAAATGGGTCTTTTGTAGACTTTTACATCTTGACATATTTTGAAATCATTATAATATAACATACATTGATTGTGCACTAAAAGGAACTTTCTGTAAGAAAGTATGACAACACATTTGTAATTCTTTCCATGCTCAATATTAAATTAATGTACATCATATATTTTAGTTCATTTTAAGTATCAAATTGACTTGCATCATAGTAAGATTGCACTTATTTCTTTAGTCTATGAAAATAGAAATCAAAATTGTTATTTTGTAAACTTTACTTCTTGAATGTCTCTAAGATAAGGAATTGATTGAAATACTTAGATAGCCAAGTAAATTTAGGAAAGATCATAAAGTTATAGTAACATATTATTAATCGTTTAAATTAACATACATTGATTGCACTAAAAGACACTTTCTAAAATTTTAATATTAAATTGATATACATGATATATTTTTTTCGTTTTAAGTATCAAAGTGACTTGCATCATAGTATGATTGTACTTATTTTCTTAGTCTATGAAACTAGGAATCAAAATTGTTATTTTGTAAAATTTGACTTCTTGAATGTTGTTAGTTTAAGGTCTTAAGATAAGGAATTGATTGAAATACATGGATAGCCAAGAAAATTTAGGAAAGTTCATAAAATTGTATATATTATTATAGAAACATATATTTAATTATTTAAATTAAAATACACTGATTGCACTAAAAGACACTTTATACAAGTTCAATATTAAATTTATGTACATGATATATTTTAGTTCATTTTAAGTATCAAAGTGACTTTGATCATGCTAATATTGTACATATTTCCTTAATTTATGAAACTAGAAATCAAAATTGTTATTTTGTAATATTTTACTTCTTGAATGTTCTTAATTGAAGTTCTTCAGATAAGGAATTGATTGAAATTTTTGGATAGCCAAGTAAATTTAGGAAATTTAATAAAATTATATAAAATTATCTAGAAACATATCATTAACAGTTTTTTGGTATATTAAATTCCAATACATATGACTTATATCATGTTATGAATAAGCTCATGTAGATGATCTCAAAAGAGATAAAATTGAATAAAACTTATTTGTTGTTTACTTGTTGAAGACATATTTTAAAATTGAATTTAAAACTTCTTTCAATCCTTTTTGGGTATCTTAATTGAACCATGATATATTTTAGTTTATTTTAAGTATAAAAGTGGCTTGCACCATAGTCTAATATTGTACTATTTTCTTAGTCTATGATGCGATAAATCAAAATTTTTACCTTTTTTAGTAAAATCTATGCGATATATATATTTTTTAAACTAGTGAAAAAATTAACAAGACCATAAACGAAAATTTAATGCATATCCACAAACAAGATTAATAAAAATCCATAAACTGAAACCATGAATGTATCAATAAACTCTCCATATGAAAATATATATACAAGTTACATTACATGAACATCCATAAAATAAAATTATAAGCATCTATAAATTGAAATAATGTTCATCCATCCATAAACTATCCATGCATGAAAATATACAAAGTTTGTATCACATGTGAATGTTCTCGATGAAATGGGCCTGAAAATATACAAACTATCTATATTCCAATCTAGAAGGTATCACTTCTAGAACTCTTATACGAGTTTCTCTATGCAAATTATTTGTCTATAATCCCATACTGCAGTATAACACATTCAAATTCGAAATTAATTAGAAAATTATTTTTACAAAATGAAAAATCTAAAGACAAATTATTTCAAACTCTGCATTTAATTAGTTCCCGACTTGTGGCTTAGTCAGATGCAAATGGAAGTAAGATGGGACAAGGGTATAATCAATCTAGGTTTGGTGCTCCCCTACCCATGGCTCAGGCGAGTGAAAATAGAAGTCAGGTGGGATGGGGATCTGATCAATATGTGTTTGGTGCTCCCCTATCTATGGCTCGATGACTCCATACCCAACATCCAACTAATGTGTCCACATAACTGCGACATCAACACCAATTTGCATATCGGCTTGTGTACACAATGGAAATAATAAATTATAATTAGTCCACGAATTAATTAGCATGCATACATGTAACTTCAAAAAAGAAAATGTTGAAATCCTAGGAATAAAAAAATTTACCCCAATTGTTGATCCATTTGATTGTACATAGTTACTCCTCCACATGAGTGTTAAGAGGTGAAAATGCAGGTGGAGGAGACTAAGCCATGGAAACATGCATTAGTGGAGGTTGCTCTAGCTGATCAACTACCCCCTCAAATGAACTCAAAAGCTCATCCATATAGTTGGGTTGTGTATGTACGCTATGAAATTATTAATATAAATGCAATCTTATACAAACGTATTAATATAAATAGTTTATAATCATAGCTACGTCCCAAGCTAGGTCTATAAAACTCAAATCCAATGCTTGTGTAATTCAGTCATATGTGGCACGAGCTCCACATATATATTTTTTTCAAATTATATGGGGACCTTGTCATTGTGGGGGAACTATCCCCAAGATCCAATGAATCGATCATAAACAAAAGGGGTGACATCAACATTTTTAAAATATTTGATCGGAATCAGACCAACATGTCTAACACGATAGTACGAAGGAATGTCAAACAAACACCCACGAACATCAATGTCCTTGGTGGCATCTTTCACTGCCTCCCAAGTATGTGGGCCTATAACCTCTATCGTCTTAGTCCTATGTATGGAATATAGGATGTGGATCTGAGTGCTCACCCTCTGGTATGTCTCGATCAACCTATTGATATAATCTAGCATCAAAGAAAAACTATGCCTTGTAGGAAAACTAGCAGATATTTAACCCATCTTTTGTGTGATCCATGTTTACTGGGCCCTAACATCCTCAACCATGATACTACCTATGTTGTTCCATGAATGGATCGACACGTCACTGTGATCCTCAGCTTCACCCTACTGAGGGTCTATAAATCATAAACATAATTTAACATAAATAACAAACTAGAATCATAATAACATACACATTAAATTCTAACACATCAATTGAATACAATTTAAAAATTAAAGAGAATTTCAAGACATAAACACATAAAGATTAAAGAGGATTTAAAAATGCACGAGGTGTACCTGCAACATGTGAAGAAGGTCCACTATTAGTAGCAAGATCATTAATAAAAACAAAAATACTCCCTGTGATGCTCCTCCCTATGTCAGAGGGAGGCTCTATGAGTGGAACATGCACTCTAGTTGGGCTACGTGATCTATCATGATCCCAATCATGTATAACATATCCCCCAACACGCTGACAGGATGCGGTTGGGGGGCCTATGAGAGATGGATCTTCATATTACATATAATACATATAAACTAATCCAAGAAAAAAATGTTGACAGGAAAACCGTTTATAAACTCAAGTAGAATAATCTAGCGTGAAATCCTAAAATTTAGAGTATATTTCATGATAAATTATCAACCAAAGTATTGAGTTCCATGCAAACACAATTGAAAGAATTGATCATATCCAACCTACACTTTTTCCCATTTCTAAATAGACCATTTTATTTACAAAGCATAAATATGTAAATATATGTAAAAATTTGAACTAAGCATATTTGTAAAACCTATAAAATTTTATGCCAACCAAATACTCCATAAGACAAGTTCATATAATGTTTGAATTTGACACATGAATTGTACTAGGTGCAAGCACATGAAGGCAATGTTTTTCGCACAACACACTACATAATGAAACAATATGGTTATGTTATATGCTATGCTATGATATATATATATATATATATATAACAAGTTAAATGTTATTTTTTTGTTATATGTAAGTTAGTTATATTATATATAACGTGCAATTTTTTGTTATGTAATTGGACGTTATAGATATAAATAACTTACATATATAACAATAAAATCCTATTGGGATTTGCAAAATGTCTCATCCATCCTGTACGAATAATTATTATTCATATTCTACCACACTTACCATACTCTTTTATGATTTTTCTCGGTGTTCGAGAATTACCAACCGTATTTACCGTTACCACCTGTTTATTTTCACTATGTTGTTCCTCTGAATTCGGTACCCACCACCTTTACCAATGGTCTACTGCAACAGGAAGTCCTGCTACAAGTCTCCATAGTAAAGGTGGGCTGGTTGTGTGGCATGAGCATAAAAACACAGTTTCAGTTTCCAGCAATCCAGAGGTTTGACAAATTTTTGTCGACGCATGATGGGATGTCTACTTTGACAGATTGCAAGGGTTCGATGGAGGTATCACAATGGAATTCGCACTCAATTTAGAGGAGAATAATTTTTGAGTTAGAGGTTTGGAAGTTCCTGTTACAGAGGAAGTAATTTTAGAGGTTAGCGGGCTAAAATTTTAACCTTCTTTTTCTTATACTGTAAAATATATAATAAAAATAGTGAATCAAATTACAACATTTTATTTTGTTTTATTAAACCAAAATTATCATACCTATATTATGTTTCCTTAAACCTAAATCATATATGTCATAAGAAAAGTTTAACCTAAATCATACATGCATACTGAAAGTTTGAGAAAGTTATGATATATGGGTTTAGGAGACTTGAGAGAATATTAATGAACATGAAAAACGTTTTTGGATGACGTGCTTAATGATATAAAATATGGATTGTGTTGTGCTAATGGAACAAAAGGTCAAAGGTGATTTGGGTCACATGTTCCGAAAGTGAGCGTAGTTGTTAAAATATAATAATGTTTTACCAACTGTAGTAATTGGGGAGTTGTGATTTTGTAGCGTGATAAAGAAGCTCTCCGCGGACCGCAAGATGTTCCGTATTGAACTGTCTGTACGTTTTCCATCACGGCAAGCATAAATATTTTTTGGCATTGAACTAATACGTGGTTTTACAGTTGGAGGTTTATCCGATAGACTTGTTGGAGAGGGTCCCGTTTCATTGGAGCGGTTGCAGCTGGATATTTGGGAATAACAGTGTCGCTGGTAAAATTTTGAGTTAGTCGTTGGAGATAGATTTCATTGAAATAAATGCTTCAGAAGGGAACATTATGACTATTTACAATCCTATAAATAAATGTTGCGTGGGTGTCGCGCTATACGGAGGATGCTTGAAATAAATTTTGTGTGGGTGGCATGCTATCCTAGAAATAAAAATCTATTGTTAATATAGGGTTCGAGAACAGGTTTGGCAAAATTTTGTCGACGCAGGATGGGGTGTCTACTTTGACAGATTGCAGGGGTTCAATGGAGGTATCACAATGGAATTCGCACTCAATTTAGAGGAGAATCATTTGTGGGTTAGAGGTCTGGAAGTTCCTATTACAGAGGAAGTAATTGCAGAGGTTAGCGGGCTAAGACAGCAGGGGCAGCAATGGCTTGATCGGAAGGTTTCTCTCTCAGAGTTCCCCGAATTGTTTTTGCGGGAAGGAGAAAGTGTAGTTCAATTGGGCAGGGGATATGAGTGCAGAACTGTACCGTATCCTTCGAACAAAGTTGCAGGTTTCATAATCAAATACATTACCTGTGAAGGTCGGGCCTCAGCTCTGTTCAACTATCACTTTAAAATTCTAATGCACCTCTAATTTCCACAAAATAAAGTGCATGCCCTAAACATGCCATTTTTTCTATTGAAACAACTACAACATATGGCACAGTCTACTCGTCGCTCCCGCTAGATGATGGTGGTACTTCCTAACCATGGATTGGTGCGATTATTGGTCGTGCATGCAATAGGTAGGCTACGAGTTTCTTGGGTGGAAATCTGCGGATCCTCGGAAGAAGCGGTAGCAGCTATGATTGCTGCTAGAGAAGAAGAGCCAGCCTATCCGCCTGGTTAGGTGGAAGAAGAACCTTCAGAGGAAATTGATCAAGAGGAACCCAAGGAAATGGAAACAGAGATTGCTCAGGAAGAACCTGAGGAACAGGAGATGATGATTGATCAGGAGGAACCTGAAGAAATGAGTATGGAGGAAGTAATCAGCAACGCAGTCGAGGCTGTCACACAAGAACCAGCCTCATTGGAAAAAACCACGGAAGAGGAAATAAGAACGGAAGAGTTGATTAGTGGCACAGACGAGGCTGCCACACAAGAACCAGCTTCATTCGAGGAACCCATAGAGGAAGGGATTATCGACATTATGCAAGAAATTGATATTTTGATACAGTAGAAAACCTTTGCCAATGAAGAACAAAGGGATGGAATTGTGGATAGAGAAATGGTAAGTGATGATGTTTCGCAAGAAACAACATCACCTGTTCAGATAAAAATGGGTGTTGATATAGTTGGGGGTGCTACACAAGAACCAACCCTAATTCGGCTAGAACAGGAGGAGTAAACCCGTAGAATTGATGTTGGACCTCAAGAATTGGTACCAACTGTGAAAAAAAAGGTGATTCCCTGAGAAAAAGAGGAAGGAAGGGAATTGAGCCATGGAATCAATGCTGCTCCACAAGAACCAGCATCGACTTTGGTTGAGGTAGTAATGCATGAAGTCCTGATCCAGCCTAGGAATGATGATGAGGGGTATGTTCCCTATTCTCTATTCCAGTCCATGATGCCCAGAGGGGCAAGGGGATTTTTCTCGCCTAAACGGTTGGTGGAAGAAGTTGCTATTCCACCGGTATTAAAATTTGTTGACACGGCCAAGGTTGGCCTAGACACTATTGAATTGGAACAATTGGGGGTTCACCAGGAAGACATAGTTCCTATATCGGAACACATAGGGGTCAATGAATTTTCCAGCCAAACATTAGAAGTTTCCAGAAGAAATGGAGAACAATAAGGACCTGTGGGTCGGGGGCCCGGCTAAGAGGGTTTGACGACACAATTTGGAGAAGACGTCGGCAGCATTCCGCCGTCTTCTGAGCCTATCGTAGGTCCAGAACCTGAATTTGTTGTTAAACAGGAATGGGTCGAGCAGTGCGAGAAAAGAAGATTACCTCTCAAAAAGAGGTACTAGTTGCAATTCAATGAAACCATGAGACTGAAAAGAGAGGTTCGGAGTTTGAAGAAGCAAGTTTCACGTTTAAAAAGGAAGGTAAAAATCTACAAATGGAGGGCAATAAAGCCGAAGATTAAATTCTCCACTGCAGCTACCTAGACCAGCCCAATCGAAGAATTGTTTGATGGTCGAGAATTTGTATTGGCCGCTGAAATTTAAAAATGGCAGTCTGTAGCGAGCGACCACAAGAAAGAAATAGCTAGGGTTCGAGAACAGGCTGCTGGAGTCATTACAGGGTACATAGATCAGTTATACAAGGTTCGGCTGAAGCAGGCGAGAAGATGTTCTCCCTAGCACAGCAAGTAATGGCCTGCAGACCTCCAACACATAGCTATGCCTTATTCCTTCATGAATAATTTCTTTTCTTTTTTCTTGAAAGAATTTCTCCGTATTTTAAAAATTCATGATGTTACAAGACAACACTTAATGTGTGAGCTCTACATGCATGGGTATTATTTAAAGCATGATAAGTCCTTTAACCAAGTTCCATTCATGGGGGACATCCACTTAAGGGCTTTCACCTCCTATACCATCAATCAGATTAAACGGAGAAAGGCTTGGGATACATTTGAAGAAAATCAAGCCAGAAAGCCATTAATGGTGAGAAGAGAGCATGATCAGTCCTCTAATATTTACGATAATCATTATACCTTTCTACAAATTGAGGGCCGTGAGGAACACATGGCGACAACTGAGAAGTGGTGTGCTGACCTGTGTGTCGACCGGACTATGGCATTTCGCAAGGAAGCCCTGGACAGGTGTCAGAAAATATGGATGTTGTATTCTTCAGCCGTCATGGGAAGGGAACCATTTAGGGCAGTTAACTTTGCACATGCCTTCGAAAGAATCCTGCATTATGTGGCATGTCTTCACACCTGTGGGGTTAGATGGATGGGATTGAGATTTCAATTTCCCCTTTTATGGCTGCCAACTGAATAGTATACTCCTGCTTATAACGTTGAAACTGACTGGTGGAAATACGTTGTTTTGACAGAAGGATACAAGCCACCAGGAAGAGAGTTGGCTGTGGAATATGACCTCACACAGCGTCATGTCGATCACAGTTAGTCCAATCCAGACCTAAGGAGACGACGAGTTGCATGAGGACATGCAAATAGATCAGTTGGGGGGAGATGTTGGGCACTGGATTTGTATACTTTCTTCTCTCATTCTTACCCTACCTTTCTATCTCTTTGTGCCGTTATTTATCTTAAAAGAATGAGGTAAAACCCTTCTTCCTATATTTTATGGGATATTTGATTAATGACGTACCTGTCATGGAGATTTTATCTTTTTATGTATTAACTCCTATATTTCTTCAGATTTCGCTACAACGGGCACGTCATGGCCACAAGTCAAGGCACAGCCCATCATTTCCAGCATCTCCCTTATTTCCTGCTATAGTGTGACAACCATGGATGTATCAGCGCTATCTTTGGCTTTCTTATGGTTTCCTGCTGGGCAATCTGGTTTCCGTTGTAACAATATGTATTTTTGTAACAATGGAGTCGTAGGGAGGAATTGGGGATTTCAGGACTATGGTATAAAGAAGTCTACGGATTGTGAATCGGGGGACTCTTACACATATACAGATTTTGTAATTAATCTTTCTATTATTAATTGAATATACACCAACTCGCTGTTTCTCCTGTAATCTTTGAGTTTCCGAAGCCCTGATCCAAGAGTTGGGCCCATTCTTGTGATCAGGTGCTGCGTTCTTCTTTCTTTTCTTGTAGTACTGTGTTTTGTGTGATTCTTTAATTGTTGTTACAGTCGCGTTAATTACTGTGAATGCTTATCTCTACAGTTCATTTATTGTTGTTACAATGGTATTTGTGTTATAGATTAAACCTGTGATTTACAGCGGACCATGTGCTTGTATCTTCATATACTTTGCCATTAGTCTTGAAATAACTGATGCCCTCGGGTTGATAATTTATGTGGAAAAATGATTGAATCTTGTCCATATCCGGACACCAACAGTCCTATCATGAAAATAGGGTCTTAATATTTTGTCTTTTTCAAACTCCTTGAAACTAAAAACTAGCATCACCATTGTGTCTTTCTCAGCAAGACCTTTCTAGTGATATAAGCTTATCAAAAATTGACTCCCAAATTCAAATATATTAGACGGTTAAATTTGAGCCTTTAAACTATCTTGCCATGTCGTTATCTCTACCACATACATACACACACACACACACACACACATATTGGTGCCCTCGTCTCCTTATCATATTGGCTTATCTCTCCTAATCTTACGAAGTAATTACACACACACACACACATAAGGCCTCTCTCCCTTGATCTTGGAAATTTCCCTTCCCTAGAACTTAGAATTAAATATAACTATTATTCTCGAGCTTAAATGGGAATTCAACTCGTGACATCCATATAAACCATTAAATTTATTACATAAACGGAAATCATAATATCTAGCAAGGAATTCCATATGACAGAGCTTACCAATAATGCAAGGATTTAGCCAACCAAAGAGATTTATGTGTCTCTTAGGTCTATAATTTAAGCATGATTCCAAGTCATGAATAAAATGTAGGAATTAACCATTCCACAAAAATGACACAGGGAATCAATATACCACACTATTCATATATGAAATAAACACTCCAAAGTATTCATACAGGAAAGAAACATTCCCCATTATTCATAAAAAAAAATAAAAATTCCTCAATATCTACATAATCACATATCAACACAATAAGAATTCATATGATATTTATATAAACTTCACATGCACAAAGATTTAGATAAACACTTGTCTTAACACAAGAAGCCTGGAAACTAAGATTAGGACTTTAACTCTTCATCAAACATTAGATTGCCGTGGACTACAACCTTTCTTGAAGCTAATTACCCTTGAGCCCAATTTTAAAGCTTGAGGAAGGGTGCTCAAAAAAAATTCTTACATGGTGAACACCACTACGAGTCTAGAGATTCACCTACATAAGAATGATGTATGTAGGTTTACTAGTGTGTAATTGTGTAATTTTTCATAATTAATAGTCCTGTTTTTTTAGCATTCTAGAAATAAATGGTGCAATTTCTTTTGAAACGTGCATCATTGTCCTTTGAATAGATGATCATTAGATATGTTATTTAGAGACTCAATGTTAAAATCATTACTTCACAACCTATGAATAGTCAATATTTTAAATTATTACTTATTAACAAATTTGCAAATAATATATTAAAAGAAAATTAAAATTTTTAATTAACATGATTTTACAACATATAAATAATTTACGTGGGGAGTTGCGGATGAAAGTTTGAATATTTCAACATACGTGGGGAATTGAGTCAGAAAGTTGAATATTTGGACGATGTCATGTGCTTGCACGTATCTATCTCTATGATTTCACTACTCACGTAGTCGATGTCATTCCATTTCAATTATAGACGGCATAGCCCGCCTTATCATACTTTTGATAATTTACATGGCTATTTCCACGAGTGAGATTAATAATTTACGTGGAGAATTGAGAATGAAAGTTTGAATATTTGGACGATGGCTAGAGTTTCATGCACGTATCTTTGCTATCAATTCACTGTCACTCATCACCCAAGCAGTAGATGTCATTCCATTTCGTTGACATTCCACATTTAGAATCGTTACAATGGCTTTTCAATATGATCCCCTCTTGTAATCCCTCCCACCCTCTTCCTCGTAGTTTTTTCTCATGGCCGCAACGGGAAGGAAATCAGTGGAGATCCAGATGCGTTGCAGGATTTCTGTGTGGCAGACGCCAAGTCTTCTGTTTATATGAACGGGTTGGCTTGCCTTAATCCCAATGAAGCTTCTCCTAAACACTTCATGACATCGGCTCTGCGCACGCCAGGGAACACATCAGCCAATCCATTGGGAATCAGCATCGTTGCTGCTAATACAAACAACATGCCGGGCCTCAACACTCTGGGAATACTGATCGCTCGCTTAGACATGGCTGTGGGAGGAGTAGTACCTCCTCATATCCATCCCAGAGCCACTGAAATACTCTACGTAATGGAAGGGAAACTGTCCGTTGGTTTCGTCGATACAGATACCAACAAACTCTTTTCTCATATTCTGGAAGTTGGCGATGTGTTCGTGTTCCCCAAGGGGACGCTACACTTCGCTCAAAACATCGGAGAGAAGCCTGCAATTACGATCAACGCACTCAACAGTCAAAATCCAGGTATTCTTAACATCCCGTCGGCCACTTTCGCTTCCAGTCCCGCCGTTCCCCAGGAAGTGCTGGCCAAGTCATTCGCCATCAGTTCACAGGAGGTGGAGCAGATCAGAAAGCTCCTCGGAGGCAACTGAATCCTAAAATGTATTTATTTTTTGCTTGGCATACAGAAATTGGCAGAGAAATATGCAAAACATGACTTGGTTCACATATCAAGACAATCCACGCGTTTCTATTTCGTCTTCTCGCTGTTACCACGAATCGTTTAATGTACTCGTTGTTAGCTAATAAATTCAATTGTTTGAAAACAGTTCTATGGTCTCACTTGAGTAATGAATTATTTGGTTCCGAAATTCCACTATACATCTCGATCCACACTAAAACGCCATCAAACTAAGACAGAATTACGAACTCCCTAGAAAAACTAATTATAATTTGACGATCTAACAAATTGTGAAGCCCAACAGTCTCGTCGTTACCTAATTAATTCTCACTTGAGTATTAATGAATGAATTACCTAATAAATTCTCACTTGAGTATTAATGAATTAATTATTTGGTTACGAAATTTCAAAATATTTCTCGATCCACAAATAAAACCATAAAACATGCTCGCTCAAACTAAATAGAATTGACAATACCACAAACACATTACAAACTCCCTCAAAACTAAATATAATTTGACGATGTAACAAATTATGTACCCCGCCCAATATCTTTTAGATTTTAAATTTTCAATTCAACGACGTACAATTATTTTATGAAGTGCCAAGTTTTCTAAGTGCTAAAGGTGTTTTGAGGAGGGTGTTTATATATATAAATGGATTATTAAATTAGGAAAATAATAATAATAATTTAAGTATAATATAATTTTTTATATTGTATATATCATTAGTATCGGGTTGTTGAGGAGGCTTTTTATTATTTTTAATATGTACATTTTAATAGAAAACTTGATATTTGGTTTTTTCTTGGAAATCTAGAGTTTGTAGAAAAATGACAACAATTATGTAGAAATAATGTAATTGTGGGTAAATTTGGTTTTTACGATTTAGTAAGTTTTTAAATGAGAAAAAGTTATGTAACGAAGTAGCCCATATTAATTGGGATTGTCCCATAGGCTTGTAACAGAAGAGAATCATTCTTGATTAATAAGATTTCTAATCCCTTGTTGAGAGGAGGTTTCCTTAACACACTGTTAATGTTTTACCACATAATTTCTTGTGTGAATATTTATTCCTTAACACATTGTCAAGGCTTTACCACAGAATTTCTTGTGTGAATTTTTATGATTCAGTTTCCTAATATTTTTCGTGTATGTCTTTCTTTTTTCATCTATATTTCAAACAACCAACAAGTGGTATCAGAAACGAGAGTGGTTAAGAGGGTTCAGTTGAAAAGAGAAGTTTTGAAGTCTCGACATTGTTTCAAGTCCGCCGAAAGCCATGTAGAGACTTCCGCTTTGACCGAAGAACGTCGCCGACAAAGGTAGAGTCGCCTCTCTACAGAGGGAAGTGATTGAACACTTCCAAAGAAGTCAAGGATTCTGTGAGACGTTTAATGTCCAACAGTCTCGTTGAAGAGATAGCAACATGAGATGTCATTGGGAGTCTTCCAAAGTAAGTCATGGTCGCAGGACATTTCGCCGAGAAAGGAGTGTCTGTTGCCGAGAAAGGAGTCTCTGCAATTGAGAAACCCGACGAGAAGTTGCAGCGGTCAAATTTTTTTTAAGAGTTGTGACAAGAATGGACCACTAACATAAATTTGAATTCCCACTGACAGTAGAACTATCCGAGCAACAAAGAAGATCGTCGACAATGTCCACTATTCATTTTATTTCTCAGACAAGGGAAGATGAGTCGTGGATGAATTGTCGGCACAGAGGGTTAGACCGACTTTCTTTCATGACTACAAGAGAATCGGAACCACCACTGTTTTTTGGTCTTTTGCAGAGCTGTCACAAGATAAACAAAAGGTCAATTAAGGGAGCAGAGCCGCTGGAAAGATAGAGTCGTGACCACCTGGGTAATTTTTTAATTTTTTACAGCAGAAAAACTTATTGAATGAGAAATTGAAATTCTGTTGTTGGGCACTCGTGAATTTGTTGAAAGAAAAATGAAATAGGGTTTGAAGTTTTGTGAAATTTATGGCAACTTTTTTGGAAAATCACATAATTTTTTTGAAACCCTTTGAAATAAAAATGGAGTAGGGTTTAAAGAATTGTATTACTTGATTGAAAAAAATTCTAGAATTTTTTTAATAAAAATGGGGGAACATAATTAGAATTTTTTGTAAAAATCAAGTCGAAGGAAACCATAGTTGAAGAAGAAAGTTAATAGATAAACCATAAAAGGAAAACCTACAAGCAAAATTTATTAACCCTATAGGAAAGAAAATGGAAACAATAATGACGATAAGTTTGAGGTGGAAAAATTCACGTGCAAGAACAATTTTTCTTTATGGAAACTAAAAGTAAGGGATTTTGTAGTGCAACAAGGGTTGCACAAAGCTTTAGCTAGGTTGAAGAAGAAACTTCCTTGCATGACAAATTTGGATTGACAGGACTTTGATGCTCGAGTTCTCGGTACTATCATGTTGTTCCCGGCAGATGAATTTCTCTTCAATATTGTTGAAGAAACTACAGCTACAGGTTTGTGGGGGGAATTGGAAACACTATATATGACCAAATATTTAATAAACAAAATTTATTTGAAGAGACAACTATATAGATTTTAGATGAAGGAGGGTACTGAAATTGCAGAATACCTAAATATTTTTAATACACCTATTTTCCAATTGTTAGATATGGAAGTTAAATTTCAGGAAGAAAATAAATTTATCACCTTGTTGTGTTCTCTGCCCGAGTCTTGGGACCACTTTGTAACTTCTATTAGTTTAAGCACAACCAAATATTTGGAATTTTATTTAGTTGTGGGAGCTCTATTATCTGAAGAGCTACAAAGGAAGTCCAACATTGAAACTTCCACACCATAAGCCATGGTAACCAGAGGTGGGTCCAAGGAACGAGGAGATATCGCAAGGAGTTCTTCTAGATCAAAATCATAGGGCAAGAAGTGTAAATCCAAATGATGGTACTATAACAAAATTAGACACCTCAAGAAATATTGCTAGAAAAAAAAGGAGTCTGTTGAAGACCAAAAGAAGGAAGAAAATCAATTTGATTCAGGTATGATTGATGAAGTTTTATCTGTTGAATTAGGTATGGTAGATGAAGTTTTACTTGTTTACAATGTCTCTCAAAATTATGAAAATTGGTTATTAGACTCTCGTGCTTCTCATCACATGATTTCGCAAAAAAATTGTTTCACTTCATATAAGTTTGTGAATGGTAGTTTTGTGATTATGGGTAATAGTGTATATTGTCAGACTGTGGGGATGTGAAATGTCAAAATTAAAATGTATGATGATACATTTATAACATTAACTAATGTTAAACTTTCACTTTAATTGAGGATCATTTCCATTTCTTTGGGAATGCCTCACTCGAAAGGTTACAAGTTTACAGGTCATAATGGAATGTTGAAAATTTCAAAAAGCGCTTTGGTTGTTATGAAGGCAGAAAATATCATAAATATTTACAGACTCAAAGGAAGTACTCAGGTTAGTGAGGCAACAAATTTATCTGAGAATGCATAAGAAGGTACTCGCATGTGGCATCAACGGTTGGGTCACATGAGCGATAAGGGTCTTCAGGTACTGATGAATCGCAAGTTACTTCCTGATTTGAAATTCTTGAGGTTGGATTTTTGTAAACATTATGTATATGGAAAAAAATGTAAACAAAAATTTAGTACTGAAAGTCATAATAGCAAAGAAATTTTCGACTATATTCATTTTGATATTTGGGGACCATCTCCTACTATATATTATGGAGGTGAATTATGCTTCTTAACATTTATTGATGATTTCTCCAGGAAAGTCTGGGTCTATATGTTGAAAATAAAACTTGATGTATTTAATGTTTTTGAATAAGTTAAAACTATGGTTGAAAATAAAACAAGAAAATCAATTAAATGTTTAAGAACTAACATTGGCGGTGAATTTACTTCCCTAGAATTTGAAAAATATTATAAGTATGAAGGGATTGTTAGACATAAAACTATTTTTTATACTTCTCATTTAAATGGTGTTGACGAACGTATGAATCAGACTCTTATGGAAAGATCTAGAATCATGATAAAAAATGCTAACCCGCAAAAGGAGTCGTGGGAAGAAGAAATATCTACTACTTGTTATTTGCTAAACAGATCACCTTCAGTTGGCATAAATTGTAAATTTCCTGAAGAAATTTGCTTGGGTTAGTCTTTTGATTATTCACATTAAATAATTTTTGGTTCTGATGCCTATGCTCTTATTCCAAAGAGTCAACGTTCAAAGTTAGATAAAAAATGAAAATTTTATGTTTTTGTTGGGTATAATTATGAAGTGAAAGGATAAGGGTTGTGGGATTCTTATTCACATAAGATAGTCATTAGTAGACATGTAACATTTGATGAATCTTCTCTTCTAAAATAAAATTTTGTAAAAGTTGAACAGGAACAGGTGTTGCCAAATCAACATATTCAATTGGAGGCTAGACCATTCTCATAAATTTGAAAGGATGAAGAGACTAATGAAGAAAAAGGTGAGGAATCTGCGAAGGAAACTGTAGAAGTTCCACAACCAGTTCAACAATTAGTCACTCTAAGAAGGTCTACAAGAGAAAGAATAACGCCCAAAAGGTATGAATATTTTTCTTCATCTATTGCATTGATTTCTAAATATGGGTAACCTTCTTGCTATCATGAAGCAATGGATGATGTAGATAGAAAAATGTGGGAAAAGGCTATGGAAGAATAAATGGATTCCTTAGCCAAGAAAAAAAGTTAGGATCTTGCAGAACTTCCTGAAGGGAGAAGTGTTGTCGGATGGAAATGGGTCTTTTGTAGACTTTTACATCTTGACATATTTTGAAATCATTATAATATAACATACATTGATTGTGCACTAAAAGGAACTTTCTGTAAGAAAGTATGACAACACATTTGTAATTCTTTCCATGCTCAATATTAAATTAATGTACATCATATATTTTAGTTCATTTTAAGTATCAAATTGACTTGCATCATAGTAAGATTGCACTTATTTCTTTAGTCTATGAAAATAGAAATCAAAATTGTTATTTTGTAAACTTTACTTCTTGAATGTCTCTAAGATAAGGAATTGATTGAAATACTTAGATAGCCAAGTAAATTTAGGAAAGATCATAAAGTTATAGTAACATATTATTAATCGTTTAAATTAACATACATTGATTGCACTAAAAGACACTTTCTAAAATTTTAATATTAAATTGATATACATGATATATTTTTTTCGTTTTAAGTATCAAAGTGACTTGCATCATAGTATGATTGTACTTATTTTCTTAGTCTATGAAACTAGGAATCAAAATTGTTATTTTGTAAAATTTGACTTCTTGAATGTTGTTAGTTTAAGGTCTTAAGATAAGGAATTGATTGAAATACATGGATAGCCAAGAAAATTTAGGAAAGTTCATAAAATTGTATATATTATTATAGAAACATATATTTAATTATTTAAATTAAAATACACTGATTGCACTAAAAGACACTTTATACAAGTTCAATATTAAATTTATGTACATGATATATTTTAGTTCATTTTAAGTATCAAAGTGACTTTGATCATGCTAATATTGTACATATTTCCTTAATTTATGAAACTAGAAATCAAAATTGTTATTTTGTAATATTTTACTTCTTGAATGTTCTTAATTGAAGTTCTTCAGATAAGGAATTGATTGAAATTTTTGGATAGCCAAGTAAATTTAGGAAATTTAATAAAATTATATAAAATTATCTAGAAACATATCATTAACAGTTTTTTGGTATATTAAATTCCAATACATATGACTTATATCATGTTATGAATAAGCTCATGTAGATGATCTCAAAAGAGATAAAATTGAATAAAACTTATTTGTTGTTTACTTGTTGAAGACATATTTTAAAATTGAATTTAAAACTTCTTTCAATCCTTTTTGGGTATCTTAATTGAACCATGATATATTTTAGTTTATTTTAAGTATAAAAGTGGCTTGCACCATAGTCTAATATTGTACTATTTTCTTAGTCTATGATGCGATAAATCAAAATTTTTACCTTTTTTAGTAAAATCTATGCGATATATATATTTTTTAAACTAGTGAAAAAATTAACAAGACCATAAACGAAAATTTAATGCATATCCACAAACAAGATTAATAAAAATCCATAAACTGAAACCATGAATGTATCAATAAACTCTCCATATGAAAATATATATACAAGTTACATTACATGAACATCCATAAAATAAAATTATAAGCATCTATAAATTGAAATAATGTTCATCCATCCATAAACTATCCATGCATGAAAATATACAAAGTTTGTATCACATGTGAATGTTCTCGATGAAATGGGCCTGAAAATATACAAACTATCTATATTCCAATCTAGAAGGTATCACTTCTAGAACTCTTATACGAGTTTCTCTACGCAAATTAATTGTCTATAATCCCATACTGCAGTATAACACATTCAAATTCGAAATTAATTAGAAAATTATTTTTACAAAATGAAAAATCTAAAGACAAATTATTTCAAACTTTGCATTTAATTAGTTCTCGACTTGTGGCTTAGTCAGATGCAAATGGAAGTAAGATGGGACAAGGGTATAATCAATCTAGGTTTGGTGCTCCCCTACCCATGGCTCAGGCGAGTGAAAATAGAAGTCAGGTGGGATGGGGATCTGATCAATATGTGTTTGGTGCTCCCCTATCTATGGCTCGATGACTCCATACCCAACATCCAACTAATGTGTCCACATAACTGCGACATCAACACCAATTTGCATATCGGCTTGTGTACACAATGGAAATAATAAATTATAATTAGTCCACGAATTAATTAGCATGCATACATGTAACTTCAAAAAAGAAAATGTTGAAATCCTAGGAATAAAAAAATTTACCCCAATTGTTTGTCCATTTGATTGTACATAGTTACTCCTCCACATGAGTTTTAAGAGGTGAAAATGCAGGTGGAGGAGACTAAGCCATGGAAACATGCATTAGTGGAGGTTGCTCTAGCTGATCAACTACCCCCTCAGATGAACTCAAAAGCTCATCCATATAGCTGGGTTGTGTATGTAAGCTATGAAATTATTAATATAAATGCAATCTTATACAAACGTATTAATATAAATAGTTTATAATCATAGCTACGTCCCAAGCTAGGTCTATAAAACTCAAATCCGATGCTTGTGTAATTCAGTCATATGTGGCACGAGCTCCACATATATATTTTTTTCAAACTATATGGGGACCTTTTCATCGTGGGGGAACTATCCCCAAGATCCAGTGAATCGATCATAAACAAAAGGATTGACATCAACATTTTTAAAATATTTGATCGGAATCAGACCAACATGTCTAACACGATAATACGAAGGAATGTCAAACAAACACCCATGAACATCAATGTCCTTGGTGGCATCTTTCACTGCCTCCCAAGTATGTGGGCCTATAACCTCTATCATCTTAGTCCTATGTATGGAATATAGGATGTGGATCTGAGTGCTCGCCCTCTGGTATGTCTCGATCAACCTATTGATATTATCTAGCATCAAATAAAAAATACGCCTTGTAGGAAAACTAGCAGATATTTAACCCATCTTTTGTGTGATCCATGTTTACTGGGCCCTAACATCTTCAACCATGACACTACCTATGTTGTTCCATGAATGGATCGACACGTCACTGTGATCCTCAGCTTCACCCTGCTAAGGGTCTATAAATCATAAACATAATTTAACATAAATAAAAAACTAGAATCATAATAACATATACATTAAATTCTAACACATCAATTGAATACAATTTAAAAATTAAAGAGAATTTCAAGACATAAACACATAAAGATTAAAGAGGATTTAAAAATGCACGAGGTGTACCTGCAACATGTGAAGAAGGTCCACTATTAGTAGCAAGATCATTAATAAAAACAAAAATACTCCCTGTGATGCTCCTCCCTATGTCAGAGGGAGGCTCTATGAGTGGAACATGTACTCTAGTTGGGCTACGTGATCTATCACGATCCCAATCATGTATAACATATCCCCCAACACTCTGACGGGATGCGGTTGGGGGGCCTATGAGAGATGGATCTTCATATTACATATAATACATATAAACTAATCCAAGAAAAAAATGTTGACAGGAAAACCGTTTATAAACTCAAGTAGAATGATCTAGCGTGAAATCCTAAAATTTAGAGTATATTTCTTGATAAATTATCAACCAAAGTATTGAGTTCCATGCAAACACAATTGAAAGAATTGATCATATCTAACCTACACTTTTTCCCATTTCTAAATAGACCATTTTATTTACAAAGCATAAATATGTAAATATATGTAAAAATTTGAACTAAGCATATTTGTAAAACATATAAAATTTTATGCCAACCAAATACTCCATAAGACAAGTTCATATAATGTTTGACTTTGACACATGACTTTTACTAGGTGCAAGCACATGAAGGCAATGTTTCTCGCACAACACACTGCATAATGAAACAATATGGTACAAATTAAAAACGAGTCAAAATTCTTTTATTCACTTTAAATGCGCTTTTCATCATGGATTTAATGTATGTATCAATGATGCATTGTTGAAACTTGAATATATATATATATGTGTGTGTGTGTGTGTGTGTGTGATATGTTATATTTATAGTTATAAAATTATATAGTTATACAGTTATGTTATATGCTATGCTATGATATATATATATAAAACAAGTTAAATGTTATTTTTTTGTTATATGTAAGTTAGTTATATTATATATAACGTGCAATTTTTTGTTATGTAATTGCACGTTATAGATATAAATAACTTACATATAACAATAAAATCCTATTGGGATTTGCAAAATGTCTCATCCATCCTGTACGAATAATTATTATTCCTATTCTACCACACTTACCATACTCTTTTATGATTTTTCTCGGTGTTCGAGAATTACCAACCGTATTTACCGTTACCACCTGTCTATTTTCACTATGTTGTTCCTTTGAATTCGGTACCCACCACCTTTACCAATGGTCTACTGCAACAGGAAGTCCTGCTACAAGTCTCCATAGTAAGGGTGGGCTGGTTGTGTGGCATGAGCATAAAAACATAGTTTCAGTTTCCAGCAATCCAGAGGTTTGACAATTTTTTGTCGACGCATGATGGGATGTCTACTTTGACAGATTGCAAGGGTTCGATGGAGGTATCACAATGGAATTCGCACTCAATTTAGAGGAGAATAATTTGTGAGTTAGAGGTCTGGAAGTTCCTGTTACAGAGGAAGTAATTTTAGAGGTTAGCGGGCTAAAATTTTAACCTTCTTTTCCTTATACTGTAAAATATATAATAAAAATAGTGAATCAAATTACAACATTTTATTTTGTTTTATTAAACCAAAATTATCATACCTATATTATACATGCATACTGAAAGTTTGAGAAAGTTATGATATATGGGTTTAGGAGACTTGAGAGCATATTAATGAACATGAAAAACGTTTTTGGATGACGTGTTCAATGATATAAAATATGGATTGTGTTGTGCTGATGGAACAAAAGGTCAAAGGTGATTTGGGTCACATGTTCCAAAAGTGAGCGTAGTTGTTAAAATATAATAATGTTTTACCAACTGTAGCAATTGGGGAGTTGTGATTTTGTAGCGTGATAAAGAAGCTCTCCGCGGACCGCAAGATGTTCCGTATTGAACTGTCTGTGCGTTTTCCATCGCGGCAAGCATAAATCTTTTTTGGCGTTGAACTAATACGTGGTTTTACAGTTGGAGGTTTATCCGATAGACTTGTTGGAGACGGTCCCGTTTCATTAGAGCGGTTGCAGCTGGATATTTGGGAATAACAGTGTCGGCTGGTAAAATTTTGAGTTAGTCGTTGGAGATAGATTTGATTGAAATAAATGCTTCAGAAGGGAACATTATGACTATTTACAATCCTATAAATAAATGTTGCGTGGGTGGCGTGCTATACGGAGGATGCTTGAAATAAATGTTGTGTGGGTGGCATGCTATCCTAGAAATAAAAATCTATTGTTAATATAGGGTTCGAGAATAGGTTTGGCAAAATTTTGTCGACGCAGGATGGGATGTCTACTTTGACAGATTGCAGGGGTTCAATGGAGGTATCACAATGGAATTCACACTCAATTTAGAGGAGAATCATTTGTGGGTTAGAGGTCTGGAAGTTCCTATTACAGAGGAGATAATTGCAGAGGTTAGCGGGCTAAGATAGCAGGGGCAGCAATGGCTTTCTCGGAAGGTTTCTCTCTCAGAGTTCCCCGAATTGTTTTTGCAGGAAGGAGAAAGTGTAGTTCAAATGGGCAGGGGATATGAGTGCAGAACTGTACCGTATCCTTCGAACAAAGTTGCAGGTTTCATAATCAAATACATTACCGGCGAGGGTCGGGCCTCAGCTCTGTTCAACTATCACTTTAAAATTCTAATGCACCTCTAATTTCCACAAGATCAAGTGCATGCCCTAAACATGCCATTTTTTCTATTGAAACAACTACAACATATGGCACAGTCTACTCGTCGCTCCCGTTGGATGATGGCGCTACTTCCTAACCATGGATTAGTGCGATTATTGGTCCTGCATGCAACAGGCAGGCTACGAATTTCTCGGGTGGAACACTGCGGATCCTCAGAAGAAGCGGTAGCAGCTATGATTGCTGCTAGAGAAGAAGAGCCAGCCTCTCCGCCTAGTCAGGTGGAAGAAGAACCTTCAGAGGAAATTGATCAAGAGGAACCCAATGAAATGGAAACAGAGATTGATCAGGAAGAACCTGAGGAACAGGAGATGATGATTGAACATGAGGAACCTGAAGAAATGAGTATGGAGGAAGTAATTAGCAACGCAGTCGGGGCTGTCACATAAGAACCAGCCTCGTTGGAAAAAACCACGGAAGAGGAAATAAGTATGGAAGAGTTTATTAGCGGCACAGACGAGGCTACCACACAAGAACCAGCTTCGCTCGAGGAACCCACAGAGGAAGGGATTATGGACATTATGCAAGAAATTGATATTTTGATACAGTAGAAAACCTTTGCCAATGAAGAACAAAGGGATGGAATTGTGGATAGAGAAATGGAAAGTGATGATGTTTCGCAAGAAACAGCATCACCTGTTCAGATAAAAATGGGTGTTGATATAGCTGGGGGTGCTACACAAGAACCAACCCTAATTCGGCTAGAATAGGAGGATTCAACCCGTAGAATTGATGTTGGACCTCAAGAATTGGTACCAACTGTGAAAACAAAGGTGATTCCCTAAGAAAAACAGGAAAGAAGGGAATTGAGCCACGGAATCAATGTTGCTCCACAAGAACTAGCATCGGCTCCGGTTGAGGTAATAATGCATGAAGACCCGGTCCAACCTAGGAATGATGATGAGGGGTATGTTCCCTATTCTCCGTTCATGTACATGATGCCCAGAGGGGCAAGGGGATTTCCCTCACCCAAACGGTTAGTGGAACAATTCACTATTCCCCCGGTATTAAAATTTGTTGACACAACCAAGGTTGGCCCAGAAACGACTGAACTAGAAAAATTGGAGGTTCACCAGGAAGACATAGTTCCTGTATCAAAACACATAGGGGTCAATGAATTTTCCAGCCAAACATTAGAAGTTTCCAGAAGAAATGGAGAACAAGGACCTGTGGGTCAGGCGCCCGGCTAAGAGGGTTTGACGAAAGAATTTGGAGAAGATGTCTGCAGCATTCCGCTGTCTTCTGAGACTATCGTAGGTCCATAACCTGAATTCGTTGTTAAACAGGAATGGGTCAAGCAGTGCGAGAAAAGAAGATTACCTCTCAAAAAGAGGTACTAGTTGCAATTCAGTGAAACCATGAGACTGAAAAGAGAGGTTCGGAGTTTGAAGAAGCAAGTTTCACGTTTAAAAAGGAAGGTAAAAATCTACAAATGGAGGGCAATAAAGCCGAAGATTAAATTCTCCACTGCAGCTACCTAGACCGGCCCAATCGAAGAATTGTTTGAAGGTCGATAATTTGTATTGGTCGCTGAAATTTAAAAATGGCAGTCTGTAGCGAGCGACCCTAAGAAAGAAATAGCTAGGGTTCGAGAACAGGCTGCTGGAGTCATTACAAGGTACTTAGATCAGTTATACAAGGTTCGAGTGAAGTAGGCCAAACAAAAGGCTAGGATAGAAGAGTTGGAAGAACAAGTTCAGTTGCTAAAGACAGATAAGGAGAAGATGTTCTCCCTAGCACAGCAGGTAATGGCCTGCAGACCTCCTACACATAGCTATGCCTTATTCCTTCATGAATAATTTATTTTCTTTTGTCTTGAAAGTATATATAAGGAGATTTGGTACAAAATTGAGGACCCCATTCAATTTCTCCGTATTTTAAAAATTCATGATGTTACAAGAAAACACTTAATGTGTGAGCTCTACATGCATGGGTATTATTTAAATCATGATAAGTCCTTTAACCCAGTTCCATTCATGGGGGACATCCACTTAAGGGATTTCAACTCCTATACCATCAATCAGATTAAACGGAGAAAGGCTTGGGATACATTTGAAGAAAATCAAGCCAGAAAGCCATTAATGGTGAGAAGAGAGCATGATCAGTCCTCTTATATTTACAATAATCATTATACCTTTCTACAAATTGAGGGCCGTAAGGAACATATGGCGACAACTGAGAAGTGGTGTGCTGACCTGTGTGTCGACCGGACTATGGCATTTCGCAAGGAAGCCCTGGACAGTTGTCAGAAAATATGGATGTTGTATTCTTCAGCCGTCATGGGAAGGGAACCATTTGGGGCACTTAACTTTGCACATGCCTTCGAAAGAATCCTGCGTTATGTGGCATGTATTCACACCTGTGGGGTTAGATGGATGGGATTGAGATTTCAATTTCCCCTTTTATGGCTGCCAACTGAATAGTATACTCCTGCTTATAACGTTGAAACTGACTGGTGGAAATACGTTGTTTTGACAGAAGGATACAAGCCACCGGGAAGAGAGTTGGCTGTGGAATATGACCTCACACAGCTTCATGTCGATCACAGTTAGTCCAATCCAGACTTGAGGAGACGACGAGTTGCATGAGGACATGCAAATAGATCAGTTGGGGGGAGATGTTGGGCACTGTATTTGTATACTTTCTTCAATCATTCTTACCCTACCTTTCTATCTCTTTGTGCCGTTATTTATCTTAAAAGAATGAGGTAAAACCCTTCTTCCTATCTTTTATGGGATATTTGATTAATGACGTACTTGTCATGGAGATTTTATCTTTTTATGTATTAACTCCGATATTTCTTCAGATTTGGCTACAACGGGCGCGTCATGGCTGCAAGTCAAGGCACAGCCCATCATTTCCAGTATCTCCCTTATTTGCTGCTACAGTGTGACAACCATGGATGTATCAGCGCTATCTTTGGCTTTCTTATGGTTTCTTGCTGGGCAATCTGGTTTCCGTTGTAACAATATTTATTTTTGTAACAATGGAGTCATAGGGAGGAATTGGGGATTTCAGGACTATGGTATAAAGAAGTCTACGGATTGTGAATCGGGGGACTCTTACACATATACAGATTTTGTAATTAATCTTTCCATTATTAATTGAATATACACCAACTCGTTGTCTCTCTTGTAATCTTTGAGTTTCCGAAGCCCTGATCCAAGAGTTGGGCCCATTCTTGTGATCAGGTGCTGCGTTCTTCTTTCTTTTCTTGTAGTACTGTGTTTTGTGTGATTCTTTAATTGTTGTTACAGTCGCGTTAATTGCTGTGAATGCTTTTTATCTCTACAGTTCATTTATTGTTGTTACAATGGTATTTGTGTTATAGATTAAACCTGTGATTTACAGCGGACCATGTGCTTGTATCTTCATATACTTTGCCATTAGTCTTGAAATAACTGATGCCCTCGGGTTGATAATTTATGTGGAAAAATGATTGAATCTTGTCCATATCCAGACACCAACAGTCCTATCATGAAAATAGGGTCTTAATCTTTTGTCTTTTTCAAACTCCTTGAAACTAAAAACTAGCATCACCATTGTGTCTTTCTCAGCAAGACCTTTCTAGTGATATAAGCTTATCAAAAATTGACTCCCAAATTCAAATATATTAGACGGTTAAATTTGAGCCTTTAAACTATCTTGCCATGTCGTTATCTCTACCACATATATACATACACACACACACACACACACACACACACACACATATATTGGTGCCCTCGTCTCCTTATCATATTGGCTTATCTCTCCTAATCTTACGAAGTAATTACACACACACACACACATAAGGCCTCTCTCCCTTGATCTTGGAAATTTCCCTTCCCTAGAACTTAGAATTAAATATAACTATTATTCTCGAGCTTAAATGGGAATTCAACTCGTGACATCCATATAAACCATTAAATTTATTACATAAACGGAAATCATAATATCTAGCAAGGAATTCCATATGACAGAGCTTACCAATACAGTCCCTTGATGCAAGGATTTAGCCAACCAAAGAGATTTATGTGTCTCTTAGGTCTATAATTTAAACATGATTCCAAGTCATGAATAAAATGTAGGAATTAACCATTCCACAAAAATGACACACGGAATCAATATACCACACTATTCATATATGAAATAAACACTCCAAAGTATTCATACAGGAAAGAAACATTCCCCATTATTCATAAAAGAAATAAAAATTCCTCAATATCTACATAATCACAGATCAACACAATAAGAATTCATATGATATTTATATAAACTTCACATGCACAAAGATTTAGATAAACACTTGTCTTAACACAAGAAGCCTGGAAACTAAGATTAGGACTTTAACTCTTCATCAAACATTAAATTGCCGTGGACTACAACCTTTCTTGAAGCTAATTACCCTTGAGCCCAATTTTAAAGCTTGAGGAAGGGTGCTCAAAAAGAATTCTCACATAGTGAACACCCCTACGAGTCTAGAGATTCACCTACATAAGAATGATGTATGTAGGTTTTCTAGCGTGTAATTTTTCATAATTAATAGTCATGTTTTTTAGCATTCTAGAAATAAATGGTGCAATTTCTTTTGAAACGTGCATCATTGTCCTTTGAATAGATGATCATTAGATATGTTATTTAGAGACTCAATGTTAAAATCATTACTTCACAACCTATGAATAGTCAATATTTTAAATTATTACTTATTAACAAATTTGCAAATAATATATTAAAAGAAAATTAAAATTTTTAATTAACATGATTTTACAACATATAAATAATTTACGTGGGGAGTGGCGGATGAAAGTTTGAATATTTCAACATACGTTGGGGAATTGAGCCAGAAAGTTGAATATTTGGACGATGTCATGTGCTTGCACGTATCTATCTCTATGATTTCACTACTCACGTAGTCGATGTCATTCCATTTCAATTATAGACTGCATAGCCCGCCTTATCAGACTTTTGATAATTTACATGGCTATTTCCACGAGTGAGTTTAATAATTTACGTGGAGAATTGAGAATGAAAGTTTGAATATTTGGACGATGGCTAGAGTTTCATGCACGTATCTTTCGCTATAAATTCACTCATCACCCAAGCAGTAGATGTCATTCCATTTCGATTGCAGCATTCCATTTAGAATCGTTACAATGGCTTTCAATATGATCCCCTCTTGCTTAATCCCCCTCCTCTTCCTCGTAGTTTTTCTCATGGCCGCAACGGAGAGAATCAGTGGAGATCCAGATGCGTTGCAGGATTTCTGTGTGGCAGACGCCAAGTCTTCTGTTTATATGAACGGGTTGGCTTGCCTTAATCCCAATGAAGCTTCTCCTAAACACTTCATGACATCGGCTCTGCGCACGCCAGGGAACACATCAGCCAATCCATTGGGAATCAGCATCGTTGCTGCTAATACAAACAACATGCCGGGCCTCAACACTCTGGGAATACTGATCGCTCGCTTAGACATGGCTGTGGGAGGAGTAGTACCTCCTCATATCCATCCCAGAGCCACTGAAATACTCTACGTAATGGAAGGGAAACTGTCCGTTGGTTTCGTCGATACAGATACCAACAAACTCTTTTCTCATATTCTGGAAGTTGGCGATGTGTTCGTGTTCCCCAAGGGGACGCTACACTTCGCTCAAAACATCGGAGAGAAGCCTGCAATTACGATCAACGCACTCAACAGTCAAAATCCAGGTATTCTTAACATCCCGTCGGCCACTTTCGCTTCCAGTCCCGCCGTTCCCCAGGAAGTGCTGGCCAAGTCATTCGCCATCAGTTCACAGGAGGTGGAGCAGATCAGAAAGCTCCTCGGAGGCAACTGAATCCTAAAATGTATTTATTTTTTGCTTGGCATACAGAAATTGGCAGAGAAATATGCAAAACATGACTTGGTTCACATATCAAGACAATCCACGCGTTTCTATTTCGTCTTCTCGCTGTTACCACGAATCGTTTAATGTACTCGTTGTTAGCTAATAAATTCAATTGTTTGAAAACAGTTCTATGGTCTCACTTGAGTAATGAATTATTTGGTTCCGAAATTCCACTATACATCTCGATCCACACTAAAACGCCATCAAACTAAAACAGAATTACGAACTCCCTAGAAAAACTAATTATAATTTGACGATCTAACAAATTGTGAAGCCCAACAGTCTCGTCGTTACCTAATTAATTCTCACTTGAGTATTAATGAATGAATTACCTAATAAATTCTCACTTGAGTATTAATGAATGAATTATTTGGTTGCGAAATTCCAAAATACATCTCGATCCACAATAAAACATGCTCGCTCAAACTAAATAGAATTGACAATACCACAACACATTACAAACTCCCTCAAAAACTAAATATAATTTGACGATGTAACAAATTATGAACCCCGCCCAATAATCTTTTAGATTTTAAATTTTCACTTCAACGGTATTGCAATTATTTTATAAAGTGCCAAGTTTTTCTGAGTGCTAAAGGTGTTTTGAGGAGGTGTGTTTATATATATAAATGGATTATTAAGAATTAAGGAGAAATAATAATAATAATAATTTAAGTATAATATAATTTTATATTGTATAAAGAACTAGTATCAAGTTGTTCAAGGATTAATTTTTTTTTTTTTTAATATGTACATTTTTTAATAGAAAACTTGATATTTGGTTTTTCTTGGAAATCTAGAGTTTGTAGAAAAATGACAACGATTATGTAAATAATGTAATTGTGGGTAAATTTGGTTTTTACGATTTAGTAAGTTTTTAAATGAGAAAAAGTTATGTAACCAAGTAGCCCATATTAATTGGGATTGTCCCATAGGCTTGTAACAGAAGAGAATCATTCTTGATTAATAAGATTTCTAATCACTTGTTGAGAGGAGGTTTCCTTAACACACTGTTAATGTTTTACCACATAATTTCTTGTGTGAATATTTATTCCTTAACACATTGTCAAGGCTTTACCACAGAATTTCTTGTGTTAATTTTTTTGATTCAGTTTCCTAATATTTTTCGTGTATTTCTTTCTTTTTTCATCTATATTTCAAACAACCAACAAGTGGTATCAGAAACGAGAGTGGTTAAGAGGGTTCAGTTGAAAAGAGAAGTTTTGAAGTCTCGACATTGTTTCAAGTCCGCCGAAAGCCATGTAGAGACTTCCGCTTTGACCGAAGAACGTCGCCGACAAAGGTAGAGTCGCCTCTCTGCAGAGGGAAGTGATTGAACACTTCCAAAGAAGTCAAGGATTCTGTGAGACGTTTAATGTCCAACAGTCTCGTTGAAGAGATAGCAACATGAGATGTCATTGGGAGTCTTCCAAAGTAAGTCATGGTCGCAGGACATTTCGCCAAGAAAGGAGTGTCTGTTGCCGAGAAAGGAGTCTCTGCAATTGAGAAACCGGACGAGAAGTTGCAGCGGTCAAATTTTTTTTAAGAGTTGTGACAAGAATGGACCACTAACATAAATTTGAATTCCCACTAACAGTAGAACTATCCGAGCAACAAAGAAGATCGTCGACAATGTCCACTATTCATTTTATTTCTTAGACAAGGGAAGATGAGTCGTTGGATGAATTGTCAGCACAGAGGATTAGACCGACTTTCTTTCATGACTACAAGAGAATCGGAACCACCACTGTTTTTTGGTCTTTTGCAGAGCTGTCACAAGATAAAAAGAAGGTCAATTAAGGGAGCAGAGCCGCTGGAAAGATAGAGTCGTGACCACCTGGGTAATTTTTTAATTTTTTACAGCAGAAAAACTTATTGAATGAGAAATTGAAATTCTGTTGTTGGGTACTTGTGCATTTGTTGAAAGAAAAATGAAATAGGGTTTGAAGTTTTGTGAAATTTATGGCAACTCTTTTGGAAAATCACATAATTTTTTTGAAACCCTTTGAAATAAAAATGGAGTAGGGTTTAAAGAATTGTATTACTTGATTGAAAAAAATTCTAGAATTTTTTTAATAAAAATGGGGGAACATAATTAGAATTTTTTGTAAGAAATCAAATTCAGAGAAACCATAGTTGAAAGAAGAAAGTGAATAGATAAACCATAAAGGAAAATCTACAAGCAAAAATTTATTAACCCTATAGGAAGAAAATGGAAACAATGACAAATGATAAGTTTGAGGTGGAAAAATTCACGTGCAAGAAAAAATTTTCTTTATGGAAACTAAAAGTAAGGGATTTTGTAGTGCAACAAGGGTTGCACAAAGCTTTAGCTAGGTTGAAGAAGAAAGTTCCTGGCATGACAGATTTGGATTGACAGGACATTGATGCCCGAGTTCTAGGTACTATCATGTTGTTCCCGGCAGATGAATTTCTCTTCAATATTGTTGAAGAAACTACAGTTGCAGGTTTGTGGGGGGAATTGGAAACACTATATATGACCAAATATTTAATAAACAAAATCTATTTGAAGAGACAAATATATAGATTTTAGATGAAGGAGGGTACTAAAATTGCAGAATACCTAAATATTTTTAATACACCTATTTTCCAATTGTTAGATATGGAAGTTAAATTTTAGGAAGAAAATAAATCTATCACCTTGTTGTGTTCTCTGCACGAGTCCTGGGACCACTTTGTAGCTTCTATTAGTTTAAGCACAACCAAATATTTGGAATTTTAATTAGTTGTGGGAGCTCTATTATCTGAAGAACTACAAAGGAAGTCCAACATTGAAACTTCCACACCATAAGCCATGGTAACCAGAGGTGGGTCCAAGGAACGAGGAGATATCGCAAGGAATTCTTCTAGATCAAAATCAAAGGGCAAGAAGTGTAAATCCAAATGATGGTACTATAACAAAATTAGACACCTCAAGAAATATTTCTAGAAAAGAAAGGAGTCTGTTGAAGACCAAAAGAAGGAAGAAAATCAATTTGATTCAGGTATGATTGATGAAGTTTTATCTATTGAATTAGGTATGGTAGATGAAGTTTTACTTGTTTACAATGTCTCTCAAAATTATGAAAATTGGTTATTAGACTCTCGTGCTTCTCATCACATGATTTCGCAAAAAAAATTGGTTCACTTCATATAAGTTTGTGAATGGTAGTTTTGTGATTATGGGTAATAGTGTATATTGTCAGACTGTGGGGATGTGAAATGTCAAAATTAAAATGTATGATGATACATTTATAACATTAACTAATGTTAAACTTTCACTTTAATTGAGGATCATTTCTATTTCTTTGGGAATGCCTCACTCGAAAGGTTACAGGTTTACATGTCATAATGGAATGTTGAAAATTTCAAAAAGCGCTTTGGTTGTTATGAAGGCAGAAAATATCATAAATCTTTACAGACTCAAAGGAAGTACTCAGGTTAGTGAGGCAACAAATTTATCTGAGAATGCATAAGAAGGTACTCGCATGTGGCATCAACGGTTGGGTCACATGAGCGATAAGGGTCTTCAGGTACTGATGAATCGCAAGTTACTTCCTGATTTGAAATTCTTGAGGTTGGATTTTTGTAAACATTATGTATATGGAAAAAAATGTAAACAAAAATTTAGTACTGAAAGTCATAATAGCAAAGAAATTTTCGACTATATTCATTTTGATATTTGGGGACCATCTCCTACTATATATTATGGAGGTGAATTATGCTTCTTAACATTTATTGATGATTTCTCCAGGAAAGTCTGGGTCTATATGTTGAAAATAAAACTTGATGTATTTAATGTTTTTGAATAAGTTAAAACTATGGTTGAAAATAAAACAAGAAAATCAATTAAATGTTTAAGAACTAACATTGGCGGTGAATTTACTTCCCTAGAATTTGAAAAATATTATAAGTATGAAGGGATTGTTAGACATAAAACTATTTTTTATACTTCTCATTTAAATGGTGTTGACGAACGTATGAATCAGACTCTTATGGAAAGATCTAGAATCATGATAAAAAATGCTAACCCGCAAAAGGAGTCGTGGGAAGAAGAAATATCTACTACTTGTTATTTGCTAAACAGATCACCTTCAGTTGGCATAAATTGTAAATTTCCTGAAGAAATTTGCTTGGGTTAGTCTTTTGATTATTCACATTAAATAATTTTTGGTTCTGATGCCTATGCTCTTATTCCAAAGAGTCAACGTTGAAAGTTAGATAAAAAATCAAAATTTTATGTTTTTGTTGGGTATAATTATGAAGTGAAAGGATAAGGGTTGTGGGATTCTTATTCACATAAGATAGTCATTAGTAGAGATGTAACATTTGATGAATCTTCTCTTCTAAAATAAAATTTTGTAAAAGTTGAACAGGAACAGGTGTTGCCAAATCAACATATTCAATTGGAGGCTAGACCATTCTCATAAATTTGAAAGGATGAAGAGACTAATGAAGAAAAAGGTGAGGAATCTGCGAAGGAAACTGTAGAAGTTCCACAACCAGTTCAACAATTAGTCACTCTAAGAAGGTCTACAAGAGAAAGAATAACGCCCAAAAGGTATGAATATTTTTCTTCATCTATTGCATTGATTTCTAAATATGGGTAACCTTCTTGCTATCATGAAGCAATGGATGATGTAGATAGAAAAATGTGGGAAAAGGC